>JACEII010000007.1:9231691-9271960 GCA_014332785.1 Antheraea mylitta | reverse complement strand
ATATCTATAATTATTTAACAGAATATCTATAATTATTTAACAGAATAGGGTAGAAAAAAAATCGTATCAAATCTTCGAATTAAAGTATATAAGTAACTAAACAACATTAAACTTTATTCTAACTTTTATATGACACCAGGAAAGCTACTTACAATAGCATTCCAATATCCTATACTAGGATATTTTTAATACGACAAAAGTACCACTTCCGAGTGATATGTAAATCTTTAAAATTAAGAGCAAATGGAATTTTTTATGGCATAGGAGGACAATGAACAGACTGTTCACCTGTTGTTAAGGGATCACCACCGTGCATAGACACATGCAACATCAGGGGAGTAGCAAGTGCGTTGCTAACCTGTGTTGGGGTGGGGTGGGGGGAAGTAAGGGAAAAGGAGAGAGGGAAGTTTAAGAGAGGTCGGCCTCCGTGGCTCACACTGACCGAACGAAACGCAAGTAATCACTTATTTCTCGTTGGTTTTCTGTGATCCGACCCATTCATGTTGAAGCCAGTAATAGCTTTAGCGTGGCTCTACCACCTATGTAGCCTCTTTGTATATTAGTCTATCAGTCCTTGCAGATATGTAAGCGTTTGCAAATTTAGTTTTAAGTTCTAATTATTTTCAGGCAAATTGTTCAAGCAGTCGTAATATATTCAATGATAAACATAGCTGAGAATAAGGATGACTGTAACGCATGTTTCGAAGGCGCTTGTTATAGTAAAGCTCCGGTTTTCGGCAAGCAACGGTTATCAGGACAAATAGCAATCGATGGCAGAAATAACATAGTATATTTCCATTACGAGAACTCACAATCAGTGGACTATACAGCTGGATTCGATTTGCAGGAGATACGGTTTGCAACAATACCCGATATTGGTTTCTCCTTTGCACGAGCTGTCGACCAAAATAACGGTAACTTATACATAGGTGGAGCTCATGGGATTTTTAAATACAGCCTTGGCGATAACAGGACGAAATTTTTTGGGTTACCCGATAAAACAATATGGCATCTTCAATACGAGAATAAGATTTACTACACGATATTTATGAAGAAAGGTCTTTATGCATATGAGAATAATAAATCGAAGAGTATACAGCAGTTATCGAACTTCACAATTGATGATTTTGTTATTAATAAGAATAGTGATGTGTACTTCATGAGTGGATTGAGAATTTATCGATTAAAAAACGGTGCAACGCAGGCTACTCTTTTCTTAGACGACATGTATGCATTATCGATAGATCATTATGATAATGTGTACTTCCTTCAACCTGGAAGCAGAGGTTTGTATAAATTGGACTACAAAACTGATAAACTAATAGAAATCGGAGCTTTTGACAGCGGCACTCCTTTGAAATTTGTCTTTGATGCAAATGACAATGTTGTATATTACGACAGATACACTGAAACATTATACTATCTAATACCGAATTACGGTCGTTGCAAAGTGACAAGAAAATGGGATAGACACATTAAAAAGGGAATCGATGCTAATAAAAAAAACGTCAAGTTAAACGTACAAAAAATTTAATGAATTTAGATTATATATTTTAATAAAGATCTACTTTATTTAATACACATATTTATTACTTTCTTTTGTTTTATTCTGGGTGTTTATTTTGATCGATCTATGACATTAAATTCGGTATTATCTGTTCGACTTACAAATTAACCTTTGTTTATCGAATAAAAACATTTTATAATCTGTAATTTTTTTTTATTATTTGCTTACATAAAGTCCTGAGGAGTTTTTGGCGGGATTTCAGTTTGTCATGTAGTGGATTTTATATTTTATTCATAATCTTGTGTTTCTTGACTCTATATTGTGTAAAGTTGGTGGTGTTTTACGTAATATGGTTGGTTTATTGTGCATAAGTGAAGTGAATGGGAAATAATACCATGGAGCATGAAATTCTGAGGTGCCACAAAAACTCCCTGGAGGGTTTTAACAAGAGATCCACCATCTTGTTAGAATATTGATTGACACGACGCTTGATATTGTAATGATCGTACGACGCTTGTAATATTATTGATTACTCGACAATGGCAGTAATAATCTGAAAGATTGAATGCCAAAAATAAAGTTAAAAAAAAAGTCCTGAGGATACTTTTTATTGCTTTGAATATTTTTGCGCAGAAAACATATCAATACTAATATTATAAAGACGTAAAGTTTATGAGTTTGTGACGTTGTAGGCCATAATCTCAGGCACTACTGGTCCGATTTGAGAAAATCTTTCAGTGTTATATATGTTTTTTTTTTTTATTTTATTGAAGCACGACATAGTCACTGCACTACGCCTGATGTTAAGCATAGTACAATCCAAAAACATCGGCAACCACCGAGAGACAGATTATCCATCGCCTGTCGCCGCTGTCATGCCGGCCATAATGACGAAAGCCACCCGGTACTGGATATGCACAGGCTGATCCCGAAACGCGACGCGCAGAAGCGAGTCACTATGACGGGCTTTTTCGCCATATACATAGTGGTTGCGACCCAGTCGGGCTGTAAAACCCCACCGCCCCGCTTTTGCCATTGCCTCGTTCGTTATTCAGCAGGGTGCACCACGTGCAAGTGAGGTTGGCTTGAGTGTCTCAAGTCTTAAGATGTTATGCGACACCCCTTACACCCCTATTATGCGAAACCCTTACACCCTCGCTCGATATGTGTTTATCAAGGAAGGTTATATGGTGTTTATCATCACGTAAAGATCAATAGGAGCGGAGCACTATTGAAGAATGTTTCAAAATAATTTTTTTTTCTTGAGAGCTTCCGCTGCATGTTAGCGTTAGTCCAAAGTATCTTGCACACGAATGGGTCGCAACCACCATGCATATGGCGAAAAAGCCCGTCATAGTGACTCGCTTCTGCGCGTCGCGTTTCGGGATCAGCCTGTGCATATCCGGTACCGGGCGACTTTCGTTATTATGGCCGGCATGACAGCGGCGACCGGCGATGGATAATCTGTCTCTCGGTGATTGCCGATGTTATTGGATTGTACTATGCTTAACATCAGGCTTAGTGCAGTCACTTTGTCGTGCTTCTATAAAAAAAAAATCGAGGTGTTTTTTCCTCTTGAGAGCTTTCGCTTCATATTAATTAGCCCAAATTGACTATGTCCACGCAAACCAAGTCGCGGGCAGAGGCTAGTTTTTAATTTATAGAATACAAAGTTGACGTATTTTCAATTGGATACAAAATGGCCGCTAATGTAAACTATCACAGTTACTTTGTGTACTTTGCCGGTGTACTTTTTATCATCGCTATCTTCTATGCAAATAATAAGAACGTAAACCTAAAGTATCTGTACTTCGATCTTCGCGAAAAAAAATTATGCAGGTGTCTAGAAATCTAAATTAAAATAGACTAAATTACTTGTTATGATGCTCCGCTACCTGCCGGTGAATGTCCCGTGATTATCGGTCTAAGCGTTTAGGAGATAGCACTGAGGACGGAGTCGCAATTAACAGCTAGCAAGTAATAAAGTACACATCAGTCATTTTTGAAATGTCTGTCTGTCTGTTTGTATGAATCACTGCTAAAGTACTGGTTTCACTATAAGACCTCAAATAAATCATGAAGAATATTCTTGGGAGTAACTTAGTGTCTGTTTTTTAAAATCGGTCCACTCTATAAAAAAAAAAAATGTAATTTTAATGACGAAGCAGCGTAAGAACGATCGAAAAGTAGATAGTTAATTATCGATTTAATACATTCAAATTACTTTATTTATCACTGTTTTTGGACACATCTATAGGCCCGGGTAAACCTGATCGTTGACGTGGCGCCGCAAAAGACGAAGTTTGCACTATTAACGGAATACTCAAAAACATTTTTAACCCTCTCTGTATGACCATAAGATTTAAATTGATTTGTTGGCCACTCGTTATAGTAGTGTTACGCCGACGACCTAGCGCCCTTTGATAAATGCCGCCAAACACACCCTGCTTGCGCCTAGTTGAATTTTTGTATTTATTTAAAATCAATATTTTTGTAATAAAATAAACAAATAGTCATTATTTTATGTAACGAATTTGTAATACCTTTATCTTTCCATTATGTCATAGTTAATTCCTGTCGTAATCTATTCTTTTATGCGTATAACTTATACAAAACAATTTCCATATTACACATGTGCCAGGCGTCCCGTGACGTATGATTTTTTTACATATAATAAGGTTCCATGCGGATGAAGTCGCGGGCACAGCTAGTTTTAAATAAAGTTAATAAAAATAATATCATTGTTTATTATTGTTCCTTCAAAATTAGCAAATAATTTGCTATGATTACTTAATAAAATTTCCTGTTTGAATGAATGCTACCGTCTCGAATACACTGTTAGTAAATTATTATTCATTTAACCTGTAATTTGATTCCTTTAGCTCCTTTAAAGAAGACACACAATGTAAGCACAACTGTAGGAATACGTGTCGTTGACAAATATATCTATTTTCGTACCTTCACATGAATGTTACCGAGGTCTACTATTATAATTTGGACCGCACTTCACTCGGGGTCAAATATTACGATTCAAGACCCGTTGGGGTCAATATCGGCGCGTGAGTCGACTATACAACTTAATTACTCATAGAAAAATACGCGTACAGATGTCCACTTACATAAATATACGAGATTTGGTAGTTAATTTAATTTAATAGGTAGTAGAGCCATGCTGGAGCTATTTATTTATTAGGAAAACTAATAGCTACAATGTACAATACATAGTTAATAGAAACAAACGAGGCAACAGACGCAAACGAACAGGCGGGTGACCTGGTGTTAACTGATCACCGCCTTCCATAGACACTAGCAATACAAAGGGATTTTCAAGTGCGTTGCTGGCCTGTGTTTTGGGGGAATGAGGGTTAAGGGGCGCGGAAGGGAGAGATGAAGGGAGAAGGATGGTGGGGAAGAGAGGAGAGATGGGTCTCCGGCGCTCTCACTGACCGAACGAAACGCAACAATGCAAGCACTGTTACTTCACGTTGGTTTTCTGTGAGAGAGTGGTACTACGCCGGTCGAACCAACCCATTCATACTGAAACCAATAATGGTTTCAGCGTGGCTCTACCTCATTAGAAAACATCAAGCCATTTATAAGTCTTCGCCGATATAAAACATAGTACAATCGCTTGCATTAAACGGTATTAAGTAAACATTATAATAAATAAGAAATTCAAAAATATTAACAGTATTGCTATTTGCAAACACCATCATTAAAGAACATTCTTGTTAAAAACGTTGTTGCCTTATTTACAGTAGTATTAAATAGGTCAAAATCTCACTCATAGTGTTGAAGGAATGACTAGGTCGCCATAAATATGAATTCTGCCGGTAATTTGTAGAAACACTAGGCAGTGAAAAGGGAGGTGCGTACGTAGATGTTTGGTCGAGACTGATTATTAAAATAGTTTTTTGGCTCTGGTGTAATAAAGTTGTATTTTTCAAGTTACGACAATTCTGCTTTCTTACGTCGATAAGGTCTATTGATTTTTATTAATATTTTAAATTGCTTCAATTTACTCTTTGTAAAATCGAAGACGATATATGAACATCTATTTTTAATCTTCGAAATGCCTATATCTCATACTCACAACTAGGTATAAAGCTGGTTTCATACAGTCACCGTAAGGGCCAAGTAAAAAAAATAATTGCATCGTATTTTTTGTTCTTCACAATGTCGACGTCAAATACCTTGAGTTAACCCATTACCGCCCTCTGTACCCGCACAGGTACAACTACTTAATCGATAAATTATGTATTTTATCTGCGATAAGTGTTGAAGGTAGTTAGAAATTACAAATCTAGATGATACTAGTTACCACATAATAAATAAAAATAGGCGGTGGCGCGAAAACAAATGTCACTTATTTTGTAATAAAATACGGAGTCCAGACAGACATACAAGGTAAGATTATTTTGTTGGTTTTTATCAAAAATAGTGAAATATTTCAACTTCTTTTTTTATTTTTATGGAGACTATTTATTTGTGTTGGTAATAATAACAAAAGAATGAAAGTTTATTACAAAACTTGTAAAGTAGGGTTAGTTTCATTTGTTGTACACAGGCGGGTACAGCGGGCAGATTCGTACTAAAATTTCGTTTTGTTTACAGTATTACTTATAAGTTGAAATGGCCAATAGGAACGTATTTACCAGCTATAAGAGACTGGTGGAAGCCTTGGAATCAATTTTGGCTGATGAAAGCAATGATGAAGAGTACGATATGGTATTAGTGCCACCAGATCCGGCTGTGGTGAGTGATGAGGAAGAAGGTAATGAAGATAATTTGGCGGCTTCAAGTTTCCCTATGGACGTTTCAGGGACTACTGACGTAGGTCGGCGTCGTCCTGACTACGATGTTTCGGAATGGAGCGACAGTGATGATGAGCCGCTAAGACCTATGCCTGCAAAACGTGCCAAAAATGTGATGTAGATTTACCTGTATGGAGGAAAACTCAGCCAACCTCTACTTATGAAATTACCGATATCGTACAAAAGAGACAAAAATACGTTGTTGAAAGCTTAGCAGATTGCAATCCCGTAATGTTGTTTGAAAAAATATTTGATCATGATGTAATGGATTTGATAACAACTAACAGTGTCTTGTACGCTAATCAAAATAATAGGCATGGTTTTGAACTCGATAGTGAATGTTTGAAAATTTTTTTTGGTGTACTGATACTGACCGATTACCATGAATTGCCATCTGAACGTGCTTACTGGAGTTTGGATGAAGACCTTGGTGTTCCATTGATTGCTAATTGTATGTCACGCAATAGGTTTTTGGAGATAAAAAGAAATCTTCATTTTGTGGATAACGGTCTAATAGATGGTTCGACAGATAAAATGATCAAACTCAGATTATTATGCGATTTGATTCAGCGAAACTCTAGTCAGTGGGGTGTATTTCATGAAAGCTTGTCTGTGGACGAGTCCATGATGAAATATTTTGGGCGTCATCCATCAAAACAACCTATACAAGAAAAGCCTGTAAGATTTGGTTATCGCAATTGGGCTGCGACACGTTCAGATGGTTATTGCTATGCGTTTGATGTTTATTGTGGAAAATCCACAGAACCTTCTGATGATATGTTACGAGAGTCGTGAAATCTTTCAGACGAATTATTGCACGGACTTATTTACGTCCAACGAAAACTAAGAGCCGTCCGTCATCCTCAGCGGCACTAGGGGGTCGGAACAATAATGGTCATAATCCTGAACGGATGGAAAACCCATTGCGATGTGTTGTCTGTCACCAAAGAATTCGCTGGCGTTGCGAAATATGTTTGAAAACGCTATGTGTTGAACGACCTTGTTTCAAACAATTTCACTCCTAAAGCGCCCACTGTACACGCTGAGTACACCCCTGAAACTTGATATGTACATTTTTTTTTTCATTTTATCTTCTTATATAGCATATTTTATCCCTTATGGACTAATAAATAGAAAAACAATAGAAAAATATACTGCAGTTTCATTTTGGGCGTTAATGGGTTAAAATAACTACTTATCTATACAGATAATAAAAATGAAGTGTCTGAATGTACTATCAAAAGAAGAAAAAATACTGTTTGGGTATGAAAGTATACACGCTTCTGATAAATAAAATGCAATTTTTAAAATTTTTGTCGGTCTGTCTGTCTGTCAGTTTGCTGCATGTAATCTCCGAAACGGCTAGACCGATTTTGACGGGAATTTCACTGGAAGATAGCTGTAATTACAGCAGGTTACATAGGCTATTCTAAATTAGACTAGTATAATATAAGTTTTATGTATCATTAACATATTATATAAAGTAAATTAAAAAAAAAAGAATTAACCGACTTCAATATCAATCAAAAACCCATAAGGCACTAAAAAGCGGAAAATAAATAGTTTATCAAATTAACCAAATTACATAAAACATATGATATGTGTGCTACCTAGAGATGCACTGGAAGTCGGTACCAAAAAACAGTCGAATTGAGAACCTCCTCCTTTTTTTGAAGTCTGTTAAAAACAAAGTCTACTGTCACGTCTCTCTATCTGTTCGCGATAAATTCAAAATCTACTGAAAGCTTTTTCATATGGTTTTCATCAATAGATAAAGTCATTCATGAAGAATTTTTGGGTATATAATTTGTTAAGGTTTTTTTATTATCAAGATGGGACAACGGCCGCCGAACCGCTTGTATATTAAAACAATGTATTTTTTTACAACAATGTTAGCTCAGGTTTAGCTTGAACGGACTATACAATAACAGGTTTTAATGTTTATTGCAGAAAAACATCGTGTTTCCAATGTACACATTGGTAGGTTTTTTACCTTACCCCATCTAGCCATCTAAAGCCCAAAGTTGAAAATCTGACCCAAAAGTTTCGATCACATCGCCTTTTATTATCAGGTAAAGCTGTGGTCAAATTTTAAAACATATAAAGAATAAAAAAATTGTGCTATTTTTGTGTTACAAGGAAACATTTAAACTTACAAGATACAACAAAAATCCAACGTCATGCGGTATTCCCAGACGGTCACTCAAACAAGTATTGACCGTGGCTTTTTTTTTTTTTTTTTTTTTCGAAATGTCTACGCTATTGACCCAGCAAGGTCTTAACAGCTTCACCGGACTACTAAGGCGAGCGCTTAAGGCACTCAGCCGATTCTATTTTGGCAACCAGCTCAAGGGTGCACGGTACACCTCGGCTTGGCTGTTGCCTGTTGCATGCAAAATCGCGACCTATCTCAGCTAACCTAGCTAGCTATTCATATGTGTATGAGTTGGTGAAACGTATATGTGTACCAAGCATACACGCCTCAACAACTCCTCCATATATTTATTATCGGAAAATTAAAAGTTTTTCAGTTCGATGAGGGAAAAAAAAGTAAACCCTTCCACTTTCATGTGTAAGCGTGTAGGCGTGCACGTGTGTGGGGGTGATCGTGTAGTGTTGTAGCAGTGATGTATATTTGTGTGTCACCGTATCGCGCAAGCAACGCACTCAAGGGCTCCCTGCCGAGGGATCGAACCTAGGCTTGAGCCACTGCCGTGGGAGGCCTAATCGGGTGTGCGGGAGCGAAATTAACCCCCAGACCACGGCGGCGTGATCTGTGGTTACGCGGGCGTGGGCGTGAGCACGCTCTGTTTCGAGGGACAGGCTGGTACTGATCGTTCGCTGACGTGATTAAATCAGGAGGGTCGGTAAAAATGCATCGCGGACGTCTTTTATAACGCGCAGCGTTAGGTACGGGTTCATAGTTTGCGGCGGATACCACTAATGGATTGGGATGATTCGCAGCTTTTTCAAAATAACTAATCGTAAGTGATTTTACGTACGCCCAGATAGAAGGGATCTCTAGGTCTCTATGGAGATCGACTCTCCGAATGTACCACGGAGCACCGGTCACTTTACGTAAAACACGATTTTGGAGAACCTGCAGCTTATGAAAGTTATCTTTGGACATATGCGCAAAAACGGGGCAGCTATATGTCATCACGGGACAGATACACGTCTTATACAAAGTGACCTTTTGTCTGAGGGACATCTTACTCTTATGACAAAGCAACGGATGGAGGCGACCCAAGACCATAGCGGCTTTGTTTCGCACTCTGTCTGTATTTGAATTGAAATTTAAATGTTTATCTAATGTGACACCGAGATATTTGACCACTTCGACCCAAGGGATATCGGTTCCGTATAGCCTGATGGGCTCAAATTTATTAACGCGTTTCGTGGGATCGAAGAGTATTGCGGCACTCTTATCGGGATTAACTTCTATGCGCCATCGACGAAACCATTCACCGAGAGTATGAACGACTTTTTCGATGCGCTTCCTAAGAAAGTCCGACCGCCAGCCGGAAGTGTAAATAACGGTATCGTCAGCGTAACAACCTACCTCGACCCCCCGAGACCGAGGTAGGTCACTGATGAACAGATTGAAGAGCGTGGGCGCGAGTATGGAGCCCTGTGGCACACCTGAGCGTATCGGGTGGGGCAGCGATAGTTCACCATCCACTCTAAAGCGGAATGTCCTATCAGTGAGATAATCGCGGATAATATGAATAAGCCTATCGGGTACGCGAGATTTACATAATTTATGGATGCGCCCTCCATGCCAGACCTTATCGAAGGCCTTGGCGATATCGAAGAAGACTGCAATTGTGCGTTTCGGTTTACGTTTCGGATCGGCGTTAAATTTAGAGAAAATGTACTCCGTGAGGCGGTGTACTTGATTCGTGCAAGAGTGTTCGGCGAGAAATACGAACTGCTCAGGTGGTATTAATTTTAAATCTGTGATCGAGAACTGAAGACGGTTCAGAAGGAGCCGCTCGTAAAGTTTTCCTAAGGTATCTAACAGACTAATGGGGCGATAGCTAACGGGAAGCGTAGCTTTCTTGCCGGGCTTGTGAATACCTATCACTACGGCCTTTTTCCAGACGGCTGGAAAGTGACCCTGGGACATGGCCGCATTGAAGACGCAGACCAATAGAGCTATGATGCGATCAGGAAGGAGTTTCAGAACCTCGTTCCTGATCCCATCGGGACCTGGGGACTTCCTAGGCTTGAGACGCTTGATGGCGGCCGAAACTTCGTCAAACGTTATCGGGGTTAGGGTATCCGCCGGAGGAGACGCGAGTGCATGCTCTACGGCTGTTTCGATAGACTCTATGATGGAAGGGTCAGTGTTATCAGTGTTTGGCGAACACTGTTTCTCTAAGCTTGCGGCAAGGCATTCCGCTTTATCTATGCTATCGAACGCGGGAGGCAACCCGGGGCCTCTGTCGAGAGGAGGCATTGGAGTGACCATATCTGATTTGAGAGTTCGCGCTAGAGTCCA
This sequence comes from Antheraea mylitta, assembly GCA_014332785.1. Taxonomy (NCBI): domain Eukaryota; kingdom Metazoa; phylum Arthropoda; class Insecta; order Lepidoptera; family Saturniidae; genus Antheraea; species Antheraea mylitta. The sequence goes on along the minus strand of JACEII010000007.1, from coordinate 9,261,135 downwards.
GTACGACAGGTGAGACGGCTGGAGACCCTCCAGGAGTCTGTCCCACCTGTCGCCCCGGATCTCAGAAATACGAGACTTGACTGTTTTTCGTAACAAATGTAAACGATCGCGATTCTCTACAGACGGGTAAGCGTCGTAAGCTCGAGTCGCGGCGTTCTTTTCCGTGATCAATGCTCTCACGTCGTCAGGGAGTATAAAACGGCGATCGTTCGCCGCTTGTACCTCTTTCGAGGTCTCTCTGACGGCGGTCTGAAGATAATCAACCAGGGAATCGATGGCCGAATCCGCGTCGGCTTTAGACACCAACACGTCCGGAATCCTGTCTAAACTACTAGACGCCGGTTTTTTTTAAAATATTGAACGAGTTTCGCGTAATCAGCCACCCTAACCGACGGCGGGGTGAAGTCTGAATTGTGACCTAACTGTAAAACAACCGGGCGATGATCTGAATCAAGTTCGTGTACGACTTGTATGGGTCGTACAGGAAGCGTGATATTTTTTAAGAGAGCTATATCTAATACTGTGGGTCGTCAATGATCTTGATAGTGTGTGGGTTCCAGAGGGGCTATGACGTCAAAAGCGAGAACCCTACCTAGTTCGTCGAGTATTCTCCCATTACGAGAGGTACACGGACTATTCCAGATAACGTTCCCGCTATTGAGGTCCCCCGCTATAATAACTGAATCTCCTAAGTTAAGTAGCGCCTGCAAATCGGATCTTAGCAATTCTTTGTTTGGTGGCAAATACGCGGAAACTAAAATAATATTCGAGTGACCGGTCATACCTAATTTACACACTGACACTTCCATATTGGTTAGCGCGGGCGGATCTAACGGCATGCAATACAACGAACGCCTAAAATAGATTAACGTGCCACCCTCGCGGGTGACACGGTCGTTCCTGACTATACAGTAATTCGCGATTCTCGGATTACGCATACTCGGTTTTAACATCGTTTCCTGGATAAGGAAAACGTCAATCTGTCTATCGCGCAAAAAGTCAGCTACTAGATCGCGCTGTGACCGAAGGGATCTCGCATTGAAAAACGAGAGACATAGACCACGTGGTTTTACTTTATTAAGACTCGTAAATTTTAAAACTTATTTAAACGACGGTGAACGGGCGAGGCGCTGAATTGTGGCTCCGATAGTCGGAAAACGCGCTATAGCGGTGAGAAGACCGCAACCTTCTTCTACCTCGACTATGGCATGGATGGCGATAACCTCCTGAATGTCGTGTTCTCTGAGTAAGTGCTCCATCTAGTCGAATTTACCTGAGAGAGCTGATGGAGCATGAGTCGCCTGATGCCTAGAAGAGGCCTGAGGCTGAGGTCGGGGGGCCCAGGGGGCCATAGGGGCCCGCCCGGGTTGGGCCGCGCGCGGCACAGACGGTGGCGAGCGCGGTGAGGTCGTGGGCGCGGGCGCAACCGGGGCGCGGAAGGCGCCCGGCAGGCCCGGGAAGACCTCCACGGACATGAGAGGTGGAGGCGGGGGGCGGGCGGCGGCTGCAGGCGCCCTGGGCGCCTGCCTCGCCTGACAGGGACGTTGTGAGCGCGGCGCGCGGGGACAACCGCGATAATTCGCGGGGTGACCCACGTTACCGCAGAGCACACAGCTGGGAGGATCGGGAGTGCCAGGAGTGCGCTCGCACTCCTTCGTGGCGTGGTCTCCCAGGCACTTAACGCACCTGGGACAGAGATGACAATTCTTCGCAGAGTGTCCATAACTCTGGCAGTTATGGCACTGCGAAGGAATGTGGGTCTTGCGTGGGGGCTCAACGGTGACCCCATTGAGATCACACACCGAAGTGAGTGAGAAGATGGCCTTGCCCTCCTGCGATCGGTCGAGGAGAACGAGAACCATATTATAAGGAGCGCGGGTGCGTGGGTGGTACATACGGTGTACCTCACGCACCGGGTAGTTTTTCTCCTTAAGTGAGAGGGTAACGTCCTCTACCGAGATTTCGGCCGGGACACGGCGTAACACGACACGCAAGAGGCGGTCGTCTTCTAACGCGTAAGTAAAGTACGCGAGTTTCGATTCAGTAAGGAATCGTATAAGAGCGCGATGGTCGTCGGAGGTGGGACACTTAACACGGATACCCGCCGGAGTGCTAAGTGCAGACGTGTAATTGACCTTAAGGGTCTTAAGTCGGTTGGAAATCGCGGTCCATTTTGATTTATCCTGAATCGTAACAGGAGGCGGGGGGCGCGGCTTCCTAACTGCGGAGCCCTGCGAGAGCGAGACGGAGCTAGATTTACTCGCGCTCGGTTTTCGCGACGGTGTAGCTGGTGCTGGCACACGGGCGCCCTCTATGTTGACAATTTTGTTTGCGGAACCCTGCTCTAACGGACTAGCCGTGCGTCGTTTGTTATACGAAACGGTCGTATAGCCGTCCTTGTCTAGCTGCGCTGAAGGCGCGGGAATCGCGGTCGTGGTCGCGGTCGCGGTTGGTTCGGCGGACGCCGTTACTTCGAGCTCCATTTCGGAGTCGGACTCCGAACTAGAGCTCGATATTGGGGCCTCTAATAGGTCCTTGTCTCGCGCATCGAGAGGCGATTGCGGCGAGAGTGATGCGAAGAAATTCGCGGTCGGCAAGTTCGCGACATATTGCGTGCCCTCGGAGGGCTGCGATGCATCTATTAAAGCGGTATTAAATAGTTTCTCATCTACGCCTTGCGCGAGAAGGCTGCGACAGAACCTTTCAAACCATTGTGTGTCCATCGCGATGGACTGAGAGGTAGGGGCCGCGAACCAACCTCCCTGCCTTAAGGGCAGGGGGGCACGCCAAACGGTAAGCTACGGAACTATATCGAGTCCGGACCAAGAGAATTGTTTAAACAAAGCGAAAGCACAAAATAAATAAATGAGTGGGCGAGACAGGGGACCATGTATATGAATAAAATACTATAACATAAATAAATAATGGTTAAATAAATAGATAAATAATAATAAATAGGTACTTATACGGGGGCACAGCAATAGATTACTTTATCACTGAATAGATAAAAATTAACGAGATATATGAGGAAATAAATAGATAATTAAACAAATAAATAATAGTTGGTTAGATATTTAAGAATAAGGAATACAAAAATGAGTATATAAATAAACGGGTAAATATATAAATAAGGGAATGTCTCACTCACTCAGGTAAATTTTGTACACTTTGCCACAGCTGCACTCAGTTTAGCACTAAACAAAGCACAACGAAATCGAGAACAAAAGATCTCGAACAGAGGGGATATCGGACACGTGCGTTCGCTAGCGCGTCCAAAACGGTTCTCCATTGACCGTGGCCGACGTTGCTTAATTACGTTGATCGGACTAGTACCGGTGTGTTAAACACTTTGCACGACACATTGTTTACGCTCACTATTTTTTGACTCACAAAAAGGATGTCGACCAGAATTTTAAAGCTCTCTTAAAATATTTCACTTCACAAGAAGATGAATAACTTACGGTCACGCATTTTTTTTCTAGATTGTTATTGTTACAAAACAAAAAATCTCTTAAGTATTTGAGTTTGTTTTGGACGACTGCCTGTGACTTTGTATCCATTTTTTGGTACGATAAAGTCACTGTCAAATCTTTTAAAGTTTGACGCGTCGTGTGTGAATAAAATATAATCAGATAGCGCACGTGTGTCACAGTCTTTATAGCTTATTTACGATGCAAGAACCAGGCCAAATAGTACAATGGATTCGCTTGGACAGGAGCCAGGCCATTTTATATTTTGTGTTATGCGTTTCACTGTTCTATAGAAATATTTTATTCTTATGATAATATAAGTTACATTTACCTGAGTCAGTAACTTTGTATACTGGCTGGGTATAGTTGAGGAGTTGTGGCAACCATTTTAAATATTCTGTACTGGCTAATTCCCGCAACTTCCTCTGCGTAGTCTATTATCTCAATTTGTTTTATTATATCTCATGGGCAATTAGGCAGTGCTTTCAACGAAAGTTCCCAGGCGGCTTGACGCAGCTATACTCAATATGCAGCCCGCCCGATTATACTTTATTTTCAATTATTTTAAATTTCGTGCCCATTAGAAAAACTACGAGCACGCCTAGTACATTACATAAATCCCAGATAGCCCGACCGCAATGCGTTCCTTATTATATCAAACTTGTTTTATTGGACAATCATTTTTCACTACATTAATACGATTATACATTAATACATTAATTTGAAATTAAGTTTTTTTTATAACACCTAAATATATGTACCATGGAATGTGTTTGTGGCCCGTTTAAAAAAAGGTTGAGTACCACTGGCTTCACTTTTTCCCTCACTTTCAACATTTATCACTATATTTCAACAATTTTTTAAAAGATCTTGACAAATTATGTACCCAAACCTTCCTATCACTCTGTCTACTAGCGAAAACCGCATGAAAATCCGCTCAAAAGTATTTGAGTTCAACGCAAACAAACAAATATACGTGGTGGAGGACTTTGTTTTATAATAGGTAATGTTGGTATATTATAGTATTATGTTGATTATCATATTCAGTTAAAAGGAATACTAGAGAATGAAGTCGTTATTACAAAAAGTTAAATATTTGTAGTCACTCTCTGTACTACTAATGACTTACTATGGACTGTATCGGGGGTGTTACTAATGACCTGGGTCGCTATTGGTCGATGTTATGTTTTAATGTCGGGTAGTTATACTGCGAACGGCCCATATAAGGAGCGGCCAAGCGTTGACGTACTCTTTTGGTAGCCGTCGTAGTGTACAGTAGTTCTGTACGAACTCGTGTTGGTTATTTAAAACGTGAGTCATATGTTAGAATTGATTCTTAACAGTTTATCTAAATTAGCCAGTTCTGTTTTTAATAATCAATAAATGTTTCGAAATTCCTAACAATACATATTGAATACTTACTTTAAAAAGGTTAAGTTTTAAATGCATCGCGCTTGCTGAATGTACGCCATCTTGCTCTTTTGTCTCGCTTTGGTTAGGTTAGGTTAGGTTAGACTTGCGAAAAAAGGATGACGCGAATTTGCCTCGGGCGAGCGCGGTGCATTTAGTACGAAACCTTTTTAAAGCAAGTATTTAATATGTATTTAACTTTTTTGTGATAAGCAGCGTTACTATTTAATTTCTTTAATTAAAATGTGTAATGTATTTTACTGTTTATTTATTTTAATTATTAATCAGGTTTTTGCTACGTTTCAATACGTTTGATACATTACTTCGAAGTTGATTTAAAAGTTGTGTAGGGAAGGTGGTGTTTGCTATTTGAAACGAATCACCTTCCTTTCTGGTTAACTAGTCGGGATTTATGTGAGTGTAAACATAAAAGCAGAGGTGGCTGTATAAAGTTTTCCAAGCGATGCGAGATCTCATTGTGCCGTCTTAAAGTTGCAATTGCTTATTCGTAATTCAAGTGGGCTACCTTCTTTTATTTTATTTCCTACTATAGCGCCGACAAAATAAATAAAAAAATAATTAGCTGACTTCAAGATGACGGAATGTCCCTTATTGTAAAGTTTACTTTGTTGGACTACGGTTTCAACGGCTCACTGTTTGTCGCTAGTGGTCATTCATGGGGCACTGAAAATCTTAAAATCATAATCTCACGAAATTTAAACGCTACTGGATTTGTTAAAAGCGTCGTATATAAATCAGACCTACTACACAGTAAGTGTCATTGTTTTTTTTTAAGGTATAAACTTTTTTAATAATCCCATATTTACAGTCTCTGTGGTTCTATTCACATTTTTTTTTAATTTCCCCTATATCCTTGATTTATTAGGGTCAGTAAAAGCATGTCCATCTACCAAGTTTGTTAGTATATTCGTATATGTAAGACTGATAATAATTGATCTACCGATGACCGTTCATAGCGGAATTTACTGCAACTAAGTGATTTTTTCCACGCTATTAATAATAGATGGCATTGCTGTATAACTACCTTCATAACCTTCAAACCTGTCGCCATTAAAATGTGAATACATTGATATTTGAAATTATAGATCAAGTACTTATTATATGACAGCAAAATGTTATGTCCATGGGTAAATTACATGACATTTGCAGTAGTATTTAGTACATACAAGAATCAAATAGACATGCTATCACACAATAATACTACTGACACACTTACGCCTCACAATGCTGTAAACGCAGTCAGCTTGAAGATTTATTTCTTTTGTTTTTCATTGTATTCTCTCCGGTATCTAGAATATTAATTTTTTGAATATGTACCTGGGATGCATCGTAAGACGCTTATATACCTCTAATAAAGAGGATGGATAATTCTGGACCTTGACGTCATTATTCGAACCATTCGACAAAGTTAAAGACGGGCTATTTTTAATACCTCATTGTTTAACATGACTAGGATCAGGGTCAGGTTGTATCAATACTAATCATGAGTGGAGGCCCCAATGTAGTTAAAAAAACAATCATCATTATCATCAACCTGTATGAGGCCTATATTAGGGCCATAGGCTTAGAATCCCGAAAGAAGTTATGGGCATAATTACTACGTTATGTTCACAGTTCTATGTTTTCCCACAGTTGTACTACAAGAATATTTCTCAGGTTTAGATTTTCTCATGATGTTTCCTTCACCGTCTGCTGATAATATTACGAATTCAAATAAGTCAATGTAAGCGAATTAAAAAAAAAATATATTGTATGACGAGGTTCGAGCCTGCAGTCATTGGAATGACCGCCGATCAATCTACTAGAGCACAATTACTTGAAGAACTAATCTATATTATATATTGGTATTATTTGTTGGTGGTAGCTTCTACAAAATTTAGTTATTTTTAGGGCAATAGTTCAGAGTAATTTTAAGAACCTAAGCGTGTTAAAGAAAACCTATATAACATATATCTTCAGCAGTTAAGAAGAAAGAGTGGATTGGAGGGAAAAATGTGTCACAGAAAACTTTAGTTGACAAATCGGTAAGTTTTCTCAAGTAAGATGTGATACTAATTTCACCGAAATCGAATGAAAGCTAACAGTTGACACAGTTAAGAATGATTCAGTGTTTTAATAACATATTTTTTCATTTACTAATCGTCTTAATACTATATTCGAGAAAGGGGGTGAGGATGGATAGAAAGGAATTGTTTATTCATTATGTGTTTGTTATACAACTAGCTTCCTTCCACGATTTCGTCCGCGTGGGTTACTTTGATAGTGAACTTGGATAGTTACTTTGGGCTTATTGTTGCTCTGCTCCTATTGGACTTAACGTGATGATATATAGCCTATAGCTTTCCTCGATAAATGAGCTATCTAACACTGAAAGAATATTTCAAAACACATCGTGACGTTATGAAAAGATGTCTAGCTCATAAGAAGCACTCAACGCTGATTTTCGGCTAGAACCCAATGCAAGTTTCGGTACGTAATAAATAAACTGTAAAATATCTAAAAATATAAAAATCTAGTGTCATGATGTTTGATTACGATTAGATCCGAGATTACTGAACCCATCTTAATGAAAGGTATTTATGTTTTACCAGCCTCTGCACGCGACTTCGTTTGCGTGGAATAATTACTTTGGGCAAGCGCTAACACGCGGAGGAAGCTCCCAATAGGAAAACACCCCTGATTTTTAAATATTTTTCATTGGTGCTGCCCTCCTAATGGTTTTAGCGTAATGATATATTTATATAGCCTATAATTATCCTGGATAAATAAGCTATATAATATTGAAATAATTTTTGAAATCGGACCAGTAGTTCCTGAGATTCCTACAACATCATAAAGTCACAAACTCACAAACTTTACCATTTTATAATATTAGTATAGATTTGGTCCAACTTTATAGTTACGATAATTTATATTTCTATTAATGACATCAATATTTTTAATTACAGATTAAATTATTCTCAATGTTGATTATTGTTATTAATTGGAAGCTTCGTCAGTCTCGAGCAGATGGCGCCTTTAATTAGTTTGTTGAGAGAAAACTTTAGGAATTACTGTTAAAGATAATACATAGATGGCGCCACGGTTTAATTTTGAATTTCTTTTTCAGTTCAATTTTATTTTGTGAAATAGAGTAGTAGTGGAGACACGTTGAAGCTGTAACTGGTTTCAGCATGAATGGGTCGGCTCGCCCGGGGTAGTACCACCCGACACACAGAAACACCGACGTGAAGTAACAGTGGATGTATTACTGCGTTTCGTTCGGTCAGTGAGGGCGCCGGAGGCCCACCTCCCCTTCCCTCCCTTCTTCTCCCCTCTCCTCTCCCTTCCTCCATTCGCCCATCCCTCTAAACACGGGCTGGCAACGCATTTGCAACTCTCCTGGTGTTGCTAGTGTCTATGGACGGCGGTGATCATTTAACATCAGGTGAGCCGCCTGTCCGTTTGCCTCCTATATGATATAAAAAAAAATTATGAAACACGTGATCTGTTCTCAAAAAACATGTAATAACTGAGCAACAGCAACGCGTTACCTGGTCAACTAGTAGTATACTCACAGTTCACAATCATACGATGGAAGATTGTCACCCTTTTAACGGTCACGGTGTATATAGAAAGAAAAATTATTTATTGTTAGAAAATATCGCATACAACAAGTAAGATAAATTTAACATATACATTGCGTATTAAAATCCCCCATTCAGCTACATGCTGCAGTACAACTGGGTGGTACTGCAGCGCTGATTTTCAATGAGGGGCCAAATTAATGTACGGACGTGTATTCGGTTTTTTGACAAAAATATTACACTGAAACAGTACAGTAAAACTTATAATATCTACACAAATAATAATAATAAAAAAGAATGTGGTGTCGTGGGACACCAGGTAGAAACGAAGTTCCTTCGGCTAATGTAGAATCGACACAATTTGCAAAAAAAAAAAAAAATCATGCTCAATTTTATGTAATCGTAATTCAAATTATCAATTAAAATAACAAAATATGTCTCTTTATTTTTGTAGGACAACATAAAATTACATAGAAATCGAAATAATTACAAAAAAGGAGAAAGAGAAAGGTATTATACACTACTCGCTTGTGTATACGAGTGTCGCGCCTGCGCACGTCTTTATTCCACGCACTTTTCGTTACGATTTTACTATCACATTTTTTTCAGTTCGGTCGCGCAGCAAAATCTCTATCTCCTCCAAGCCTGCCGTAAGGAACTTCGTTCCAATAAAATATAGATATTGAAAAATTACAAATGTTATATCGAAGGAATATAGTAAGTAATGTAAAAATAGTGGAATACATAAAACGTAACTTACTTTATTAGTAAATCCATGCCAAGTCTGGGCGAGAAACTAGTTTATAACTTCGATACTACCAATTGGGTAGGCATAGGAAAAACAATTGCTATAGCAGTGTTATAGGGGGGCCCACCAAGCCTCTTCAGAGGGGCCGTGAAGCTTCTATAGCGGAGTCTCAAAAGGTTGGGAAAGCTATTGCAGTAGAAAAACAAAATTTAAGAGGTTTATAAAGAAAATTATTAACTAAAGGACATAATAATTTGTATGAAATAAACAAAAAATAAAAAACGTACGAGATCTTTTCCATCTTAAACAATTGTATCAAATTAACAAAAAATTATTAGAAAATATGAGAACACTTATGTATTTATCCGAACCCTAATTATGAAAATGAATAAGTATGTAGAACTGAATATTTGTCACAAAATAAAATACATGAATATAAAGCAACGGGTAGGGGGTCGTGAAATATTTCTTCATACTAAACGGGCCGTGTCTTCAAAAAGGTTGAAAACACTTACTTGAAACTTACTATGTAGGTGGTTTCAGGGATCATAAGTCGGTCTAGCTAGATTACATTCATAGAAAACTTTTTAATTTGAGTTTTCAGGCAATGAAAAAATAAAGCAAGAATATAAAGTTAAATTTCGCCGCCGCTGTCAAAACAAAAATAGCTCAGATGGAAATCGGTTGCATCGAAAATCCGTGTAACCCTAGTTCGAATCCGAGTGACAGCAAAAGAATCTATCTTTTTTATTTATTTTTATGATAAAAAATTCTAATTTTGTGAGGCAAACCTAACAGTTTATTATAATTTAATTTTTTTAAAGAACCGAGCTAGGCTCAATCGCCCAGATATCTAGCATTTATAAGCTCTGTAATAAGTTATGCCACACGCAAAACTTAGTCGACGATAAGACTATTGGTAAAAAAACATGTTTCTTCTACTAAAAACAAGTACGAAAACAATGATAACATTTGATAACTTAGTTGCCCCTAATGTTTTGTTTTTGTGCTAATAATTTATTGCTTCTGTTTTATAGTTTGTTGCCCGTAAATAAACTTCCTTAACGTCCGTTTTCTATCTAGAATTTATTATGGCAGGAACTTCACTCTATATCCATGTATGTAGTAAGCTAAGTTGCATAAATTATGTATGTATTAGTTAATATTATGAACCTACTGGTAAGCCCGAAAGACGTTGTCCTGCTTTACTAATTTAAAAAAATCTAAAAGACCTGTACCACCACCTACCGGATCCAATTGTTAATAGTCTAGCTATTCTTGAATCCACCTGAACACACAAAACATTTTATCATTGTGAGTCGGGTAGTACTACGCCGGGCGAGCCGACCCATTCATGCTAACATCAGTAGTAGCTTCAGCGTGACTCTACCATCTTATTATTATTTTACTTAACTACTAGCCTCTGCCCGCGACTTCTTTCCCGAGGAATAGATACTTTGGGCTACAACTAACACGTAGCGGAAGCTCTCAAGAGGATAAGATTCCCGATTTTTAAACATTTTTCATTGGTACTCCGTTCTTATTGATCTTAGCGTAATGATATATAACCTATAACCATCCTCGATAAATGAGCTACATAACATTGAAATAATTTTTCAAATCGGACCAGTAGTTCCTGAGATTACCGTCTACAACGTCACAAACTCACAAACGTTACCTCTTTATAATATTAGTATAGATTAGTTATTTTAGGGTGGATTTTTTAAAGAGGTTATTGTCTTTATGGCGATTGCATTTTGATCCTTTATGACCATTTTTAAAGTTCACAATGCCCCACACAAGAGCGTCCACGGCCCGATGAATAAACATACTAAACGCGTCATCAGTCACGTTAGTATAATAGACACAGGTGTCGGTGTGTCCGGATATTGCCACTATAGCATGTGAAACGCTATTTGCATCCTTCTGCCCTTTGTTTGCTAGATCACTACCGATTTGAAAGTCAATCCCTTTTTTTACATGGGGAAATCCATACGGATACCCACCCTAGCCGGGCAGTCGAGAGTGGGTTATGTCCGACTTGCACGGACTAAAACCCCATGGTGCCTTCACTCACCTATAGGCCGGAGAGCAGGAGCTGCCGGCTGGCAATGCGTCTTCTCTCCGGCAGGTGATAGCCCCTCATCAGAGGTCATTTCGTGGTCGAGGGGTCAGGATGGTAGACCCCTGGAAAAGACGAGAGTTGCCCATCCCGACGATCATGGGAGGTGCATCGACACAGAGCGCCTCAGCCACACGGGCCTCTACAGAATGCCAGGGCGACGGACGTCGCCAATCCCTAGGAGTCCATGAAGGACTGTCAGAACGCACGATACTCCTCTGCCTTGTAGCCCTTATTTATCAGGACTTTTTTTCTTCTGTGATCAAAAATATAACGTATGAAAACAGGTAATATTCAAAACCAGACAACGTCACAAGTGGCTCTTAGTAAGAGCATTAAAAATTAAAATGATAAAGTATGAAGTTTTTTTTATATCATATAGGAGGCAAACTAACAGGCGGGTCACCTGTTCTTAAGCGATCACCGCCGTCCATAGACACTAGCAACCCCAGAGGAGTCGCAAGTGCGTTACGAGCCTGTGTATGGGGGAATGGAGATAAAGGAGAGGGGAGATGGGTCTCCGGCGCCCTCAAAAGTACTTACTGGATTATATTTTACTATGAAATCGTAAGGTAGCACTAACTCGTGTCGGAACGGACGTGTTTTCGATTCCACGTACAAACTGTACGATAAAATCATGAAAACAGCTGGCATTCACGACCGTTCGATATGATTACAGATGGAGTTGTGTTTTTGAAGAAAAAGTTTATCACATTTATTTCTAGTGTCAACACGGTGGGCGCGTTATTTAGAATGCTTCGATAGCGTAAAAATATCTCTCAGAAGATTCTCGCGATACGTGATCTCAATAAAAGAATATCTATTATCTATAGACATTTGGCACACTTTTTGTACGTGTATTCAATTAAAAATGTGTAAAGCTACGTGTTTTAGTGCCATGAGCGCTCCGGTACGGAAAATTGTAGATTATAACCTAAAAATTGAAGGCGAGATTTTATAATTTATTGATAATCTTATGTTATTTGATTCTATATTTTGTAATATTGACGATGCTTTACAAAATATAGTTTGGATATTGTGCACAAGTGGATTGGATGGGAAATAATACCACGAAGCATGAATCTTAAGATGTCACAAAAACTTTCTGGAAAGTTCTAACTAGGGCGTCACCATCTTGTTAGACCATTGAAATGGTCACATGAAACTTGTAATGTTATTACTTATTTGACAATAGCAGCGATAATCAACTAAAAGAATAGTTGCCAAAAATAGAAATTAGCATAAAAAACCGCTATAAAGACTTAAATCTTAACAAAAAAATTCAGGTTACTAACATGGACTTCGAAAGTATATTATAAATTAGCTGTAATTAGGTAAAGTGAAAAAAATTAAAGAGTTTGAAAACAATATAAAAAAAATCAATCTTTGTAATCTGTACAATTTTTTTTGGATTTTTTTTAAATGGGTCTAAGTTATCCAAATACAAAATCTAATCTATCTTTCTTGGATAGTTACCGCGTCGCACAGTGGTTTGTCTCTGTAGTAATAAAGGTGGTAAACACAATTATTGATTTATAATTTTCGAAAATTAGCGTGCCCCCAAGAAAGAAGTAACAAAAAGGCCTCATAATATGAGATTTTTGACGACTTCAATTACACGTATTGTTGTGACTGGTTAAAAAAAAAAATCAAAATAAAATATTTACCAAAGTAATCTACGGTAGTCAGAAACTTTACCTTTTCTAACAATGAGATAATTTTCAAAATCGGATCAGTGATACCAGATAATATCCAAACCCACAAATTTTTACCTCTTTATTTATTTCAGGTCCACAAAACTGAGTTCAATAAACAGAAATGGACACGAACTCTACTAAATGTGAACACAGCATGTATAAGTTAAGAAGACAAATATATATTATTAAAATTAAGAAAAATGTAATTAAATTCAACTAAACATTTAAATATTCTCTAACTAGTTAGGGCCAAAGAAACGTTTAAAAAAATATATCGAATTTGAAACGTAAACTATTACAAAAGGAAAGCATGCAATACAAAGTGCAATGTTGGCCTACATTCGTTCTTGCTAATTGCAGATGAAATGTTTGCCGGTTCACTAAACAATTGCCCAAATGTGGGACACCCAATGGTATTCAGTGAAGAAAATCTGAAGATTCTAGGAAACCGTGTATCAATTTGTATATAAACATAACATCGGCCACCTTTATACGAGTCTGTAATGGTTTCATTTTATAGTGCTCTAAACGTTTGGAGTATGTAGCTTAAGCTACTGTTGTGGTGTTTGTTGTCGTAATAGGAAAGTTAATATAAGAAAAAATTTTGTACTCTTTCTATTCTATTTATATGAACCTGGTAACAAGAGTTCCATACTGAACTATACTATTCCAGAACACTACGAACTATTGAATCAAAAATAATAATGTTTAGCATTGGCTGTTGAAACATTTTTAATTGTCTGAAGATAAAACCTGAGAGATGGGATGATTTATAAATAATATTGTTAATATGTGGAGGAAATGATAGTTCGGAATCCATAATAACTCCTAAATCACGGATTGTGGAGACTTACTTTATAATATTAGTATAGATATATTTCAAAGACAACTAATCCTCCGAGTGGTGGAGTGTGTGAATGTAAATTTTGTAAAAAACTGCATGTACAGATATGCGTAGATTAAATGCTCATTAGATGTTCCTATTTAAAATGATTGACTAACAATGAAACTTTTTTTTAAACGCCATTAACTAACAAGTAATTCTCACAATACAAAAACGTACATGAAAACGAAGGTCCGTTCACATTTATCTTAAACATATTTTTTTGTTATTCGTTATTTTAAATCTATATATTTATATATATATATATATATATATATATATATATATAATACGGACGTTACATGCGATAGTTGTTATAAGCGATACATATACACAAGTATAACAACATAGTTATATATGGGGTGGGAGACTTGCGTAGGTCTAAATAGTCTTTCAACGCTAATAAGAGCTAAAATCATTCGTATTGTTGTTAATTTGCTGGGCCAAGTAAACGGTTGGTCGTTATAGTAAATGAATATCGATAAAGTTTCGTCGTTGTAAGCGGTGTGTCGCTTTATCCGAAGTTGTTATAGGCGGTATGTTTACTAGAGATTCGGCCGGGACCTTACGCTTTGGTTGTAATAACCACGAGCTACGAAAATCGAATCCAACATCCAACATAATTTATTTTTTTTGTAAAAAAATGATAATTATGTTAATGAAATCTAACAATTTATTTTCATTACATAATTATAAGAGAAATATCTTAGTTTGATTTTTTTTTTATCAGAAAAAATGCTAATTTTGTGAGGCAAACCTACCAGTTTATTTTAATTTCAAAATGTTTTTTAAAGAACCGAGCTAGGCTCGGTCGCCCAGGTACTATATCATTACGCTAAGACCAACAAAGGTAGAGCACTAATGAAGAAGTTGTGGATTAAAGTTAACTATTCTACGTGGATGAAGTCACGGGCAGAAGCTAGTAAAATATAAAATGCACTACACAACAGACTAAGAGCGCCAAAAACTCCTCTTGATAACTCATTAGATTATATTGATTTTTCTATGAATTCAGGTAGTTTTTTAATTTACTTTTAGTGGAATCCTTGACATGAAGTTTTAACACTAGAAAAGGACCTCTAAGCTTGTTTGACCTGCCGTTTATCTATATATCAAGTGACAGCCCTAAACGCGTGAGGTCGGTAACGCGCGCGTCCCGAATTACAAATTCACAACACTATTGTCTATAAAAGCGATGCGCACACGCAGGACATAAAGCGAAAGTCCACGAAAATGAAGGTGATTACACGTATTTTTTTTATTTGTGTCGATTTTTACGTGTTTGTGTTTCGTGTTTTATTTACGGAGATTCTTTATCTTTAGTGTTTTGGGAGCTACATTTGTTTTATCTTATATTTTGTTTATTCTATTTAGTTTTATTGGATTACTTTACTGTTTTTTCTAAATTATTTTTCTTATTCTGGCACATAGCACATATTCAATACGCCATTGTTGTATATATCCATTATAACATATAATCTTATATATTACAGCATATTGTCTATACTAATATTATAAAGAGGGTAATCAAGATCCGAACTACCGGTCCGATTTGAATAATTCTTTCAATGTTATATAGCTCATTTATCGAGAATGGTTATAGACTATATATCATGACGCTAAGACCAATAGTAGCGGAGCACCAATGAAGAATGTTTAAAAATCGGGGTTTTTTTCCTCTTGAGAGTTTCGGCTGCGTGTTAGCATTAGCCCAAAATATTTATTCCACGAGAACGAAGTCGCGGGCAGAGGCTAGTAATGAATATATACAACAATGGCATGTTGAATATGTGTTCCAGCATCAAAAAAATGATTTAAATTTTATTGGTAAAAGAAAATAATGTACTTAAATCATACAACAGTGGTAAGTTATTTTGTAGTGTCCGTAGGTTTGGGTATTATATATTAAACCTATAGTTATTGGGTATAAGTTCTTTTTGTCCACGAATTTCTATAATAACACCAAAACATTGTTAATATAATATGTTAATATATAAATAAACAAATCAAGACCATAACCAAGTTAGAAAAAGCAATTACCTAAATTGAGGCCCTAAAGATTGATTTTGGTTTAGGGAACAATAGTACATATTAACGGGGCCGTGTTAAATTTATCTTTTAACTTTTAATCAGCGACATCTCCTGTTTAGTGTATTATCTTAATAATATATTTTATGTACAGAGGAAAAAACATAAGCACGCTGACACACCGTTGACCCCAATTTTCGAAGGCAAGAAATAAAATTCTCTAAAGACGTAGTGATTATAAAAATAGTAGTTACTGAAAACTTTAATAACTTTGTATTAAATCAGCAGTGATTTAGATATTAGCATTTTTAGGTTAGAATCAAGTGTCTAAAAAGTAAAAAAAAATAAAAAAAAATAAATTTATCCCGTAGTTTTTTATTGATGCACGCGCAACGGAAAACTATTATTTTCTTTATATAACATGAATTTAAAGCTAATATTGTATTTAAATGCTGCTAATACTTGTTGATTTACTACTCCCTTGTAAGTCCTAGGATTATGAGTTCGACTTGCTTTATTGTTTCATTCATACTAGCGGATTAACGTGGTTCTGTCTTTCGGGATTTTTTATTGTGTTGTGGATTACAAATACACGGATGTTCAAGATTGTAACATCTATACTAATATTATAAAGAGGTAAAGTTTGTGAGTTTTTGACGTTGTAGGGGGTAATCACAGGAACTACTGGTTCGATTTGAAAAAATCTTTCAGTATTATATAGCTTATTTATCGAGGAAGGTTATAAGCTATATATCATCGATAAGAACAATAGGAGGACCAACAATGAAGAATGTTTCAAAATCGGGTTTTTTCCTCTTGAGAGCTTCCGCTGCGTGGTAGTGTTAGGCCAAAGTAACTATTCCAAGAGAACGAAGTCGCGGGCAGAGGCTAATAATCAATATAAGTCAAAAGGGGTTGATTTTACTCCCGTCCACAAGAAGCGTACCTCTCAATACCCTGTACGAGCTGCCCGGTTAGTGTTAAAGAGGAACAAATTTTTGGGCACTGTTCCACATAAATTGAACCTCGCCACGATAAATATAATAATCAATTAATCGACGATACTAAAAAATACTCTATGTAGCCATACGATAAAATAAATAGGTCTAAAGCTAATAAGGTATATATAATAACTCTTTGCAGGAACTGATATCTTTGGTGGTGTTGCTGGTTGGTGGGATTGTGGCGGAACCGCCAGCTCCGTACGCGCCGAGCGGGTGGCGTCCCAGCGGACCGGCCTTCGAGCTACCTCCAAGAGGACAGGTTTGGATCACACATTAATATTTAATAACCAAAGTTCCTAATTACTTTAAACTTATTCGGTGTTATTACAAAAAAGTTGAATACGTATTGAACACTTGATTTAAAAAGGTTACGTTTTAAATGCACTGGGCTCGCTGAATGCTCTTTTGCCTCGCTTTGGTTAGGTTAGGTTAGACTTACGAAAAAAGGATAACGCGAACTTGTCTTGGGCGAGCACGGTGCGTTTAGTACGAAACATTTTTGGAGCAAGTGTTTTTAACTTTTTTGTAATAACACCGGATATGATTAGCTATTTCTTTACTGAATTAAATGTTTCCAGTTTACATTAGGAATATTAATTTGATTTGTTCCATGAGTAATTCTGTTCGGTATAAATGAATTAGATTGTAGTAATATATTCGTACTACGAAATGTAATACTAACTAATATTAAAAATGTTTGTCTCTTTGTTACGTGTTCACGCCTTAATTCAACAGATTATTATGATTTTTTGCATACATGTTACTAGAGGGACAAAAAAGAACGAAGGGTAATTTTTACCCAGAAAAAGAAATGTTTTCGTGGGATAGGTCAGATGTACATAACGCGAGCGAATCCGCTACCATAAGCTATTTGGTGATAAAAATAAATTTTTGAAATAAATTTTCAATTCATAATTATTTTATAAAATATATGAATTTATTATCTATATATAGTTTTAAAGTCAAATATAATACAATAAAAATTAATAGATTTTTTTTGTTTAATTAATGGCGTCATTTGTTTATAATTTACCAAATGACATTAACCTTATTTGTTTTATAATCGTCAATTACTAAAACTAGTTTATTTTTAAAGTTAGTAAGATCACTAGGACTTAGGGCTGCCAATATTACAGAAATAGTATTTACAAATTTTTCCTCAAATAATTGTGAAAAAAAAATTAAACTGTACGTTTCACTAGAGATAAAAAACAGCTCTTTACAGAAAGGGTAGAAATATGGAAGATACATTTCAGTCAAATTTCTATTACATAATGTTTTGTAAATGTGGTGGTGACCGTTATATTATCATCCACAGCCTACGCAAAACCAGGAATATCTGCCACCCTTCAATCCCGGCAACGTAGGTCGTCCTGATACAGAATACGGCAGTCCCGATGACGTGTCAGTCCAAGGATTACCTACTCAGGAACAACAGCCGATTTTCCAGACTTCGCCTATCAACGGCCAACAATACCAAGGACCAGCCTTCAATACTGATATAAAGAATTTAGACCAGAGCCAAAGGCAGCTACAGGTAATAAAAAAGAATATTTGTGTCTGTATGTATATAATTTGTGGTAATTGAATAATGTGACAACAATAAAAATCTCATTTATCTTCCAGTATCAGCAACAGCAAGAAATATATCGTCAATTCCAAAGGCAGAGACAGTTAGACGCTACTCAACCAAACAACAAAGTTAACAAACTTCCATTGCCTCAGAACCCTAGACAATTTGCCTCGAGACCTGTCACCCCGAAATCTACGACACCGAAACCGGAACCATCCACAACAGAGACACCCGCTAAACAAGTCACAGAGGCTAACTTGAATGAGCGTGAGATCTTGGAAGATGAAGGAGCTCCAGCTAAACTAAGATCAACAACATCGGTTGAGATCACAAAACAAAATATTCAGCAATATCCCGGGGAACTTTTCCTTAGTTCCTTAGCACAATTGCAGTTGCAACCACAGTTCGTACCTTTGCAACAAATTAGAGCAAATTATGCCCAACCTGTTGGAGTTGCTGCCAAGCAAGTTGGCTTTGATGCTCCAGCTCATTTTGCCGCCTTACCTTCAGTTTTGGCACAACAACAGGCTGGCAATCAACCTTTGCTACAAAACCCACAACTATTAATAGGAGAACAACCAGCCGTCTCAGCTTATGCCCCTCCGCAACCTATAGCTCAATATCAACCTGCTACCTCTTACCAACCACAGCCTCAGTACCAACAGCCTATCGCTTTCCAACCTCAAGCTGTCGAACAGAGCTACTTACCATCTACTCCAGATGCTTTCCAAGTCCAGCAACCTGTGCCACAATACCAACCAGTACAGACATACCCAACTCAAATTCAGGCTCAACCAGTTTTATTACAACCGCAACAAATTAATCAGCAACCATCTCAAATAGGTCAGGCACAGACCAAGAACGGTAATGGCCGTGACTATGATCAAAAAAATGAGGCGGACAGTGAAGACATTGACGAATACCAAAATCAGCAACAACCACAACAAGGTTATCAACCACAACAACAATTTTTCCAACAACCTCAACAAGTGTATCAACAGCCCCAACAAGTATACCAACAGCCTCAACAAATATATCAACAACCAATAATTGTCCCACCACAACCCTTCAATCAGTATCAAGCTCCTCAGCAGCTATTTCCAGCGCAGTTAATAAATCAGGACCAATATCAAATGCAGCTAGTTCAAGGTGCCCCACAACAAAATTTCCAAGCACAAGACGCGTTGCAAAGTGGTTTGGACGTCAACAACGAAGCGAACGATATAGATCAGACTGAGGATAAAGATAGTGAGGAAGATGATGCATCCGGGGCTACGGCCGTCGCCAACGCTTTTGGCGCAAGGTCAGACACGTCATACATATAGAATATTAATTATATCACGTATAGTATGTGTAAATATCGCATGTAACAATGGGTATTGCTCCCTTCGGTTCGGAATGTTGATGTATTTTAATTTGATACGGAGGCAAATTTTAAATGTATGTTTTGTTTCGCTTGCAACAGTTTTTAAGACCTTAAAACCTGCATCTATTATGTAATATTATCCGCGAAAGGGTGATGAGAATTTTTAATGTTTACGATTGCTGTTTTTTTAATCTTACGTAATTAGTATATTTAACGATTTTCACAATTCTAAAGCAAAATGAAAAACATAGTTGTTAGGATTTTTGAGTGAGTTTCTTTAAAAACTAAATATTTTACACTGCTTGGTAAGCTTGGTGGGCAAATCTTGGCTTTATCTTTATGGTTTAACTAGTCTCTGCTCGCGACTTCGTCTCCGTGGAATTGTTACCTTGGGTTAACGCTAACACGCAGCAGAAGCTCTGAAGAGGAAAAGAAACCTCGATTTTGAAACATTCTTCATTGGTGCTCTACTCTTATTGCTCTTAGCTTGATGATATATAGCATGTAGCCTTCCTCGATAAATGAGCTATATAATACTAAAATTATTTTTCAAATCGGTCTAGTAGTCCCTAATATTACCCCCAACAACGTCACAAGCTCACAAACTTTACCTCTTTATGTTATTAGTGTAGATGACAATAATAAAAAATAGACAATGTAAAATGGTCAAATTACCTATTGATTTTGAAATTGTTTTTATTTCAACAGTTCTTTAGCTCGGTATTATCCCAACAGAGCAATGTAAGGTACTTTTCATGACTCCGCAAACCATAGTTTCGGTTATGACTTGTCTATCTAAAGTTGCAAAGCGATATTTTTTACATGCCATTTTTAAGTTCCCGTTTTGACCACATTATTTTATGTGACGTAGGAAATTAATTCTGATTCTCTGAGATTACTCTTTAAGGTTTCTCCGCGGTGGATTTTTGAGGTGAAAATGTTTCCTTCCCGTGATAGATCTCTAGCGTCATTATTAAAACGATAGTTTCTTAGTTGATAACGTATTCGACAGCGCGTAGATAGACGTAGTTCTGAATTCTTGCATCTTAGAGCATCCAGTGAAGGGAAACATTGCGATGCAACCGTAAGTAGATGGTAGGACTTCTTTCAAGTCTGACTGGCTTATTACCATCTTCAATTTGAAGCACCTGTTGGTTTGTTCCTTTAACGTATTTATAATCTTGGACTAAATCACCATTTAACATTACTGAGGGATGTGTTTAAACGTTAGAACTCACAAACTATATAGTAAAATTAAATGTACATTACATAGTATATTTTGTTCACCAGGACTCAACCTCGAGTATTTACGCAGTATGGAGCGCCTTACCCAGCTCCAAGAGTACTGCCTACAAACCCTACTTATTCAACTACAACAGAATCGGCTGTAGAAGTAAGTGAAAAAAATAATTTCCTTTTTAACATAATTGTGTTTATTTTTAGTTTTGGTACAACGATATTAATGAATTTAATATGCATATCACTACGTATAATAAAACAAAGTTCTTTATTACGTCTGTCTGCCTGTTCGCGATAAACTCAAAAACTACTGAACGGATTTACACGCGGTTTTCACCAATAGTTAAAGTGATTCGTGAGAAAGGTTCAAGTGTATAATTTCTCAAGGTTATTTCTATTAACAAAGCAGAACAACGTCTGCCGGGCCTACTAGTCTAGTTTAATTGGGATTACAATTTTTTTTTGCAAAAGTAAGAACATTTTGATTCAAGACCTTTAGAGAATTTATATATTTAGATGAGTGCAGGTTGCCGATTGGCAGTTATCGAGTGCAACCCTTACATTTTCAACTTGCAGCTAATATTGAGACCAATACCCTTGTCACTCCATGCTCCATTATCTCATTTGGAATATTTTATGTATGTTGTATATAGTTGTAAATATGTTGAATTAAAATATCTTTCTTTCTTTTACTTAATGCTATCTGCCAGTTACTACTTTCAAATCGCGTAAGGTGGAAACAAGTAAATAATACAATCTTAGTAAGAGACTAGCTTCTGTCTGCAACTTTATCCGTGAAATACCGCTAACATGCAGCGGAAACTCTTAGAAGAAAAAAAATTTAAAGCATTCTCCGTTGGTTATTGATCCTAGCGTGATGATATATATTCTATAGCCTTCTACGATAAATTAGCTAACACTAAAAGATCTTTTTAAATCGGACCAATAGTTCCGAGATTAGCCTGTTCAACTTACTAAATAAACAAATCCTCCATCTTTATAATATAGATTACTACTCTTCTCTCGTACTTAACTCCAGTCGTCATTCAAATTACAATAACTTTTGTTTATTTTTATTTATGAATACTTTATTGCAAACATTTTATGTATATATAATAATAAAATAAAAATATATATAGCATAAATATACATATACACATAGACATACATAAATATAAATAAATATATAACAATAACAAAGATAGTAATAAACGTTGCAAAATTATGAACACTGCCTCCTGTTTCTCAATTAAATGTTGGTGTAATAGAATTATAATGTTATATTTAGAGTAGTCCTATTGTAATGAAACAGAAAATTAGTTACTCCTGAGGACATGCTTTATAATTATCTTGCTAAGATTTTTTTTTCCGAAATGTCTACGCTATTGACCCAGCAAGGTCTTAACAGCTTCATCGGACTACATTTCTTTTTTGCTAAGATCTTATTGTGAACTCAGTACTTTAGAAGTGATGCGTGCTCATACAAACAGACAGACAGACATTTCCAAAAATGATTGAAACGTACTTATTTCGAGACATCTGCAACAATTTTTTTCACGAAAATCGATAAAATACGAACACATTAGATTTACTTTCCTATTATATTTATAGAAATGATTAAATACCTATGACTATGCTACTATTCTTCCAGGAGGTGACAGATAATCCCGATATCGCGGAAGCGGTTGCCGTTTCAACCGGAATCCGGAAGAGGAATGGGAAATTGAGGTAACCGGTTTATGTAAATTCAGGGCTTAACTGTGAGCACCAATAGAGAATCGCTTATTCCAATCATGTAACTCGATTTAATTTTTTCGATCACTTCACGACCTAATGACATTTTTTTGTCGTGTTGAGTAATTTATAACACAAAAACTATTTCTATTTTACTAATTATTATCTACAAGCTGTGCCCGCGACTCCGTCCGCGTAGATCTTGCCGTGCATCCTTGAGTTAGTCGCCCAAACACCCCAAATCGGCTGAGTGCCTTTAGCGCTCGCCTCAATAGTTCGGTGAAGCTGTAAAGAATCCCCCAGGTGAACAGCGTTTACATTAAAAAAAAACTTCTGAATATATTATCTATTTTTCTCCCGTACTTAACTCGAGCCGTCATTCAAACTATAATAATTTTTGATAGAATGAACTGATTTGAAACAAAAATGAGATTTTACCAGTACTTTAGCAGTGATGCGTGTTCATGCAAACAGACAGACAGACATTTCTAAAAATAATTGAAATTTATTTTGCTAGCAATTTCTAGAAATCCGCTACATTTTTTTTTTAACAAAAGTCGAAAGAGTACTATCATGTCGATTAACTTTATTATTATATGTACAGATATGCTCAAAAGCTTTTTCATAATTAAATAAAAAAAAAACGCTAACTTATTTTTGTTATCACGTGCACAGAAACACCAATCATAGCACGGGACGTCACACCTTTCGAAACAATGTTCTAACATTTACACTTTGGTAATCCATAATATTATTTGTTTTTAGTTTTATATTTGGCAACGAATCATATACAGTACTCAATTAATCAACATAAAACAATTAATTTCCATTAAACAATTTTCACGAGAACGAACGAGAACGCAGTAATCAGGTATTTCAATTCTTCAGAGGCTTCTAACAACCACCTCTCTTTAAGTGGTTTATTATTTTGACCACTCAGACCGTAGTCGGGGCTTCTTACAAAGGGCTAACACCTATGGAGCAGACGTAATACCGATGAGGCAATCCCTGTTCTCTTAACCAAAGTTTGAGAAGACATAGAGGTTTAGTCCATTGGAATCGAGATATAACCCATCCTGAGCTGCCCAGCGTGGCGGGGTGGATGTCTGTTAGTGATTTCCTCATGGAGAATCAGCTAGTTATTAATTTAATTGATGTGAAACATCTATAGGCGGAGGGTAAACCTGATTGTAATCGTGGCGACGCAAAATACGAACATAGCATTATTAACGAAATACTCAGAAATATTTGCAACCCTATCTGTATAAATAAACATAAGATTCAAACTGTTTTTTCGGCTACTGTTACGTGGCATGCGCCAACTATCTAGTGCCCTTTGATAAATGCCGCTTTAGTCATCGCACCTGCGCCTTGTTGAAATTTTGTACTTAATAAAAAATATTTATTTTATTATATCAAAATAAATAAATATTAATTATTTTATGGAACAAATTTGTAATGATGTACCTTTTCATTATACCATAGCTGATTCCTGTCTATTGAATTATGCATATAACTTATACAAAACAATTTCGATGTTTCATATCTGCCAGGTGTCCCGTGGTGGCTCAATTAAAAAAAAACAAATTTGCTTTTTTGTCGACAGGAATCGACGACTTCGTCCAGTCATCGGGGTGGACAGATCCGGCCGTTTGGTGCTAGCGACCGAATGAAAAATACAAACCATTCAGCAAATTTAGTCACTGTACCTATATCAAATACCATAGTAAATGATTATGATTTACAATAAATAAATCAAGGTTTTTTTTAATACTAACACAATACCCTCAAACAGTAATAAGGTTTTTTTTTGGCAACAACTCTTCTAGCAGATCATTACTGCCATTGTCTAGTAGGTAATGATATTACAACTTTCCTGCGATCACTTCAGTGAACTAACAAGATGGTGGCCATCTTGTTAGAACTTTCCAGGGAGTTTTTGTCGCAAGTCTGTATCCATGCTCCGTAATACCATTTCCGATCCACTTCACTTGTGCACAATAACTAAATTATATTGTATAAAACACCACTAATATTACAAAACATAAAGAAAAAAAAATACAGTATTAAAAAAATGTTAATTCCACTATATGACATTCCAAGATCCCGCAAACAACTCCAATAATAAGATTGAAGACACTTGATGAAAATATATATATTTTTTTTGGATTTGTAACCTAAAAAAATGCCGGATAATTTTTATTTATAGTGCGCGCCAAACTTTTTGACCGCTCTGAATATAGCTATACAGAACGCAAATTTAGATATAAATTAGTATTATCTTATGTGTATAATAACATCGAAACAACTTAACGATAAATAAGTTCCAATTTTAGATTCCCACAATAATTATCTTTGTTTTGTATTCAAGTTTTGACGATATTATGCGCAGGCTCTTTCTTTTATCTATATTCGGAGCGGCCAGAAAGATTGACGCGGACTATACATGTTCAGAATACATTTTTAATAATTCATGTATCCGTCACGTAAACAGAAACAGACGTCACACCTTCCGAAACATTGTTCGATTTCTGACGTTTACACATCGACATATTCATACCGTAGAAAAATAGTGCTCTTTACAATGGTGTAACGTCAACTAACGCAATGACAAACATAAATATTCTATAGGGAATAAAAATATTTCAAATTAACAATGAAAACATTTTTGAAATATAAATATAAAATGTTGAAATAGTTAACTGCAGACATATCAATTATTTTCGTTATTTTAACTAAGACTATGCTCATACCCGCGAGTTTGTCTATACTAATATTATAAAGAGATAAGGTTTGTGAGTTTGTTGTAACGTTGTAGGGGGTAATTTCAGGAACTACAAATCTGATTTAAAAAGATCTTTCAATGTTATATAGCTCATTTATCGAGGACTAGCTGACCCGTGCAACTTCGTTTGCACCAAATTGGTTATCACGCGAAAAAATTGTTTCTTTTTTTTATCGTAGCACGGCAAAATGCCTGCACTATGCCTGATGGTAAGCACAGTACAATCCAAAAACAATAGCGACCACCGAGTGACACACTATCCATCGCTGGTCGCCACTATCATGCCGGCCTACAAAAAGCTAGATATGCACAGGCTGATCCCGAAACGCGACGCGCAGAAGCGAAACACTATTACGGATTTTTTCGTCATGTACATGGTGGTTGTGACCCAGTCAGGCTGTAAAACCCTACCACCCCGCAAATAAAACTGATACCCGATTGCAGCCACAACTACCGTTTCCAATTGTGAATCCAAACTATCCACGGATTCACTTAAACATATACCCAGATTACATGTATTCATTTTTTAAATAAACCTAGTACCCAATCGTAGCGTCATCTACCAGGATCAATTAAAATAAAAACTAACCTACATAAAACTGAATAAACATCTCTACCACTTACTTTATCATAACTATCTTCGACTTGTATTAAAACCTTTTTATACTCCATTGTATTAAAGAAAAATATATGAACACCGTATCGAAGCGTCAAACATCCCGCCGAAAACGTCAAATGTCACTTGCTTGAAACTATTGTCTAAGAGTTATAAACTGTTTCAAAAACGTATTTGAAATATATTTCCAATATATTTTTATAAATAATCTCTGTACCACTCACAACATAGTACCTATTACCTTCAAACCAAGCCAGTTTTATACATCAGGTTCAATCCCTCGGTAAGGATCCCTTGAGTGCGTTGCTTGCGCGATACGGTGACACACAAATATACATCACTGCTACAACACTACACGATCACCCCCACACACGTGAAACACATGAAACACTGAATGATGATGAATGAAACATGTTACACATGAAAGTGGAAGGGTTTACTTTTTTCCTTATCGAACTAAAAAACCAATTTTCCGATAATAAATATATGCAGGAGTTGTTGAGGCGTGTATGCTTGGTATACATATACGTTTCAACAACTCATACATATATGAATAGTTAGCTAGATTAGTTAAGATAGGTCGCGATTTTGCATGCAACAGGCAACAGCCAAGCCGAGGTGTGCCGTGTACCCTTGAACTGGTTGCCTAAATAAAATCGGCTGAGTGCCTTAAGCGCTCGTCTTAGTAGTCCGGTAACTTATATACGTATATAAGTTATTGAAACATGCATGTGTACCAAGCATGCGTGCCTCAACAACTTCTATATGTATTTTGTGTAGGAAAAAATCCTCTAAACTATGTAGGATAGGATAACGAAAAATAAGGGTAGAACTCTTGTGTCACTTTATCGCGTGAGCAGCGTACTCAAGGGCTCCACGCCCAGGGAACAGATCTAGGCTTGAGCCGTTGCCGAGAAGAGCCTAATTTGGTATACGGGAGCGAAATTTAGTCCCAGACCACGGCGGCGTGATCTGCGGTTATGCGGGCGTGGGTGAGAACACGCTCTGTTTGAAGAGACAGGCTGGTACTGATCGTTCGCTGACGTGATTGAATCAGGAGGGTCGGTAAAATGTGTCGCGGTCGTCTTCTATACTGCGCAGCGTTGGGTACGGGTTCATCGTTCGCGGCAGATACCACTAACGGGCTGGGATGATTCGCGGCTTTTTCGAAATAACTACCTGTAAGTGATTTTATATACGCTCAGATAGAAAGCATCTCCAGGTCCTGTGGAGATCCTTATTCCGGACGTACCATGGGGCACCGGTGATTTTACGTAGGGCTCAGTTCTGGAGAACCTGCAACTTTTGAATACGATTTTGCGCATGTGCAAAGACCGAACAACTGTACGTCATAATCGGACGGATGCAAGTTTTGTATAAAGTGAGTTTGTCTGGGGGATATTTTATGACAAAGCAAATGATAGAAACGACCTAAGACCATACGGCTTTGTTTCGCACTCTTTCTGTGTGTGAATCGAAATTTAAGTGTTTATCTAAAGTAACACCAAGATATTTCACTTCGCCGGCCCAAGGTATTTCGGCTTTGTATAGCCTGATGGTCGACGACGCATATATTTGAGATGGCGTCAATCCCAAGTCATACGTTTACGTTTATCGTTGTATATGGTGGTCAATAATGTTTAATAAAATGAAATTGGTTCTTTGCTATGAAAAAAAATAATTGATTTGAAATTTATTATTGGAACGAAGTTCCTTACGGCAGGCTTGGAGGAGATAGAGATTTTGCTGTGCGACCGAACTGAAAAAAATGTGATAGTAAAATCGTAACGAAAAGTGCATGGAATAAAACAGTTAAATGAGACGTGCGCAGGCGCGACAGTCGTATACATAAGCGAGTAGTGTATAATATCTTTCTCTTTCTCCTTTTTTGTAATTATTTCTATTTCTATGTAATTTTATGTTGTCAAACAAAAATAAAGAGACATATTTTGTTATTTTAATTGATAATTTGAATTACGATTACATAAAATTGAGCACGATTTTTTTTTCCAAATAGTGTCGATTCTACATTAGCCGAAAGAACTTCGTTCCTATCTGGTGTCCCACGACACCACATTCTTTTTTTTATTTATAAAATATATCAGCGGGTATATATATGATTGTTTATAAAAAATGTGTCTGAATGTTTAATTACTTTTAAAAGTTACTGAAAAAAATGTTCCTAAACTTATTATTGATTAATCATAAATCAAAATGCCTATTAAAAATACAACGTTAACCCGCTACCAAGTGTCCTAAATTCTGTCTATTGATATATTGATAATTTCTGTAGGTGGTAGAGCCACGCTGAAGCTATTACTGGTTTCAGCATGAATGGGTCGGCTCGTTCGGGCTAATACTGCCAGAATACTTACAGAAAACCGACGTCAAATAACAGTGCTTGCATTGTAATGTTTCGTTCGGTCAGTCAGAGTGCCGGAGATTCCCTTACACTCCCCCATATACAGGTTGGAAACGCACTTACAAATCCCCTGGTGCTGCTAGTGTCTATAGACGGTGGTGGTCACTAAACATCACGTGACCCACCTGTTCGTTTGCCTCTTATGATATAAAAAAAAATATATTGATGTATTAAAGAACCAGGTATTCTAAAATTCTTGTTCTTTTAACGTTGCTGGCTCTTGTACTAAGGTGTCGCAAAAAAGTCTAGTTACGTTAACTGCAAATTTTTGTTTTTCGTTATTCTGGAGAACTCATTGCGTTTTATGGGACAAAGAGTATCCTGGATGTAGTCTTCTAATATTAGTTATCACCGTGTCAAATTTCGTTAAAATTGGTTCAGTACTTTCAGAGTAATTCGGGTTTATATTCTAGACTTTAATCCTTTATCCTGGAGAACCCTTTGCGTTTTATGAGACAAAAAGTATATTTGATGTAATCTCGTAATATTAGTTATCACTATGTCAAGTTTCATCAAGATTGGTTCAGTACTTTCAGAGTGATGCGTGTGCATAGGGACAGACAGACAGACAGACAGACAGACAGACAAAAATTGTAAAAAGATTATTTTTGGCTTCTATATCGATAACATAGTCTACCCTGATTAAAATTTTCAAAAAATATTTAATGTACAGATTTCAACTTGTTACAGTTTTATTATAGTATAGATTGTTATAGGTTATATATCATCACACTAAGACCAATAGGAGTGGAGTACTAAT
>JACEII010000007.1:9201261-9231681 GCA_014332785.1 Antheraea mylitta | reverse complement strand
TAGGAGTGGAGTACTAATGAAGAATTTTTAAATATCGTTTTTTTTTTCCTTTAGAGAGCTTCCATTGCGTGTTAGCGTTAGCCCAAAGTATTTCACGTGAACGAAGTCACGGGCAGAGGCTAGTTCTCAATAAAATAGTTTTACAGTCTCACGGAAATGATGTATCTTTTACATTATTTATAGTTATAACATTAGTATCGATTTGCTGATTTTAAGTTACCTTTGTCAAAATTTATTATTACTTCACGGCTTCTCTCAACAGTCGTAATATGTAGCCTGAATGATTCTTTGAAAGATCCTTTATTTCTCAGTAAAAGTTATATTAAAATCGATTCAGCATATTCGAAGACCAGGCAACACCTTAAGCCGAGGTGCCTTAAGCGCTCGCTTTAGTAGTCCGGTGAATCTGTGAAAGCCTGTCAGATCAATAGCGCAGTCAGTCCCAAAGGCATATTCCAAGATTAATTTTGATAAATAACAGGTACTTATAGTAAATGTAAGTAAGTAGTAATATTTGAATTTATCTATTTTTATAAAACCAGAAGGTCCGGTTTGCGGAATTATTCAACTCGGAACCTTCATAAAATCTTAGAATTACGTTCCAGAATTTGTGTAATAATAGTTCAAAGACAGTTAAAATAAAAATACTAAGATAAAACAAGGTCATACCGTGAGGCCCGTAATATAAGCTGCTTCTACGATGGTTAATCCAGTCCTGTTTTCGACACTACTAATAAAGATACGCCAGGGTTAGAGTAGTATGTTTAGTTGTTTAAGATATATTTTTATAATATATAATTTTGCAAGTAATTTTAGCTCTGCTTGGTTAATTATAGAGAAAGTCGAATAATTAGTCAGACCACGGAATCTTATGGAAAAGTGCTAATTTAAAAAAAAGTAGAGTAACTGAATTATACGATAAAATAGTAGGAAGATTTACAAAAACAATATTTGACAGACTGAAATTTCGTTATCCAGTTACCATTTTACCACATTACATGATAGTACAAAATGGGAAAGTTTTGTGTCATATCCTTCAGTATTACCGTTAACAGCTAGTATGTAGGAGTAATGTAATATTATTCCATAATATGATGAGAGGCTCCATATCAATAGTAAAGAAAAAGGATTAACGGTAAAAAAAAGTAATTGTCACGACAATGAATGAAAATGTTTAAAAAATAATATCTATAAGTACAGAATATAGATCAACAAAATTTCATATAAAATGTGAGCCAGAAAGAAGATAGTAGAGGCGTGATTGACAGATTAACGATCAGTTGCCTTTTTTATTACATGGTGATAATGTAAAAGAAAATACATGGTCTCATTTAGTTCGCTAGTACACCTATGCTAAGCGAGATTTAATCTAAAACTAACGTAGCAATGAGAGGGCTAAAGGAAGAAGTAGAGGGTATATAAACACATAAAAAAGGATGAATGGATGGATATACCGGTGTGTGTTTGGATCAGTAACACAAATCAGTTAGATATACATTACCATCTTCTTACCCTTGTACCACCTGAGTAGAGTCAGCATAACATATTTTCCTCTTCCACTCTCCCCTGTCAGATAGCATCTCAGTATTCCTACATTTTATTTACATATAATTTTTCACACAATCCTTCCATACCTTTATCCGCCTTCTCCTACTCCTATATCCATCCAACTTCATACTCAATTGAAACTCAACCTATTTATTATTTGTCAACTTCTCTGACATTGGTGCTATTTGCAAACTTCTTCTGATATACTCATCCTTAATCGTATTCATTCTGGCTTTTTTTATATCATATAGGAGGCAAACGAACAGACGGGTCACCTGTTGTTAAGCGATCACCGCCGTCCATAGACACTAGCAACCTCAGAGGAGTCGCAATCCATCACTACACCACATATTCATCTTTTTTTTTTTTCAAAATGAAATCGCTGTATACCTGGATTGGTCTTCACAGCTTCACCGAACTATGCCATATCCATCTTAACATTCGTATCTCTACCACAAGTAATCTTCTCTTATCCATTTCTTTCGGATCTCAGCAATACTAATAAATACACCTTCCCAGGAGTAATCCGGTGAAGCTGTTAAAACCTTGCTAGGCCAATAGCTTAGTCAGTTCGAGAAAAAAAAACTTTCACAGGATTAGTCTATACACATATTATATGGGCCTTAAGTATACACCGACAACCGAGTTTTAGAATGTTCAAAAGAGGCTAAGATTACACCTAACAGATAAGTGAGATTTATTTGGTTATTATAAATACCATAATCCTATTAAGATCATGGTAAAGGTGGAGTCGTCTGTAAAATGTTGCTTGAATTTTAAACATTGTACACACTAGATACAAGGAAAATCGATTCTTAAGGTTTTATTACAAGCAAAATAAGACCATAGATACACAACAAAATAGCAAAGAACGTTGGGACACTGGTTAAAATAAAGGCATTCTCTCTAAAAAACTGTACGGGAATTTTAAAAATATTTTTTGAACAATGAAAACTCTCAGTGTCTTCGTTGAGTTCAGAAGTTGCAGCAGAAACTGGTACAGCATTTATATCTCCATGGCTAGCAGCAATAGGCGCTGTTAATACATCAATATAATGTTTAAAAAAAATCTCTTTAAGCCGTTCTCTAGATCTAGTGTAAATAGGAGTTTCTGATTCAAGCCTTTGTATGTCAAGGTTCGTCATTAATTCGTCAATTATCGATTTTTCAACCAAATCACACTGTATGCGCTCATTTGTTTCGAATGCGAGACCATCTACGGCGACCTCTTTTTCTAACATAGATTTACGTTCTTTGGTATGAAGACCCGTATCCTCAACTTTCATAGATACTGGAATACCGGGACGTTTATACTGGTCCAAAATATCAATCAATTTCTTTAACTCCTTACTTATTTTCTCAGCCAGTGTTTCTTCTAATCTTTTAATCGATTTATCTAATACTGAAATAAATTTATCCCACATATCTGAAAAATTGGTGGGATAATTATTTTCATATTTCTCCGAAGAAGAATTCAAAGCGTCTCTTTGATTTTCGAGCTGCCATCTTATGGTGGATTCATTTGGTAAATTTAGAGACCTGAGGTGATTTCCATCCTTTTCAATATCAATAGGTTTTGTCAAAATATTAGTACTAATTTGTTTTCCATTACTCTTGGATCCATTATCACCTATATCTTTACTATCGAAGTAAGTTTTATGTGGTTGCTTTATAATGACATTATTTAACTTATTCTCATGTTTAACAGCTGAACTAGTTGAGGTAGTTGTGTCTGCCAATGTTTCCATATTAATAACAGTATCACAAAGAGCAACTTCTTGATTATGATTGAAATCATTTTTAACATCTTCGTTGTCAGTAAGTTCTACATTTTCTGACGGAAAATCACTTGTTGAATTAGATGTTACCGTATAATTAGAACTTAAATTTGACCTATTGAAATCGGAACTTGTTCTAGCAATAAAAAAATTATCATGGTCACTAGTTGCAAATATATTTGATCCCTGAGTAGTGTCGATATTGACAAGAGTCTTGTTACTTGTGTCACTTAGCGTTTTAGTTGTGTTAATGTAACGATTTACGTTATCATTGACATTGAATACCTCATTAAATTGCGGTTTTGAAGTTAGAGTAATTGATGGAATTGTGATTGTTTGTGTGCTCGTCAAACTCTCTCTAAATAGAATATACTTATCTCGACTGTTTGTAATATCTATTTTATTTGATTCCGTTGATTTATTGTACGTTACGGCTACAGCGACATTAATTATATCCATTTTGTATGGCACACATTTGTCTGACGATATTTGCATGATCGAATTTGATAAATTGATATTATAATAATCATCATGGATAGAGAATGACGAAGTTTTGTGATGAGTTCGTACATCTTTACTCGAATGACTGGGATATGATTTTCTTGTTATAGGTAGTAATAATGACCTGGCTTTTAAAAAAGGCGTAGAAACTTGTCTATAATGTAACATATGATCTTCTAGCAATTTCTCTTTTGCTAATCCTTTTCTTAATACTTTAGACCTTACCTTTGATACATTTTTCTTAATGCCTTTTATTATATGACACGTGTTAATCTCACTTTGTTTGCCTTTATTATAATTAATTACCGTTCGGTTCAAATTAATTCTTGTGTTTCTAAATTTCAAGGGCATTTTTCGCACTTTTAGTGTATTTTTGTACCTTTTTATATTTTTTTGTGAAATCGACGTATCACAATAGTTTTTATATTTTGTATACGAAGCAGCATTGAAAATAATCTCTGGTTGTTTGTTTTCATTTACTGTAGGAATTTTATTTGCATTTGGATTGTCAAGCGCTGTTTCTCCATGTCCACTTACTTCATTAATTGTAATTATCTCTTCATTTTTACATTCAGAATTATTTGGTACATTGCTAGGTTTCTGAGTAGTGCATGATTCTGTAAATTTTAGTATAGCGCTAGGAGTAGCAGATTCAATTCTTTCCAGAGAACTGGTCTCATTACAAATCATTTGGTCGCTTGTTAAAAGATCTTCATTAGTATTGTGCATTGAAAAAGATATAAGATATGTTGGCAAGTTTTTTACTTAGTATAGAGTTAATTTAAAACTTTTGCGTAATATTCTGAAGATTTTACGGTACCTTTTTCTATATGTAGGTTATTATATTAATAGTTAGTTTCTGCAACAAATATAACTTAAATTACTTTACATTCAATCCAAACATAATGAAATGTATTAAAAAACTGATATGTAAACAAAGTGTTGTGTAATTTGAATAATCTGTTTTAACACATAAGCTACAAATCTTACTTATTAAAAATAAAACTCCAAATAAGAAACAATACAAAATTAATCAAAATCCTAAATCAGATAGTTTTAAATCAAAAGTTACTGATTGATTTACATTATTTTTTCTATCAGAATCCATTCTTAATCTATGAATTTTACGGCGCGGTTTAGGGTTAATTAGATCTTTTATAACGTAGCTGTAGAATAAACATGCAATAATTATAATAGGTATCCAAAGTAACACACAATAAACAAAACCTTCCCCGAATCCCATTCCTTTGCGTTTAGAACAGATAACTTTTTTTGAGACGCATCCCTTTACTTCGTCATCATTTTCGATATAGATAGTCGAAGAACATTCAGGAAAGTTAGGACTACTTTCACTTGGTGGGCATTCGGGACAATGTTCGCATTCATCTGATGACACTCGAATTAAGGAGCATTTATGACATGGTAACTCGCTTTGATTATAGGACCCATATGAATTTTTACTGTAACATTCGTCACAGAAGTACGCTACAACTTTCTTTTTATTATTTTCTGTTATCACTTCAAATAGTGATCTTGACATTGGCAATGAGCACGTTAATCCTTTATCAACAACTTTTTGATAATTAACTTCATTAACGACGGACATGTCTGTTACTTTCAGAACAGATTCACTATCAATTATATTATATGATGTACTTCTTTTCATTAGTCTACTGTAGATACCGAGCGCTTCTTTCTTTGGTCCTTTTGATAATTTTAAGCCCGACAGTAATACGTTTTTAGTAAAATCATTAGATATTTGAATGCCCTTACTTCTACGTTGTAATTGGTGTTTAGTATCTTCAATACGTTTGGCATTACTATATTCAGAGTTTTTTGATTCTGTTTTATTTAAATCTTTTCTTAAGTGTTCTTTTATTATTTTACC
Organism: Antheraea mylitta; assembly: GCA_014332785.1. Taxonomy (NCBI): domain Eukaryota; kingdom Metazoa; phylum Arthropoda; class Insecta; order Lepidoptera; family Saturniidae; genus Antheraea; species Antheraea mylitta. The sequence continues at coordinate 9,225,966 of JACEII010000007.1, read as the reverse complement.
CGAATTTTGGGACGCTTCTTTTGTAACCGAGTTGGATTTATGTATTTCGTCAAAAGTTCTAGATTTAGACTTAATGGAAGTTTGATCAGTGATTATTATGTTTTCATTGGAACGTTTTTCAATATTTTCAATACCAAAATATCTTGCTTGACTAACGGCACCATCGAGTATAGGAATAATTTTAGGTTTGTACTCTAACGAAAAGTCATGACTATAAGCTCTCATTGATTGGGCGTCTCGAATTATATTAGTGTTAGGTTGACTACCTAATGTCATTTCGCAATTGTAAGTATTTTCACTTACATAGACTTCTTCATTGGAAATATTTGTATGTACATCCTTTTTTTCTATGATATTCTTAGGCTCAACTATAGGTAGAATTTTTAGTTGGATATCAAATTTAATATTGTTGCTATCTTTATAGTCGACAAAGTATTGCAATATATTTTGAAGATTCTTTAATGCACCTTTGCTTTGTGATGAATATTTACCAGATTTAGAAACAAATATAACATGCTTGTTTTCCATTTTACGTAGTCTATACAGATTAGACAATTTCTTTTTTTTTATATTAAACTTTATTTCTTTTCTGTAATTGTTGACATGATCTTTTACGTCATCCTTGTGTGCAGATATATTTTGATTTGTTATGTTAGTCATAGCTTCAGTTTGTTCATCATCTGTAAGTATTGTAATGCGACTTCCTGTTCTATAGGTACTTTGATCGTAATTAACATTTAGTTTAGAAGTATTCATATTAAAATCGGTCGTAACGTGCTTCAAATTATGTATATCGGTAAGTGTAAATGTATCTTTAACAGTTTTATCTGGTTCATCAATATTGTACTCCGAGCTTATGTTATTGATGGTAGTATCGGCATAGATACCTTTTACAAGGCTTGGAATATTGTCTAAATTATCTTGTTTTATGAATTCATCTTGTAAAGGCATAGCTTCATCCTTAATTTTAGCCTTCTGATTTGGAATACTGCTAATAGATGGTTTCGGATAAAGTTCTATAAATTCCTTTATGTGCTTTTCAAATTTTTGAGTAGAACTACGGTTATATAACGATCTTGTTGAAATAGCTAGGAAATTAAAGCTTGAAGAATCCAGTTCTCTGCTTGAGCTGTTTATGGATAATAGTATATTTTTATGTTTTATCTTTTTCACTTTGTACCAAGACACGTTATGTTTCTTTGGGATACTCAATGTAGATATGAGTCTAACTTTTTTTACTAAAAATGGAACAGAATAGCTCGATAAATGCTTATAAATCATATGTTTGGACAAATTAATCATCACAGGACGAGATTTTCGTTTACAATATTTACAAATATCTGAATTGGTTTCAACTTTTTTATTCTTCATTTTACAATTGCCAGCTTTTTTATCTACAATATAAGTAGAAGCCGATGAAGCTCTTTGAGTTATATTTAGTTCTATTCTGTGAAGTATTAAGTTGAGAATAGTTTCAACGTTATCTTTAGCATCTTTGTTCTCTGATAGATGTCTCTCTATCCATCTACTTAATAGATTCTTTAAGTTCTCTAACATAATTGTGGCAACATCTATTGGTGCAGTTTTAATTTCTGCTTTACTATCACCAGAGGCAATTATGTCTGGAGATATTTCTTCAATAGTATCTATTTCGGGATCAACAATTGTAGAGTATTTAGATTTTGCAGAACTTTCTTTATTGGAAATACGACTGCGTTTAATTTTACAATACCTTCTTAATATGCAGAAATCAGTTTCAATGCTTAAATCTTTTTTGATTTTATTAATTTCCGTGTGACTTTCTGTTGCTTGTGATAAATTCTTTTTCATCTGAAGAATACCACTTGTGGTACACATTTGTGATGTTCCAGAACATGTTCTTGAATGTGTATAGATGGTGTTATTAGATTTCTTATATAAGATCGTAGTCTCTCTATATTTATCTTTTAGATCTTGGTGTTTGCCCATATTGTATTTTCTTAGTTTTCTGCTCAGGTGTGATTGTCCGATCTTCTGTAAGCAAAAATATTGGTACTCTATTCATCCTTGTTTTATCATCTTCTTATTCTTCTGGTTTTTGTTTTGTAGGAACGTATCTTCAATATAATTCTTCATAAGACATAATATTTCTTTGATTCTTTTTTTGGTAAATTTAATATTTAGAAAGAACATGTAAGTCACCGACAATATTGTGTAATTGAGTACGAGTACATTCGTATTAAATACACCGCGCTCGCCGACCGCCACCGCGGCCGACTTGTGTTATCTTTTTTCGTTAGTCTAATCTAACGTAATCAAAACCGAGGTGAAACTGCTTTCTTTTAACATAAAAATCATCAAGTTGGTAATATACAAAATTACCAATAATTATTCAGAGGTACATATAACCTACAAAACTTTAATCATGAATATCTCAGTACCTAGGACTTGCCGTAGGGAGTGGAGACCACCCCTTTCTCCGCTGCTCCCACCCCCCTCAACTTTTATATCAAGACGCGAATTTCTAATACAGCCCCTACTTGATCTCTTATCTCGGTTTGGTAAGGTTGGGTTGTTTTGCGAAAAAAGATAAGGTGAGCCGGCCGAGGCTGCGGTCGGTTAGCACGGTGCATTTAATTCTAGGGTGGCCCTCGAGAAGACCGAGGCCATACTCTTTCATGGGCCTCGGCGGGGGCCACCACCTGGGGCCCACATTATGGTCGAGGGCGCCCTGATCAAGGTGGGTGCCCACATGAGGTACCTGGGCCTCACCCTGGACGGGCGATGGCGGTTTGAGCCCCACTTCGTGGGGCTCGGGCCGCGAATTGCTAGGGCGGCGGCGGCACTCGGCCGGCTGCTTCCCAATATTGGGGGGCCGGGTACCGTCGACTCTTCATGGGAGTCGTGTGGGCGATGGCCGCCTACGGGGCACCGGTCTGGGCTGATGCCCTCGGTGCCACCAACGTGCGCGCGCTGCGTAGTACGCAGCGTACGGTGGCACTGAGGGCAATCCGGGCATACCGGACGGTGTCATCGGCGGCGGCCTTTGCGCTTGCCGGCTCCCTTGTACGAATTCACGGCGGCGAGGAGGCGTAGTAGGGAGCCTCCGGCTCCCAGGGAGATAGAAGTTAAAAGGCGGGAGATGCGAGAAGAGGCTATAGGTAGATGGATGCAGGACCTGGTGGACGCGCGCTTCGGGAGGCACACCGTCGACGCCGTCCGCCCGGTCCTGCGGGAGTGGATTGGGAGGAGATGGGGCTCCCTGTCGTTCAGGCTGGTGCAGGTGCTGACCGGACACGGTTGCTTCGGGTGGTACCTGCACCGGATCGCTCGCAGGGAGCTGACCGCCACCTGCCATGAGTGCGGCGCTGAGGAAGATACCGCACAGCATACTCTCTCTGAGTGTGCTGCGTGGGAGGTGGAGCGCCGCACTCTGGTGGCGGTGGTAGGAGAGGATTTATCGCTGCCGAGCGTGGTCTCGTCCATGCTCGGTAGCGAACAGGCGTGGCGAGCAGTGGCCTCCTTTTGCGAGGAAGTCATCTCGGAAAAGGAGGCAGCGGAGAGGGCCCGCGAGGCGGACCCCCTCAGTGACCGTCTTCACCATAGGAGGACCGGCAGGAGGAGGCGGCGCTTTCCCCAACTACTCCTGTCACCGTAGCCGGACCTGAGGGGATGCAGTCGGGGGGCTCATCCCCTCATTGCACAGATCCGGCGGACGAGGGGGGGCAGCTGGCGTGTACCCAGCTGCCTCTCTATAGGTAGGAGCCCGGCGGCAACCTTCCGCCGGGTGGACCGTTGGGGCGGCTATTCAAGGGGAATAGCATAGAACGATCCCTTGCCGCCCCAACATCACGGTCTGTCGGTACACCGTGGGGTTTTAGTCCGTGCGAGTCGGACATAACCCACTCTCTCCCCCGGGACCCGTGGGTATCCATAAGGGATTTCCCCACGTAAAAAAAAAAGGTCCATTTAATACGAAAGTACTTGTCGTTGACATACATTATATCGAAAAGTTACACTAATACTTGCAATTTCTCAAAATGATCTTGTTTTCTAATGTTACTTTATATTACATCATAAGTAAGATCAATGTATATATTAATAATGATTATATTGTTTACGATATTAATCAGAATGATTTACTTACCTTGCACTTTTTCATAAATGCATTTTAAAATATGACACTCAAGATTTCCTTATTCTCATATAGTGGAATATATATTCTTACAATGTACGTATAGAAAAGTTTATAATTTCTCACATTGGATAATTTTGTGTAAATTTACGGATTATAGCAATGTCAGTAGAGTTGACAGAATTATATGCTGTTTGAAATACATGCCAGTATTATTTATCTGTACATAAATTCTTCTTTTTGTCAGATGATCAGTGTAGAAATTATTATGCTATAGCTCATAACAGTGTTGTGTACTGTTCGTTTGACTCTCAGATATTTTATTGCATTCATTAAAAATTATTTATTTTTGAAAAGAACATTTTTTAACCCTCTTATGTTTTGAAGATCGATGAATGAAGCCTGATAGGTAAGCTCCGATCATACGGAATTTCCGACAGTTTGAGTGTCTGGATTAGAGACTTCCTGTGCGAATGCTCAATTCAAGTAGTGGTGGATGGTTGTTCTTCAAATCCTATGGGAATTGATGCCGGAGTTCCTCAGAGGTCAGTCCTGTCTGCAACGCTATTTTTGTTATTTATCAATGATCTGCTTAAACCCGGTAACCTTGGGTAGGCAGACGATAGCACCGTTACAGAAAGTTACATATCGGGCCCTCGTGCTGATGGGAAAGTAACTGATGATCTGAGGGAAGCTATGATCAACCGCATGAACTTGGCACTTGAACATGTATCTAACTGGGGTGATGCAAATCTTGTTAGGTTTAATGCTTTGAAAACTCAGGCGTGTTTGTTCTCCTTGAAACGTAGTCATTTCTATCTTGAACCTACTCTTCAGGGTGTACCCATACCAGTTACCGACAACTTCGAACTCCTCGGGATTCATTTAAACGCCCAGCCCAACTACGGCCGTTCGATTGAGGCTAGGGTTAAAATGGCTGCAAAAAATTGGGGGTCCTTTTCAGGGTGAGGCGGTACTTTACGCCGGACCAGCTTCTTAATCTGTATAAGTCGCAGATAAAGCCGTGTATGGAGTATTGCTGCCACCTCTGGGACGGGTGTTCCAAACACCATTTAGCCTTACTGGACTCCGTCGATCACAGAGCTCGAAGACTTGTCGGGGACAAATCACTGTTAGCCGCCAAACTGCAATCACTGGAACATCGGTTGCTTGTCTTGTAGTTGCCTATCGGCTACACTTTGAAGAATGTGCACAAGATCTGCACCAACTAATTCCACAGTCTCCATTTCATCTCAGGACTACTAGATGCCGTGCGGGCCTTCATTCGTTCGTAGTTGACATACCATTCATCCGGACGAAGAGCTTTGCCTCGTCATTCATTATGAGAACCGCGAAGGAATGGAATGCGCTGCCTCCGTCTGTTTTTCCTGAGGTGTATGACGAAGTAATCTTCAAAAGAAGAGTGAATGTGCTCTTACTGGGTGAACGCGTTACATCTTAGACCTCGTCTTCACCTTACATCAGATGAGACTGAGGTCAAGCGTCACACAGTGCATTATAAAAAAAAAAAAATCGAAAACGCGGCATATTTTTTTTCGTTTGTGAATTTCACACATGGCTATATTCAACCGTGACATTATTTTTATCTCTGTTAGATCACAAAACGTCTGACAAGACGTCTGGAAATGAGTGAAAATTAATGAAAACATTTTTTTTTTGAGAATTGATATTAACACAGCAGAATTGAGAATTCTGCACTCGTTTTAAATAGACTCGTCAATCATGTCTTTGGATTTTTTTACACTACTTTGTAAAAACAATTTTAGATAATTTTGCGTAAGGTTGAGATTGTGAAAACATAAGTTTATAGTATAGCTATAACTACTTAGGTATATCGGTGAGTTTTTGGGATGGTTTTGAGTGTTACTTCTATTTGGGAGTTTTTTTTTTTTTTTTTTTTTTTCAAACTGACTACGCTTTTGACCTATCAAGGTCTTAACAGCTTCACCGAACTACTAAGGCGAGCGCTTTAGGCACTCAGCCGATTTTGTTTTTGGCAACCAGCTCAAGGGTGCACGGCACACCTCGGCTTGGCTGTTGCCCGTTGCATGCAAAAATCGCGACCTAACTTAGCAAACCTAGCTAACTATTCATATATGTTTGAGTTGTTGAGACGTATATGTGTACCAAGCATATCCGCCTTAACAACTTCTCCATATATTTTTATCGAAAACTTGAGAGTTTTTTCAGTTCGATAGGGGAAAAAAAAGTAACCTCTCCACCAAAATGTGTAGCGTGTAGGCGTGCACGTGTGTGGGGGTGATCGTGTAGTGTTGTAGCAGTGATGTATGGGTGTGTCACCGTATCGCGCAAGCAACGCACTCAAGGGCTCCCTGCCGAGGGATCGGACCTAGGCTTGAGTCGCTGCCGAGGGGGGCCTAATCGGGTGTGCGGGAGCAAAATTAACCCCCAGACCACGGCGGCGTGATCTGTGGTTTCGCGGGCGTGGGCGTGAACACACTCTGTTTCGAGAGACAGGCTGGTACTGATCGTTCGCTGCCGTAATTTCGTCGGGAGGATCGGTAAAAATATGTCGCGGACGTCTTTTATAACGCGCAGCGTTCGGTACGGGTTCGTAATCCGCGGCGGATACCACTAACATGCTGGGATGGTTCGCGGCTTTTTCAAAATAGCTAATCGTGAGTGATTTTACATACGCCCAGATAGAGGGCATCTCCAGGTCCCTGTGGAGATCCTCGTTCCGGACGTACCACGGGGCGCCGGTCGCCTTACGTAGAAAACGGTTTTGAATTACTTGTAATTTTTTAAAGTTATATTCTGACATATGTGCGAAAACGGGACAGCTATATGTTAGAACGGGACGGATGCAAGTTTTGTAAAGTGTGAGCTTGTGTCTGAGGGACATTTTACTCTTGTGGCAAACTAACGGATGTAGGCGAGCCGTGACCATGGCGGCCTTATTACGTACTCGCGTTGTGTGTTGTCTAAATGAGAGCGGTCTGTCTAGCGTAACTCCGAGATATTTAACCTGCTTGGTCCACGGAATGTCGGTGTCGTATAAAGTGATAGGTTTGAGTTTACGCTCGTAATCGCGGTATTTAGAATCGAAAAGTATTGCGGCACTTTTGTCGGGGTTGACCTCTATACGCCATCGCAGAAACCAGTCACCGAGTGTACTAACGGCCTCTGCGACGCGTTTCCTAAGTCGTATCGGAAACCATCCGGAAGCGTAGATGACTGTATCGTCAGCATAACAACCTAGCTCTACTCCCGGGGGCCGAGGTAGGTCACTGACGAACAGACTATAAAGTGTGGGCGCGAGAATGGAGCCCTGTGGCACACCTGAACGTATCGGGTGGGGTGATGACTGCTCACCTTCCACTCTGTAGCGGAAAGTCCTATTTGACAGATAATCATGGATTATGTGAACTAGCCTATCCGGGATACGAAATTGACATAATTTATAGATGAGCCCTTCGTGCCAAACCTTGTCAAAAGCCTTGGCGATATCGAAAAAGACAGCTATTGTGCGTTTCGGGTTAGCTTTAACCGGTGTCGGGTTGCGATCGGGATCATCGTTGAACCTAGCTAGAATGTACTCCGTGAGGCGGTGCACTTGGTTTGTACAAGAGTGTTCCGCGCGAAATCCAAACTGCTCCGGCGGTAGCAGATTTAAGTTGGATATGGATGTCTGGAGACGGTTCAGAAGGAGCCGCTCGTATAGCTTACCTAGTGTATCTAATAAACTAATAGGGCGGTAGCTATCGGGAAGCGTAGCTTTTTTGCCGGGCTTGTGAATACCTATCACTATGGCCTTCTTCCAGGCGGCTGGAAAATGGCCCTGGGACATGGCCGCATTGAAGATGCAGACCAGTAGAGCTATGATGTGATCAGGAAGGAGTCGTAATACCTCGTTCCTGATCCCATCGGGACCTGGGGACTTCCTAAGCTTTAAACGCTTGATGGCATCCGATACTTCTTCAAAAGTGATAGGGGTTAGTGTATCCGCTGGCGGAGACGCGAGTGTACGCTCGACGGAAGACTCGATCGAACCAATATGGGTAGGGTCAGTGTTTGCTGTATTCGGTGAGCATTGTTTTTCTAGACTCGCGGCGAGACACTCCGCCTTATCTATACTGTCAAACGCGGGAAGCAACCCGGGGCCTCTCTCGAGAGGGGGCATTGGAATAGTCTCGGCTGACTTGAATGTACGCGTGAGCTTCCAGAACGCCAGGTGGGACGGCCGGATGTCCTCCAGAAAACCGTCCCACCTGTCGGCCCGGATCTCAGAGATTCGATTCTTAACTAACTTCCGCAGTGAGCGTAAGCGATCGCGGTTCTCTGCGGACGGGTAAGTGTCGTGAGCTCGTGTCGCGGCGTTCTTTTCCGTGATCAATGCCTTCACGTCGTCCGGGAGTATAAAGCGGCGATCGTTCACCGCTTGTACCTCTTTCGAGGTCTCCCTGACGGCGGTCTGAAGGTAATCGACCAGGGAATCGATAGCCAGGTCCGCGTCAGCTTTCGACACCAACACGTCCGGAATCCTGTCTAAATTTTGAGACGTAGGATTGTCTTTGAAGTAGCGTGCGAGTTTCGCGTAATCTGCCACCTTAACCGACGGAGGGGTGGCATCCGAGCACGAACCTAACAGTAATATAACGGGACGGTGATCTGAGTCAAGTTCGTGTACGACTTGTATGAGTCGTACCCGAAGCGTGACGTTTTTAAAGAGAGCTACGTCTAATACTGTCGGACGACAGTTATCTTGAAAGTGAGTGGGTTCCATAGGGGCTATGACTTCAAAAGCTAGATCGTCGCCTAGTCTGTCCAAAATCTTCCCGTTACGGGAAGTAGTTGGACTGTTCCAGATGACGTTCCCGCTGTTGAGGTCCCCCGCTATTATGACGGAGTCTCTTAATTCGAACAACGCTTCTAAGTCGGTTTTTAATAATTCTTTATTCAGCGGGAGATACGCGGACACTATTATAATGGATGGATGACCGGTCATCCCTAGTCTACACACTGACACTTCCATATTGGTTGGAGCGGGCGGATCCATCGACATGCAGTATAACGAGCATTTGAAGTAGATTAAGGTGCCACCCCCGCGGGTGACACGATCATTTCGAATTATATTATAATTCGCGATTCGCGGGCTGCGCATTTTCGGTTTTAATAATGTTTCCTGTACGAGGAACTATTTGCTTATCGCGCAAGAAGGCAGCTACTAGATCGCGCTGTGTTGAGAGATTCCTAGCATTAAAAAATGAAAGAGATAGACCGCGTGGTTTAACCCTATTCATTGCCGCGAACATTGTTAAACCGACTTGTTGTAATGAGCACGGACGAGCTCGTTTATTGTCCTAGCAAGGGCCGGGAAACGCGCGAACGCTCTCAGCATATCCTGACTTCTCTTCGTCACGAGGAGCTCGGCAAAAGGTAATACGTCTGCTATGTCGTGTACGACCATTAACTGGCTGATCCAGTCAACGCCGTCGAAAGAAAAGGTGCTGAGGCGGTCGTATTGAATGGGCTTTGCCTGCGGCGGCTGTGCCTGAGGTTTAGGAGCTTGGAGCTGAGGTTTGGGTGCCCAGGGGGCCAGAGGAGCCCGCACGGGTTGCGGTGCGTGCGGCACAGAGGTTGGCGCACGCGGGGTGGGCACGTGCGCTGCCGGGGTGCGGGAAGCACCTGGCAGGCCGGGGAATGCGTCCACTGACATGAGTGGCGGAGGCGGAGGGTGGGTCGCGGCGACAGGCGCTCTGGCCGCCTGCCTCGCTTGGCGAGGGCGCAGTGTGCGCGGGGCGCGGGGACATCCGCGATAGTTCGCGGGATGACCCGCGTTCCCGCACAGAACACAACTTGGAGGGTCTGCTGAGGTCGAGGTACGCGGGCACTCCCTAGTGGAGTGATCTCCTAAGCACTTTACGCATCTCGGACGGAGATGGCAATTCCTAGCTACGTGACCGTAGCCCTGGCAGTTGTGGCACTGCGAGGGCGTGTGAGACTTGCGCGGGGGCTCTACCGTGACGCCCGTGAGACCACACACGGACGTGATATTAAAAATTTCCTTGCCCTCCTTAGTGCGGTCAAGAATGACCAACACTAAGTTGAACTTGGACTTAGTGATCGGATGGTACATGCGGTGTACCTCTCGGACGGGGAAGTTCTCGTTCTTAAGGAACGCTAGTATGTCTTCTGTTGAGATTTCAACCGGGATACGGCGTAAGACTACTCGGAGTAGACGTTCCTCCTCTAGTGCGTATGTGAAATAAGCTAACTTTTGTACCCGTAAGTACTCGGTTAACTTGCGATGGTGATCGGTGCTAGTCACCTTAACCTGAATCCCTGCCTGGATGTTGAGGGCTGACGTGTAGTGAATGCCTAAGGTTTTCAGCGCGGTGGAGACTGACATCCATCGCGTCTTATCCTGGATGGTGACCGGTGGGGGTGGGCGAGGCTTCTTAGCCGCGGTTGGAGTGAGCGGGACGGAGAGAGGACTGGATCTACCAGAGCTCGATTTTGTTTTGGCGGGTTGCGCGGTCGCGGTGGGCGCCCGGACGCCGTCTAATCTATTGGTCTCGCGGCACGGGACCTTTACTGCCGGACCTACTGGACCCGAGTCCGAGTCGGATTCGCGTGGCAGAGGACGGGACGATTTTTTGTTTTTCGTGACGGTTATGAAACCGTCCTTGTCTATCGCGGTTAAAGGCGAGGGTGAGGGGTCAGGCGTGGCGGCGTGACCGGATGCGGAGAAAGCGGCGGGTGTCGCGACGTCTAGCTCCATCGCGTCGATCGGAGCCCTATCAGCGGGGTCTATCGGGGATAGTGGCGAGTACGAGTTCGCGGTTGGTACGCGGGCTTCGTATTGCACGTCTTTCTCGGACGGGGCGCAGTGACGCGCGAGAACGGCGTCGACGATGTTTTCGTCAAGCCCATTCGCTAATAAGTCCCTCCGGAGACTTCTCATGAATTGGAGGGCCATTTCGTGGCCTGAGGGGCACGCGAACCGACCTCCCTGCCTTAAGGGCAGGGGGGCACACCGAACGGGTTAATTATGGGTCTATACCGTGTGCGGATCAAGATGGCTGTTTAAAATAAATCAGAAGAAGAAAGCAAGACAGGAAATACGTTAGCGAGACAGGCAAGGTAAATAATTTGCATAGATATAGAACAAATAAATAAATGAATAACTAAACAAATAAATAATTTGAGATAAATAAAGTTATAAAGAAATGACGGCTAAAGGGATAAAGGACTATGTAAATAAATAGGTAAACTAATTAGTAAACAAATAAATGTACCAATATAATATAATAAACAAAGCAATAAATAAATACAAAGGAAGGGTCTCACTCAATTTCAGGAAAAATACTGCAGGTGTTCCCCAGGTGCGGTACACGTGTGCGCTACGTCAGCGGATCGGCACTTCAAGGCGAAAGCCGAACGAACACTCACGATGTAATAGCGATTATTACAACAATCACGAAATAACGCTCCGAGCGCGGACACAACCGCTCGCGGCCGTGTCAGAATCGGAACTCCCCTCTATTTGGGAGTGTGATCTGAGGTTTTTATATACATCGGGGGAGCCACTATTGACCTGCAAAACCTCGCTATTGTCTATATTGGGGACTCACAATTGACCTGCGATACCGCGCTATTGACTATAGCGGAAGTGTTACTAATGACTTCAAACGCTATTGGTTGAAGTTATCGGCTGTTTATTATTCACCCCGATATGAGACGCCATAGGAGGTATCGGATGTTTATGTATCTTGATGTCTTAAAAGGAGACCGATGACTAGATGCTAGGTATATTCGCTCAGACAGTTGAGCTAGTCTCACCTACGGATACTTCGTCGTAGCAATAGTCAGTGTTGTGTCTCTGTATCGTTTAATCTTTTATTCCATTGTTCATTGAGTATTGATTGATCAAATCATAACCAGGACGTCCCTATGGATGACGTCATACTGTTACTTAGACAACATTTTATCGCTGCGCCGATATATATCAATGTCGGTGTTAGCAAAATGTTAGTATTTGTCTTCTTCAGCTATATCGAATGAACAACTTTCACGTGGTTATATAAAGGCCTAGTACTTTTGCGTTAGGATTTGTTAACTATTGGAAAACTCGCATACTCGAAGTCAAAATCAAAAATACTTTATTCAGTTCAAGCCTTAATAAGGCACTTATGAACGTCAAATACTACCACCGGTTCGGAAACAACTCAGCCATCGAGAAGAACCGGCAAGAAATTCGATCTGGTTTATCTTTTTAACAAATATATATAATATTCAGACTATATTACATACATGACGGAATGTTTTTAATGGATGCACAGAGATGAGTCAATTCCAGACATCACTCTATAATAGCTTTTTGAGACCAGAACCCGCTTGACATGGCGCTTAAATTCACAATCCGGCAAATCGGTAATATCCTTTGGATATTTGTTATAGAACCTCACACTATTTACCAAAAAACTATTACTCGTTTTACTAAGTCTAAAACATGAGATAATTAGTTTGTCGTGGTTCCTAGTATTTAGATTATGCCGGCCTTTTACGAAATCCAGCTTATCAAGGTTCTTTCAGACTTACATTAAATTATCAAGTGTTTTATTTTTATTTTGAGTAAGTCTATTTTGTCACACATTTGTTTACTTAGTTATCTGTTAATTCCCAGATGGAGATAAAAGTGTTAATCTCTTTAGATACTCATTCACCACCGTGAATATTAACAAGTTTGTCTTTATTCGATTAAAGTAACGAAGAGTTTTGGTCGAGACCCTTTTCAACGGTATGAAGTGCGAGATTGTGGTCAATTTCAAAACATAGTTGGCGAATTTAGTATTTCTTATTGTACACGTATTAACTATTAGAAATACTGAGATTTTGGGAGTTGCATGAGGAATCAGTTAATTTGAATACGTCTCATACAAACATACATACACTTCATGATTTAGCGTTATATGTATATATTGTTAGCAGTGACTGTATTATTAAGCGTACTATTGACTTGACACGCCATTGGTCGAAGTTATCGGCGGTCGTACATTGGTTGAGTGTTATAAAAGGCGAGTCGGTCGAGCATATGCTATGCGAGCTTATGCGAGCGATATGGAACATTTACACGATCACCCCCACACACGTGCACGCCTACACGCTACACATTTTGGTGGAAGGGTTTACTTTTTTTCCCTTATCGAACTGAAAAAACTCTCAATTTTTTTATAAAAAATATATGGAGGAGTTGTCGAGGTGTATATGCTTGGTACACATATACGTCTCGACAACTCAAACATATATGAATAGTTAGCTAGGTTTGCTAAGATAGGTCGCGATTTTGCATGCAACGGGCAACCAAGCCAAGGTGTGCCGTGCACCCGTCGTGGAGCCGTCTCGGTCCCCCTTCAGTTGTGTATTACGCGACTCGTAGACATGAGTAGGTCATTGGGTTCGACCGTTTTCTGTGGTTAGTCGTCTGTGGTTATTTGGTTTCTTTTTTTGATGTAGGTTTTCTGGTTTATTAGCCACTCTCTTCAGGGGTGACTAAGTTTCTGGGAGACGGTTTTGTCCGATGATCAGGAAGGCGTGCGTGTAGAGGAGGTATTCCCTTGATAAAGGGAAAGCTCGTCGCATCAGCCCGTCGGAACATGGCTGACGTCATTCTTATTACAAAGGCATCCAGATCCTCCCATTTGAGGTCTCTTCGTATGACGTCATTTCTGACGTAACGGGGTGCTCTCACTATTGTCCTCAGACTCTGGTGCTCTTGAATGCGTAGGCGTTCTTTCTGTGTGTTGGATAGATAAGCGTACCATGCCGGTGCCGCATATGTTAATCTTGACCTTATATACGTCTTGTATATAGCTAGCTTTGTTCGAAGGGGTAATCTGGAGGCTAGAATAGGTCGGAGTTTCTCTCTCGTAGCTTTTACACGTCCCGCAACGTGGTCGACGTGATTAACAAACTCATTTTAGCATCTAAGTGAACTCCCAGGTATTTGGCTTGCCTCAGCCATGGTACGCTTGTACCTTGAAGGAGTAATAGCAGCAGATACGGGTGTAGTCCCGTGATGAACGCCTGTGTTTTGGCGACATTGACCGTCACTCTCCACCGATTTAGCTAGTCGGACAGAGCCGCCAAAGTTGGACGCAGGTAGTCTGCGGCGTATTTTTTGTTTGCTGAGGACGCAAAATACGCTGCATCGTCCGCCATCAACGCTAGCTCTGCCTGGCCGACCCGGGGAATATCGTCGGTATATCGCGCATATAGCACAGGCGACAGGCAACTACCCTGGGGTACCCCAGCGCGTATTTGGCGTTCTGTGGAGGATGCCCTCTCGACCGCCATTACTACCCGGCGATCTTCAAGGTATGACGCTATCAAGCGAATTATTTTCGTGGGTTTGGGAGACGTTGACAGCTTGTATAGCAAGTCCTCATGCCATACGCTATCAAACGCCTTCTCCATATCCAGGAAAATCGCTGCGAAGTATTGACTTCTGTTTGCGCTGTCAGACATTCTGTGAATTACTCTGGTTAGCTGAAGTGTTGTGGAGTGTTGCGGGCGAAATCCGAATTGTTCGTCGCGTGGCTCTAGATAGGGTGTCAACTGTTTCAACAAAAGTTTTTTAAAAACTTTTGAAACGGTGCTCAGCAGAGTAATCGGTCGATAACTTCCGGGTTTTCTTGTGTCTTTGTCTGGCTTGGGAATCATTACGACTCGTCCGGATTTCCAATTAGAGGGAATCTTCGAGCGAGAAAGTTCCTCGCGACGCGATCACTGTGCCCTCTCCCTCGCAAGCGTTGGAGGTGTGGGCGCTCCCGCCGTGCACCCTTGAGCTGGTTGCCAATATAAAATTGGCTGAGTGCCTTAAGCGCTCGCCTTAGTAGTCCGGTGAGCTGTAAAGGCCAAAAAATAAAGGCCAATAGTGTAGTCAGTTCGAGAGAAAAAAAAAGGTATAGAACATTCTCGCTCAGTCGTAGTTCCGGAAGGTTGTCGGGATTAGCGTTGTATTGCGTGACTTCTTTTCAAATTAAATTGTTATTTCTATTTCCATGGGTTTTTATGAATTATTCAGTTACTATATTGTTGATGTGAGTTCTTGTGTTAAGATTTGTGTGTTTTTTACATAAATCCACTTTTGGTTGCTACAATATATATAATGAAAATACAGTTCCGTTAAAGCTCAATAACCTTCAAACTATTGAACGAAACGGCATAAAACTATGACCATTCGATGTCGAGTAATTCGTAGACCGTAATATAGAAAGAAAAAAAGATATAGTTTATTGTAGGAACAACCATACAATTAAATTAAATACATGTGAAAAATGTACAGCGCTATTAATGTTACATATTAAAATAACAAACCTATAAGTACAAACAAATAACACAACACACATAACACGACCCAGATGATCACATTCAATAGGTAACTACAAATGAAAAACTAAGCACATATAAATCTAAAAAAATAAATATAAACCAATATACAAAGCTTAAAATAGATAGAGAGGTGTGAATAGATTGTACCTACGTGAATTTCAATTATAGACTTTGAAGTTGCAATAAATAATGCTTATGAGTGTTTAAAATCAAGTTTATTCTTTTTGGATCGACGTGGTGGTGGGATGATATTCCAATAACGAGTGACGGCATATTTGAATGACCCTCTGAAAGCGGTATCTCCATAATATGCTACTTTTTTGGATTTGATTAACCCTTTCCCATTTTTAGTACCCAGTGGAGAGGATAGGCATCAGCTAGTATGTTATTATATATTTATATTTCATTGTTTGTTTTAATAGTTTGCCAGTTACCCAGCTGTATGCAAGCTTTTATAGTTATGTTAAGCAACTAACATGCAAGAAATTTATGTGATCTTAAGTGATCATTGCAGCTTATGACAATGTACAACCAACTTTAAGAGGACAGCTGTATACGGCCGATTATAATAAATGAGTTCTGAGAATTTTGAAACGTTTCGTATGCCAATGTGTATAAGACATACCGGCTTTTTAGTGATTTGCGGTAGAAATAACGTTGACGGTGGTGCTACAACAGTCGAAAATATTTGTTCCGTTCTAATAAAAAGAGGTCGTAAGAAGATACCAGGTGCTTGTCGTCAACAACAAACATTTTCGGTTAGCAGTTACAGAGTCCTGATTAAAAGGATTCATAATAGGTTTTGAGATTCGTGAGACCGTCTAGAGACAAACAATTGTCGGGGACAACTTAGTCGAAACTTTTGATTGGGCATGATTGTTTTGGAAGAGATTTAAGTTCACAATATACTTTGTCTTTCTTAATATCTTATTATACAATTGAGAAATTCACGTATTTTTAAAGTGAAAATTTTAGTCAAATTGGGATATTATTGGCAGGAGAAAAATATGCACTTGAATGAAAAAAAAGAAACTTTTCACTTACGTGATACGATCCCCTTCCCTTCCAGTCCCATTTCCTTCGATGCGTTGGGAAAAAAAATGATATAAGTTCATAAAAAATAATCTATACTAATATAATAAAGAGGTAAAGTTTGTGACATTGTAAGGGGTAATCTCAGGAGCTACTGGTCCGATTTAAAAAATTATTTCAGTATTATATAGCTCATCAATCGAGAGGGTAATATCTGCGCCGCCAAACCTGAGGGAATGGGCCGGGGCCCCATCTCCTCATTGCACGGGTAAGGCTGACGAGGGGAGGCTACTCTTTTTCTTTTTTTTTTTTTTATTAATGTGGGGAAATCCTTTATGGATACGGCACCCTCCCGGCGGAGAGAGTGGGCTATGTCCGACTGCCACGGAATAAAACCCCACGGTGTACCGTCCACCGTATTGTAGGGGCAGCCAGGGATCGAGCATGCTCTCCAACCTGAAAAACTGCCCCTGGAGGGGAGGCTACTGGTCGTGTACCCAGTAGACTCTCTACAGGAGGGCGAAGCCTGGCGTTCACTCGCCAGGCTGCCGCAGGGGCAATTTTTCAGGATTGAGAACAAGCTCGATCCCTGGCTGCCCCTACAATGCGGCGGACGGTACACCGTGGGGTTTTAGTCCGTGGGAGTCGGCCATAACCCACTCTCTTCCCCGGGAGGGTGGCGTATCCATAAAGGATTTCCCCACGTTAATAAAGAAAGGGGGTAATATCTGGATATACTAAGCCGATTTTGTAAATTCTTTTACCAATAGAAAACTACGTTATTTGTGAGTGTCATACGCTTGATATATCTAATAAATTTTAATATATCTAATAATAAACTTCTTTAAAAAATAGATTATTTTGTCAAAATCAACAGTACAATGTTTTGAGGTTGTAAAAAAATCTCCTAGGAGGTTCTTCTAGAGCTCTTAATATTCAGAAGTCGCAAATTGGTATTCCTGTTTTCCATATAAATTACAAAGGATTTTTTGTTAATTTATAGCTTATAAACCAATAAATGGATTCTGATAAGCGGCAAAATTTTTTTGTAGCAACAAGAATTATATGAAATCTGTCTCTTACCATCAATGGATAAACTCACTTTTATATAAAAAGTTTTTAAATGATTTAGTATGGTGGTCATCAAAGCGAATGTGAAAAATAGTGTCTCGTTGTCTATACTTCTCTAAGAATGTCCCAAAAATATTTATATTCAAGGGTTAACTGTATTGATTCTCGTATCAAAAACACGCTCTATTTAACCATGAGAAATGAATGGGACGTTTCTGGTTCGATGTGTCAGGAACCGTCTCTCCTATATCTTCGGTTGAGGGTTTGATATAGAGCATAAATCATAGATAGGGTGTCATATAGACCCATATCTCAGTGCGTTGTGACAGGCGGCAAAGATAGTGCTGCGTGGATGTTTTAAAAATCTTTTATTCTGTACTAGATGTGCTAAGGTTTTGTATTTATACATTATCATCAGTACACAATAGTTACAAGGCATTGCTTAGTATAATCTATACCAATATTATAAAAAGGTAAAGTTTGTGAGTTTGTGACGTTGTAAGGGGTAATCTCAGGAAGCAATTGTGCGATTTGAAAAATTATTTTAATGTTATGTAGCTCGTTTATTGAGAATAGGCTATTTCTCATCACGCTAAGATCAATAGGAGCAGAATGTTTAAAAATTGTTTTTTTTTCTACTTGAGAGCTTCCGCTGCGTGTTAGCGTTAGCCCAAAGTAACTATTCCACGCGAACGAAATCGCGGGCAAAGGCTAGTAAAATATAAACTATTAAATTTAACCCGCTGCTTAGCTTGAGTTAATATAGAATTACCCTATATTTAGCAACAGTACATTTTTCAGTACCCTGACTACCTTTGTACTAAATGTGAGAATGTATATTACCACACTAATGAAGACTAGGGATGTGAGTTTAATGAAAAAAATCGATTAATTAGGAATCTATTTTTCTTTTTTTAAATAATAATCGATTTGTTAAAAATCGATTTTATTGAAAATAAATAATCGATTTTTTCAAAAATCGATTTTTATAATATTTAAAAATAGACATGCTTTCCATATTCCTATAATAAACCTAAAGATTTAAAATAACAATTTATCAGATTAAGAATCACATGAAATTATACGTATCAAAAATAACCAGTTCAAAACAAAATAAAAGTGAATGTTCCTTTAAACTTTCAAGGTAAAGAATATAGAAACTAAATACCATAGAAATTATCAGTACTATTAAACATTATATCGTAATAAAAATGAAATGATAAACATCCTAACAAAATGACAACATTATTAATTCTAAATGTAAAATTCAAAACAATGAAGTTCTCTTTTAAATTTTCATATTAATCATAGTGTGACTGAGAAAATTAAAATTGAAGAATTTTTTTTATTGAATAATTTAAATAATAATTTATAGTTTTGTAAACTTATCGATGTCGAGTTTACCATACGACATTTTTAGTAAACATGTTGTACTCGCATGACAGACCTTTTTAGTTTTATTAAAAGTTTTAATTTTACAGAGAGCGGTATTTGGCTGTCATAAGAGCCACAACAATAATTATAACTCATGTTACTTGTAAGGCAGTGGGATGTTTTGATTCTATGTTCTTTTTTAATTTGTAGTTTCACTACAAAAATTTTCATTCTATCGAACAGGACATGCCTATTACTGTGGTATTATTCTTTTTCGTTATAAAATACTTTCGCCAGCCGCTTTTAGGTGTTTTGCGGCTATAAAACATTTTAAATTTTAACAAACATATTATCTCACTATGCTCACTCTTCAATTGTAAATAATAATGAACTTATTTTGAGTTTTTTTTTTCATCCGTCGCATAGATGTTTATAAAAATCGATTAAAATGCGTAATTTATATAATCGATTTTCAAAAAATCGATTAATATGAAAATAAACATCGACAATAAAAAATCGATTATAATAAAATAAAAATCGATTTAATTAAAAATCGATTATTTTTTAACATCCCTAATGAAGACAGCTATGTAGGTTGGGAATTAGGATATCGCGCACTAAGTTGTTGTTTTTTTTTTAAAGTGAATACCTTAGTATTCAAATTACTTGATGTAACAATTTGGTGTAGATAATACTTTCTTAGTTACACCTTACACATACATCATTTGAGCAGCATTTGAATGCCATATAGGTAGACCAAATGTATCGACATTCTGGTTCACTTCGTTAACTGACAATAAGTAAGATTATAGTTCAGCGGTAAATCTATAAAAAATATTACAAAAACCTATACGAATGCTACAATTATTGGTTGAAAATTATGCAGATATATAACACCTTGTAGTTTTCACTGCTAACGTTAGACAAACACTTTCCCGCCACTCGCAAGTACTTACAAATCTCCATTTGTATTTAATCTTTCAAATGCTGCTCGAATGAGTCTGTGCAAGGTTTGACTAGGAAGGTATTATCTAGGCCAAATTTAGGAACAAAATAGCTGTGCTCGTGTGACTGTATACCAGCCCGAAGAATATTGTTGAAAATACGTACTAAGACACTCCACCTTCTACCTCAGAAATAGTTTTCTATATAACTTCCTATCTGTATCTTATTGTTTGTGACTAAACAGAAATGCAGTCCTTTTTTTGGGGGTTAGTTATATATAGCTTTAGACTGTAGTGACCATTAAGCATCAGATAATTTACATATTTTTTTCTTTCTGGTAACATAAAAAAACATTGCTGACAGAAGATTGTAACTTGAGAGTGGTAACCAGCCAGACGGACTTTAGAGATTATCCTACCATTACACTATAATTTCTTGACACTGTTTTTCTTCACTGGAAACTGGTTCTTTGTAAGCTTCGAACTGCATGGTTCGCTTGTAACATTTGGTGGTGGTATAGCCACGCTGATGCTATATCTGGCTTCAGCATGAATGGGTCGGCTCGTCCGGAGTAGTACCACTCTCACAGACGTGGCAATGCACATGCGACTTCCCTGGTATTGCAAGTGTCTATGGACGACAGTGATCACTTAAAATCATGACCGTGACAGTGACCGATCTGTTCGTTTGCCTCCTATTACATATAAAAAAGCTTCGAATTGAATGGTTCACCTGTAACAAATTTAGTCCGGTGAAGCCTTTAACAAACTCAGTTTGAACGCTTGTTTTTTCGTTAAAGTTTGTTCCTGACTTTATTCTGGAAGTTCCGGAATTTTTTTCGTTTTTTTTTTTTTACCTAACTTATTTCCTGACACAAAAGTATATATATATATATGCACACATATATATTAAATATATAGGCCACTTCCATTCCTAGTTGTACGGTGTATGAATAACGTAGACGACAAATGTCAGGAGCATCGAAAATTCAATTTCTCGAAGCTTTTAAAGTAAAAACAACTCATCCTGTTATACGCTTCTCTAAACAAAGAGAATGACATTAAAGAATTAGGTCTGCTTTGTGAAGATACATAGGGACAATTTTATTACAACGAAATAATTTTGAATTTGTAATATGAATTAAATAGATTAAGAGGATATGAATTTATCATGAAAATCATATAATTAGTGAAGCTGTTAAGTATAAATGTGGGCGGATTTAGGAGTACAGAAAAACCGAAGGAGTTATTGATGTATTGTGTGCAGAAGTTATGGATGCATTATGTGAAGAATAATTGTGTGTACAAAGGTCTAAATACTGGAATGATAAGTGAAAGAGGAAAATGCATCGTCTTTGTTCGAGTGGGATAAAGACGAAAGAAGAATTTGTAATGTTTTTTATCATGCAGTCAGAGATATGTTAATGACTACATCCGGCACTACTACGACATATCCGAGAGCGAGACTACAACGCCAACGGAACATTACTAGATCAATCATATTAGAGGTACACAATTTATGTACATAAATAACGACGATTATATAATTTGACGTATCACTTAAATAACAATAATTTGCTACTTAATATTATCTTTGTGTTACTAATTATATTGGAGGAAATGTGAGTAAATAGTAATTGCTTTGCCTTCCACAGATCGGCATATAAAAGGCAGGACCGTCGATCTACCCGCATTCCTATGTGAAAGTTATTGTAAGGCGAAGCTCTGCCCGGATAAATAGTCACAAGTGTCTACAGAGTGTTAATGGTTTCTGACCGACCGGCTGACATATACGTGTTTTGTAACAGATCTCATGTTATACAAAGGCTATGATATTATGCAAGCAATTAAAAAATATCAAAAATTGAGCCTTCACTGGACACCTGACAGATGTGAAACATCGAAATTGTTTTGTATAAGTTATATGCATAAAAGAACAGATTAAGGCAGGAATCAGCTACGGCATAATGCAAAGATAAAGAAAGCTTTACAAATTCGTTCCATAAAATAAATATTGTTTATTTACTTTGTTACATAAAATAGCTGACCCGTACAATTTCGTATGCACCAAATCGGTTATTACGGGTTTCAATTGTATTTTTAAATGTAAATGATCTTAAAAAACCTAAAACTCCGTTGCAACGATATACAGATCCAGAGATTGCTGATACAGAAGCTCACATTTTATCACACATTACGAACACGTACAGCAATTTTTAAATTGAGCATGATAGCCAACCAAGCGGGTTTGTGTGGAAAAGACCCTAACCCCATACTTTGGTTTCGTCACGATATCTCACATCATTATCTAATCTTATAAATGTCATAACAGAAACCCTTAACCTACCGTCATTCACAAAGAATCCGAAAAATTGAATAAAACGTATTTCGTACAAGTATTTCATATTATATACATGAAATGTTTATGTATTTTCCTGGCCCAGATTCTCAAAGGACAGAACCAGTTTAAGATAGGGTTGTCCAATATCGCAGTTCGTCCTTACAGTTAATCGTATGGAACCGCGGACAAAAGCTAGTGTTATGTGATTGAGTGTTTACTATATATTTGACCACGCTAAGTTGACGAATATAAAAATTTATATGCGTCCCAATATGTTCATTTTAAGCAATGTATTTAAAAATATATATATTTAAAAGTCATCAACTCATTTGCTCTTAGCTTATAGCTTACTTAGCTTATGGATTTCAAGTAACAATCCCAATAATGAAAACACTAATATGTAAATGTTACTAAATAAAGTGGCTTTGCTTGTTTCTCTGTATGTTCCTTTAATGCTTTTAAATAACGTAATATATTCTGATATGGACGTCACTATTGTTTAGAAAAAATCTTCTAAATATATAAAAATCCAGTGTCATAATATTTATCTACGATGAACTCCGAAACTACTCAACCGATCTTTATGACAGTTGTAACTTCTATATAACTAGCTTCTGTTCAAGACTTTGTCCGCGGGGAATAGTCTGGGCTAAATCTAACAGGCAGCGGAAGCTCTCAGAAGGAAAAAATACCGATTTAGAAACATTCTTCATCGGTGTTCCGCTCCTATTCATCTTAGCGTGATGATATAGCCTGATGAATAAGCTTTCTAACACTGGAAGAATTTTTCAAATCGGACTAGTAGTTCCTGAGATTATCCCCTACAACGTCACTAATTCACAAACTTTACCTCTTTATAATATTATATTAGTATAGAAGTATAGATTTGGTCCAACTTGAGAGATAGGATAATTTTTTTTTTATAACTTTATTTTTGGCAATCAATCTTTCAGATTATTACTGCCATTGTCGAGTAATCAATAATATTACAAGCGTCGTACGATTATTACAATATCAAGCGTCGTGTAAATCAATATTCTAACACATTCGCTGCGGCAGCATAATGTCTAAACTTTCTGTTAGTGCGTTACGAGACAAATACTGCCCGTATCTATACTTCCTGCTATGCGTTACGACCACTATTTTGCCGTACCGGCACCTGACTTCCAACGTCCATACAAACGTGGAAACTCCTCATACCAATTGTTTTTTTTAATGAATCGATAGGCTACATCCTCGTCTATACCAAGCTGCGGTAGCCTGGGGTTCTGGACAATATTTCGATATATATAGGGATTTTTCAAAATCCTTCATTCACGGCAATAGATTTGCCGTATAGCACAGAAGTGTAAAAATGCTAGGGAAGGGGTTTACTTTCAAAATGACAATCAATACTTTAAAGATATTCTACTCTCTATTAATATACACAATATTAAAATTTAACAGTGTGTAAATCAACATAACTTAATTTCTTAATTAGTCAACATAATTATAAAATATTTAAATAATTTTAGAATTGGCGATACTAGTAACTGCGCCTAATAACTACGCCTGCTGCTTTCGACTCCTTGTGTCTATTTAACCCTGAACAACAAGCCTTATCGTCCCTTTTGTTTATCGAAACGCTTTCAATTACTTGTACCTTATGATTGCCAAATTTGCTTTTTTTTAGAATTAGATGTCACATACGAGCTTCTACTGCAATGAAAAACTTTCTTTCTTGCTTTTGCACCTTCAATTTTAATTCCATTTCTTACATGAACGTCTCATTCTTAGGTAAGTGCGTAGGTTTCTGCACAAAAATTATCGTGGGCTTTATGTACGTCTCACAGCACTAACGAAAATTGAGATGCCGCGCGGACGCATGCAGTGAGGCGCGGGGTTGGCGGGGTACGACAAGATAGTTGCCGTACCGCACTGTATAAAAATACTTACCATACTGTGCGTTACGGTAACTATTTTGCCGTATATTATTACTGCACAATATTATTACATTAAAAGCAACAATATTGAAAAGATCACTGTCTTTTTTCTACACGTACAGGAACATAGTTAAATCGCCCCCGCACTGCGCGCAAAACAAGGACAACAAGCTGCCGCACTGGCGGATTGTCAAATACGGCAAAATACTTGCCGTAACGCAGCGAAAGTGCTAACAAGATGGTGGATCTCTTGTTAGAACCCTCCAGGGAGTTTTTGTGGCACCTCAGAATTTCATGCTCCGTGGTATTATTTTCCATTCACTTCACTTATGCACAATAAACTAACCATATTACATAAAACACCACCAACTTTACACAATATAGAGTCAAGAAACACAAGATTATGAATAAAATATAAAATCCACTACATGACAGACTGAAATCCCGCCAAAAACTCTAGGATAATTTATATTGCGATTAGTGGCTTGCAATATTTTTTAATTACAAGCCAAATGACCGTCAAAGTTG
>JACEII010000007.1:9169627-9201251 GCA_014332785.1 Antheraea mylitta | reverse complement strand
CAAAGTTGATTATTGTTATTAATTGTGAGTTTCATCAGTATCGAACATATGGCGCTTCAAATTAGTTTGTTAACAGGAAACTGTAAAGCTGACATATCTCATAAATGGATTTAAATTTATTTTATAAATTTTATTTCAATTTTAATTAACAAAACAATGGCTGGGTTAGCTAGTTTTTTATTACAAAACAGTGACAACCCTAGCGAGGCATGCACTTAACCTAATTACTGAAGATTCCGTGGACAATATTCTTGGATATGTGATTCTATTATTGAGTTTCGTAAGTTACTATACTCAGAAAACTTAGATATTACAGATGTTTCTCTCGAATGAACATTCTCGCTTCTAAGCACTTGTAACTAAACTAAGTTAAGAAATGAAGCACTTTGCTTTTTTGATGAGGTAAACTCTGACTCACATGTTTGACTCTCGCTTTTGTCAAATCAGGAAATTATTTAAACCATAAGGATGGAATACAGACGTATAGTTCATATGATAGTAAGCGGTCACCATTGTCTATGAACGTTTGCAATACTAGACGCATCACATGCGCGTTATTGACACTCGGGTTGTAATTATACAATTGTAGAAACATCCTTTAAATTAGTAAATTAGGTCATAATTAAAAATACAAAACTAGCTTCTGCCCGCGACTTCGTCGGCGTGGTATAGTTACATCGGGCTAACGCTAACTTTAACTCGCGACTTCGTCTATGTATTAGGCGAAAATTATTTCAAATAATACTTACGTTAACCCCGATTTTGAAACATTAGTGCTCTCTCCTATTGGTCTTAACGTGATGATATATAACCTTCCTCGATAAATTGGCTATTTAACACTACATTTTGTTATTATCGAATCAGTAGTTCCTGGGATTAACGCGTTCAAGCAAGCAAACTGTTCAGCTTTATATTATTAGTATAGATTCATGGCTACAAATAAACAATAGATTAGTTAGCGATGCGTGGGAATAAGGACACATATTGATATTGTAAGCAATGCTGTAGGTGGTAGAGCCCCGCTGAAGCTATTTATGGTTTCAGCATGAATGGGTCGGCTCCTCCGGTGTAGTACCACCCCTCTCACAGATAACCGACGTGAAATAACAGTGCTTGCATTGTTGTGTTTCGTTCGGTCAGTGAGAGAGCCGGAGGCCCACGTCCCTTCCTCTTTCCTTCTTTCCCTTTCCTTCCCCTCCTCCTTCTCCCATATACAGGCTGGCAACGGACTTGCGACGTCTTTGATGTCGCTAGTTTCTATGGACGGTGGTGATCACTTAACATCACGTGACCCACCAGTTCGTTTGCCTCCTTTGATATAAAAAAAAAATTAATAGCGTTCTAAAAATAACACAGGTTTTTTTTTTTTGAGACGTGTCTCATATCTTGTGAAGCTTTAATTATTTATACATAGGACACTTATTTAGAAGGAAAATTAGGCATTCCAGAAGTAATCAATACAGTTTTGGGTACGTCAATTCGGGTTCCATTTATATATCAAACGATCAATTAATTTTATGAGAAATTATTTTGTAAGTATAGAGAACTGTAACAATCTTTGTTTTCGTAATGTTTTTGGTGTCACTAGAGTTCCTATTTAAATATATATGTTCCCAGATGATTTAAAATGTGATCAAATATACTCACATCAAACAACTAGAGACAATTCTGGTCGTTATATGGTTGCTTTAACTTTTCGTCAATACAGACCGCCTGATAACCATAAAAAAATAGTTTCTTGTTATAATTCTGGTATTTTTATATGTTACTAGCTGTACCCGCGGCTCGGCGCGCTTTTTTTATTGTATTAATAAATAATAAACTTGTGAGACTATGTACAATTATAGAAATGCTTTTTAAAAACAATTCTAAGAACGACAGGCACGCCACTTGCAGTAGTATGTAATGTTTAAAAATAAAAATCGTGATGGTAAAATAGGGGTTGATTGTAAAGGGTTGAAAATTCGGGGTTATATGTATTTACTAATGCTGTATCATAAAAAAAAAAAATATTTTTTATCTAAAATCGAAAAAAAAATAAGGGGTGGATTACCCTTAACATTTAGGGGGATGAAAAATAGATGTTGTCCGATTCTCAGACCTACCCAATATGCACACGAAATTTCATGAGAATCGGGAAAGCCGTTTCGGAGGAGTTTAACCACAAACACCGCGACACGAGAATTTTATATATTAGATATTGGAAAAGCTGTTATTTTAACATTACAAGCAGACACTTCGATTTTATCTATGTGAATGTATGATAAATCAATAAAACACTATATTGTAAGTGAATTTAACAAATTAATTCATCTATATGTACATAGTATAAATTAATTCATATATAATGTATTTATACTATGTATAAACAATACGTCTAAAGCTTACATATGCATATCTTCAGGCTTTTAGAGGCACTCGTAGGGACAAGGTATTTAGAAAATATCGAAGAATTGCCATAAAAACTGAGAAATATGACAGAGTTCGAAAGAAAATGAATCTTGGTAACTTAACAAAAAATTGATTTCTTTAATAGCTTAAAATTACCCAATTACGTAATCTAACTTACCTAGAACATCTCTTTTTTCTCGAACTGACTATGCTATTGACCTAGCAAGGTCTTAACTGCTTCACCGGACTACTGAGGCGAGCGTCTAAGGCACTCAGCTAATTTTATTTGGACAACTAGCTCAAGGGTGCACGGCAAACCCCAGCTTGGGCTGTTGCCTGATACATGAAATTCTCGACCTATATGAGCTAACCTAAGCTAAGCTACATGTTCATACTTATATGAGTTATTGAAACATATATGTGTACCAAGCATACATACCTCGACAACTCTTATTTGTATTTTGTGTCGCATAATTTTTCTAAATTATTTCACTTTGATAAGGGAAAAAATAAAACACTTCCACTTTCATGTATAAGCATGTGTGCGTGCACGTCGGTGGAGGTGATATGTGTAAATATCTTGCACAGTTACCGCGTCGCATAGTCGCTTGTCACTGTAGTAGTAAAAATTATGGACTTACAGTTTTCGAAACCATACCCCCAAAAAGAAGCGACAAAAACTTGAACACCATTAATCTAAACTAATATTATAAAAAAAAAAATTGTGAGTTTGTAGAGGGTAATCTCAGAAACTACTTAACCGATTTTGAAAATTATTTTACCAATAGAAAACCACGTAATTTGTGAATGTCATAGGCTATATATTAACCTGAAAAATGATAAGACTTTTTTGTGGTAGTTGGTTTTGTATGGTAAATCGGAGAAGACAGTCGAACGGAAATGTTTCTTACGACATGGGCACGGGTTAGCTAGTATAAAATATTCCTATTTTATCTATATATGACACAGAATATATAGGTATAAATGGTGGGAGAATATGTTGCATAAAGAGTATTATTGCAAATATGTCAACTAAGTATCCTTGGAGAATGTATTTTACCGTGAAAATGTACGCGACGCACCGCCATTTTTACTGACGTTCCGAAGCAAAAGTATACAACTGTGAATACAGTTTATTCGCGTTATGAGCTTTTGTTTTGATTATTAATTGTAACAGAAATCTTTTCAAAACTACTTATGACTTCGTAAGAACTAATTGCAGTATGAAACTAATCAGAGATAAAATATATCCCACTAATCTTTACCCGCTATTTGGCTTGCGTCAATTTCTATTTGAAATGTGCCTCGAAACCAGTTCTTTTTGGATGAAAGTTACCATATGTGCTTTTCTGTGTACTTGAAAACGTATATGCAAAACTTTACAATTAATGGGTGAGTAATTAAAGCGTAACATACAAACGCACACTCATATTTATAATATTGATTAGGGTAAGGTATAATATTGAATAGGTAGCGAAGCGATGTAGTTGTATTTTTTTAATATCTATATTTTTTTTTTGCTTACAAAATTTCTTTGTAAATAATATCATCCGTTTACTTCTTCTAATTTGTGCACCACACCGGTAGCCTCACTTACAGAAAATACACGTCGCTGAGTGCTCAAAAGGTCCTAATTTTTTAAAACTATTTATTTGATGAAAATATCGTGATAATATTTTTTAGGTAAGAACTGCGTGTTTATGAAGTAATGCTAAAAGAATTAAAATAAATCTATCAAATAGTTTTCAAATAATGTACATTACTTGAGTTTAAATACTTTAATGACCGGTTTAGGTGAGGTATCTTATATGTTAGCACAAATCCTTTTTGATATTAGTTTCATCAATGAAATAACTGTGTTAACAAATAATTTAACTCGGTAAAAGTTTCTAAAAAATCGTAATAAAACCTACACCCAGTGTAGACTAGTGTCATGTTATGAACATGAGCGACCTAAGTCACATGGTCAGCCGGGTTACCCCGAAAAAGGTGATTTCCTTAAGTGGATAAGTGGTGCATACATGTCATTTCTTATACATGGAATAGTATGAACCTTCAAGAATCCTTTGTTTAGTGCTTATCTACAATTTATCAGAATTTATTGAAGTTATACTTATTTTGGAGCGTTAGGGAAAAATTATGAGAGTAAATTGTTACGATGCACGCGCACACCTTCACGAATAACCGACATCCTGAAGTTAGCTATACTCGACATTTTATTTCTTTGTATTTGTTGTTTGTATTTCTTTGTATTAAAAATTTCAATGTATCAAATACCTATTTTTTAGTTTGTTAGTGTCGTTTTTTCTAGAAACGTAGAATAAGGCGAAATATTTTTTTTTTTAATAAAAGATTTTTATCTTGCTACGCCAAAGAAGTATAAGTTCTAACGCGTGTACATAAGTACACACTTTTTTGTGAAATATTTAAAGTTTCTAGATTTAAGCTGTACATTGTCAGATAGCGTTAGACTGTTATTATCTATCTAATACCTTTAAACGAGCAATTCTTGTATATTTTTATATTTGTATATATTCATGATCTCGGAAATGGCGTCCTCTATTTCCGTGAAATTTAGTATGTAGGTAGTTTCGGGGACGATAAATTGATCTAGCTAGATTTTATTCACAGAAAACCTTTTTTTACTAAGATTTCAAACAAAAATGTTTTTTAAAGAACCGAGCTAGGCTCGGTCGCCCAGGTACTATTGATTAAGTAAGAAAACGTTAGTTGCACACTTTTGCAACATCGTTTCGAACTACAATATTTACTTGTCGTTTTTACGATCGGTTCTCAACGGATCGACAGCTGACGTCGGCCGTATATTACCCGCTCTGTATGGCCCATGCTTTTTACTACCTTTTGCACTTATACAGTTATGTATCGTGTGCGGGTAGAACACTAAATATTTTTATATTGCACCCACGCTATTTAGATGATTTTCAAGTAAACGTAATGTGATTAAATTTTGTAGTTAATTCCTCGTTTGATTTTATATGCTTTTATTAAATACTAGCCTTTGCCCGCGACTTCGTACGCGTGGAATAGTTCCTTTGGGCTAACTCTAAGACGCAGCGGAAGCTCTCTAAAGGAAAAGAAAATCCGATTTTTAAACGTTCTTCATTGGTGCCTGCTCATATTGATTTTAGCGTGATGATATTATAGCCTATAACTATTCTCGATAAATGAGCTATATAACATTGATAGAATTTTTTAAATCCAGTAGTATCTGAGATTGCCCACTACAATGTCACAATATCACAAACTTTACCTCTTTGTAATATTAGTATAGATATTCAGACCATTTATCGTTTTACTGTGATTGAAAATCTGTCTTTTGCTGCAGTGATAACATTTATACCAGGAGAATGTTTAGACAGTGGCAATATTTATGGATGATACTCTGGACTCCATTTTTGTTCTAAATCAATTTAAATATAGGTGTTTAATATTTTACCAAATTTTATAAAAACATTCAAAAATTATACTCAATCTTCTAAGTGTTTATGTTAAAACACAGTATTAATGACCATCGGATGAAGTGAAAGTGAAGGTGACAAAGGATAATTTTTCGAAGTTTGAACAAACAAAATAATTTGGGGTGTAAGGGGTGTCGAGTAACATCTTAAGACTTGAGACACCCAAGCCAACCTCACCTGCACGTGGTGCACCCTGCTGATCAACGAACGAGGCAATGGCGATAGCGGGGTGGTAGGGTTTAACAGACCGACTGGGTCGCAACCACCATGTACATGGCGAAAAAGCCCGTCATAGTGACTAGCTTTTGCGCGTCGCGTTTCGGGATCAGCCTGTGCATATCCAGCACCAGGTGATTTTCGTCATTATGGCCGGCATGACAGCGGCGACCGACGATGGATAATCTGTCTCTCGGTGGTTGCCACTGTTTTTGGATTGTACTATGCTTACCATCAGGTATAGTGCTTTAGTCACTTTGTCGAGCTTCAATAAAAAAAAAGAAGATTTATTGTCCCTTTTACTATCGAAAATTGAAAACTCCGCGTCTCCATGCGTATGTTTTATCACCGGTTATTCAACATAGGTTTATTTAAATTATCCATACTTTTTAAACTCTTTAAACAAACTTTACCTAAGTTTCTCTTTGTTGTGTATTAATATTTTTTTGATATTATTATTTTAGGTGTTAAATGTACACATGAAGTGTTATATCCTACAATACTGCGAGTGTTTTCAACACTCTATCCGACACAATGTGTACCCCCATCGCTTTTCGTCGCACAAAAATGATGCGGAACAGAATTTGAAAGCCTCCCATAAAAAGTTACACTTTAGAAAATTCGAGGCAGTCATAAGGTCTGCCGAATGAAGTGAAAAGTCAAAGCAATAGAATTCAAACTGTGTTCTGCTTTGAATTTTTAAATTTCATTTTGATTGAAATTTCATAATTTGGATATTTAAATTATTTACATTAATCTGGTTTTCTCATATATTGGTATTCGAACCAATGATTATATATAATTTTTATATAATTTATGAAGCAACAAATCATATGAAGCACTGCACCATTTCAATATAAAACATCAATATTAGACATACAAAGACCGCTACTACGTGTCACTAATCTGAAGCAAGCCGCAGAAGCGCAGTAAGGTGTACTGTACTGTACTGTGCGGTACTGAACGATCAGTATCAGCCTGTCTCTCCAAACCCGCGTAACCACAGATCACGCCGCCGTGGTCTGGGGGTAGATTTCGCTCCCGCACACCAGATTAGGCACCCATCGGCAGCGGCTCAAGTCTAGGTTCGATGCCTCGTTACTTGCGTTACTTGCGCGATACAGTGACACAAAAATTTATATCACTGCTACAACACTACACGATCACTCCCACACACGTGCACGCCTACACGCTTACACGTGGAAGTGTAAGGGGTTTATTTTTTTCCCTTATCGAACTGAAAAAACTCTAATTTTCCGATAAAAAATATATGGAGGGGTTGTTGAGGCGTGTATGCTTGGTACACATATGCGTCTCAACAACTCAAACATATATGAATAGTTAGCTAGGTTAGCTAAGATAGGTCGCGAGTTTGTATGTAACAGGTAATAGCCAAGCCGAGGTGTGCCGTGCACCCTTGAGCTAGTTGCCTAAATACTTAGTAGTTCGGTGAAGCTGTTAAGACCTTGCTAGGTCAATAGTGTAGTCAGTTCAAAAAAAAAGCAAAGTAAGGCCCGTCATGCTTATTACCATGTCATGACGCTAAATCATAATTTTATCTCTTGCCAAAAATATCGCTCTACGCTCTTCAAGAAGTTTTCAAAAACAAACTCCAAAATTCTCTTATTTACACCACAAACCCTTGTAAAGAAAATTGAACCCTTAATGTTGTATGAATTACGTCAAATGCGGATTAACAAAAAGCATATAACTAAACGACTCCACATAATAATCAGACGATGCGGTGAAACGTAAGACTTGCAAATGTCAAAGTTAGTATAATGTTTTTTCCAGGTATGTATTTGAATGAAGATAGCATTGGACCATGACCCCCCGATTTCATTTGAAGACTACAGCTCGTGCTATATACATGTTTAACTGTACTACAGTTTATAAGTGTTAACTTGGTCTGTTTTGATTGTATTGTCATTAAGCGTTTATCATTAACTAGCTTCTGCCAACGGCTTCGTTTGCGTAGAATAATTAATTCGAGCTAACTCTAAACGACGTCGTTTACATAGAAAGTTTTTTTTTTTTAATAATATGTATATTTTTAACGTAATACTCGGTTATGAAACATTCTTAATTGGTGCTCCGCTCCTATTCAATTAGCGTAATTATATATAACTTATATCTTGCAACATAAAACTTTTTGCAGGACCGATCACAGTAAGCAGCTTTGAAATTCACTTTAAAGACAACATTTATATATGCATATATATATGCATATATAAATTATAGGTGGTAAAGCCACACTGAAGCTATTACTGGTTTCAGTAAGAATAGGTCGGCTCGCTCGTACCCCCCTCTCACAGAAACAACGACGTGAAGTAACAGTGCTTGCATTGTTGCGTTTCGTTCGGTCAGTGAGAGCACCGGAGGCCGCCTCCTCTCCCCTAATATCCCTCCTCTATCCCACCACCCAAACACAGGTTGACAAAAAAATATGTAAGAAAGATCTTGCTACCCAGTTCAAAAATCCTGAATACATACCTTGTGGATTGTAATAAACTATTTTGCATAATATAGCGTGGAGTTGCATGGATGTTATTGAAAATTTATAACAATGAGGAATTTTAACATAAGTGCTCGGTGTGACTACTTTATAAATGGTTTATTAACTTTTAATAAAAGGGAATTGCTTTTAAATTATTCTATTAGAATAGATAAGTATACACATTATAAGGTAAGACTATTTTTACAACAATGTTGTGACAACATTTTTACGTAATCTGGACCAGCGTTTCTCAACCAGTCCAGTCCATTGTATCGCGGAGTCTACATCGGATTATATGAGATAAAAAAATATTTTATTCAAGTTAGGTCCCAACAAGGCGCTTATGGACATCAAAACTACCACTGTTTCGGAAAATAACCCATACAGAGAGAAGAACGGGCAAGAAATTCGAACTGATTTATCTTTTTAATACATCTATATATTAATACGTGAAGCAAAAACTTTGTACCCCATTTTAAACGAACTGCGTAAACGGGTGAACTTGAAATTTGGTAGTTAAAATTTACATGGCGGAGAAGTGCAGAAAGCTATTTAATTTGTATATAATGCTTTAGAATTACATTAAATTAATTATAATATGCATTACTCACACTACTGCTTGAATCTTATACAATATTAGGTCTTTACCTATGAAATTGCCGTTTTGTATGAAAAAATATAAACGAATTTTTGTTATGTATTTTTTATTTGTATTAATCGAAGTAATCACCCATGCAATTAATGCATCTTTGCCAACGCAGTGGCAGTTTATTGATGCCCTTCTTAAAGAAATCAGCTGGACGGGAGGCAACAAATTCTTCAAAGACATTCTGTACTGCCTCTCGGGTATTGAATTTTTTTCCCGTCAAGGAGTTATCCAAATTCTGGAAAAAGTAGTAGTCTGTAGGCGCAAGGTCTGGTGAGTAGGGTGGATGACGGAGAACTTCCAACCCCAGTTCTTGCAACTTGGAGACCATCTGCTGTGCAGTATAGGGTCGCGCGTTCTCGTGCAGGAGCAGCGGAGACGATCGATTGACCAATGCTGGTTGGAGATGTGCCAGCTTCTCCATCATTGTGTTCAGTTCTTCATAGTACACATATGTAGTAATGCTCACCTCGTTTGGTATGAAGGTGTGAAGACCACCAAACAGTGACTATCACTTTTCTAGGGGTAAGTTTTCGTTTAGGGCATTGATTAGATGTTGAACCAGGATCCAACCAACTTGCTAAACACTTGTGGTTATCAAACAGAATCCATTTTTCATCGTAGGTTGTTAATGCGGTTCAAAATTCCTTCATTTGTGT
This sequence comes from Antheraea mylitta, assembly GCA_014332785.1. Taxonomy (NCBI): domain Eukaryota; kingdom Metazoa; phylum Arthropoda; class Insecta; order Lepidoptera; family Saturniidae; genus Antheraea; species Antheraea mylitta. The sequence goes on along the minus strand of JACEII010000007.1, from coordinate 9,191,363 downwards.
GTCTGTTGAGCAGTGCAAGGGACGTTTCGACGCGTACTTCGCGCTGCCGATCATTGAGTTCGAGGTGCCTCCATTTGTCAAGCTTTTTTTCCCTTGCCAATTTGACGCAAATGAACCTAAATTGTTTTGACGTTAACGTCGAAAGCTGCTGCTAATTCAGCCGTAGATTGTGTATCATCAGCTTCCACAATCGCCTTTAATTCGTCATAATCGACCAAAGTCTTCGGACGACCGCGAGGTTCATTTTTCAGGTCGAAATTCTCAGAACGGAAGCGAGCAAACCAATAACAGGTGGTTTGTTGGTTTGTAGTGTTAACTCCGTAAACGTCGTTGATGTTACGTACCGCTTGTGCCGCGTTGCTATCACGACGGTACTCATATTCCATAATTACTCGAATTTTTAACGTATCCATGATGACAAAAAAGATTGAAATGTGATGAAAATGTAACACTAATCAATAAACAAATGACTACTTTTGGAAAAAGAATTCCATGTTTTTAAAATAAAATAAATTTCAAATTAGAATTCTTAGCCAAACAAAAACTATTTTGATTTAAAATGGCCAGTACTGCAGAACGGTAATTTCATAGGTAAAGACCTATTATTTACGACTGATCGAACACCTGCTATGTGTGTACTTAAATTAATTAAAATATGCAGTGTATTTGTTAAAAATCATATTTTTAGTCTGTTAGAAGATTATGAAGAAAGAAAATGTATAAAATATTCTATAGTATGTTGAGGTAAAGTTGTCGCCATTGTTATATCTACACATAAAATTTTATCTGTTGATCTGTTCATTCTTTGTCCTATATGTATCTAACTATATAAATGAAAATCAAATATTGAATGTATATTAGCACATCACTTCAGCTTGGGTAATTCTATTTTTGTTGCTTCTGATTATCAACTGTTCTCAATTTTCACCATAATTTTTAAGAATTTAATAGTCTTAATTAATATTTCATTTCAAAGTGTTTTACGCATTCACATATAATCATTTTACTTCCTAGTAGCTGTGGCCGCGACTTCGTCCACGTGGAACCTAAAATAAAAACAGGTACTAATTAGAACAAAATAAACTTTCTTATAATCAATATAAGAAATGCTATTTCTTATTCAGGCGTGACAAAATTTCTAGCGAGGGAATATCGTACAAGCGTTTGTTTAACTAAAGCCAACGCCACGTCGAATGCAAAAAGCATTGTATAAATAAGATTTTCAAAACATTTTAATATCACTTTCTTAATCTCGAATGCGGCGTGAATAAGTAAACTCGAGTCAGTGGAACGGAATACTTGAAAATTAAAAGGTCGTGAACATAAACGGCTGGCCTGTTTTGCGTTGTTTGGGTTGTGGTGTAAGTTACGAGTTTTCAACGAAAAAAAAATGTATTAATTTATATTAGTGGACTCGTCGGACGTTGTCCGATTAAAGACTTAAGGATGAGAATTATTGTTGCTTCTACTTAGCATACTAAATGCGAAATGCTAATTTCACATTGCATAAATGTTGCTATAATTATAACGACCTATAAAATAGTGAATTTAATTTTAACGGCGAGATACGTAAAACGATAACTAATAATTGGTCATAAATTAACTTTATAATAATTAATAATATTAACCACCACTAGATTTGTTAGATAAAAGTTTTTTGACAACTCAAGAAGAAAGGCTGTATTACTCATAGTATCTAATTATATAAAAACTAGTAGGCGCAAAAAAATCTTGACAAATGATTTAGCTAAATCCTCCTTAGCAATCACTCTATCTACCCGTAATAATTGCATGAAAATCCGTTCCGTAGTTTTTAATTTATCTTGAACAAACAGACAGAAAGAGAACGTTGTATTAATATGTAGTGATTTGAACAAATAATCCGATTAATATTGACATTTGATATAAACGTTATCATATTTTCGATATAATTGTAACTACGTATTATGCATATTACAAATTTACCGTACTATAATAAGTTCAGGCATGGCGGGTGCGTCTCAACAACTCAAACATATATGAATAGTTAGCTAGGTTAGCTAAGATAGGTCACGAGTTTGCAAGTAACAGGCAACAGCCATGCTGAGGTGTGCCGCGCACCCTTAAGGTAGTTGCCCAAATAAAATCGGCTGAGTGCCTTAAGCGTTCGCCTTAGTAGTTCGGTGAAGCTGTTAAGACCTTGCTAGGTCAATAGCGTAGTCGGTTCGAAAAAAAAAGGATGGCGGGTTTTGGTGTCAAAAGGCTTTTACTATAGGATGGATTAATAACTGCCTACGATGGTGATGTCTGAAATTCATACATCTTTTTGTGTACCCACTAAAACGATCGTAACGCTTAACGATTAAAATATATTTGAGTTAAAAAGTAAAACCGTATCGAGTTGGTTATCGATTGGTTGGTATTCCAAACCCGTGGTAATTTTGATGTTCAAAAGCCTTCTGAGGGCCTAAATTGAATAAAATATTTTTGATTTTACTTTTGATAAAATTTAATAAAGCATTAAACCTTACTAGTCTTCTATGACTTACGCCGTATATGAAAATGCGAAAATTGGTCGAGACAATATTCAGGTCGTAACTGTGAGTTTTGTCAGAATTGTTTCTTTGTTTACCTATCCATTTTCATGGCAGAGCTAATTTTGAAACTTTTTCATATTTATTTCGACGAAACTTTCATTATTTATATTAGTAATATGATAAATTCAACTTGTAAAGTACGCGACTTTGTTACAGTATCTTTTATTTCTCGTCTGCTTTTATGAATAACTTCAAAATTATTCAGACTATAGAATATATAGAATAGAAGATATATATAGAATTCCGTATAAATTAGTTACATACTTTGAATGTAATGTCACCGTTTTTAATAACTACAAGTTTTTGTTCGGCTTGCAGTATTTGTTGGTTAGTCTTGGTCAAATCTTGGATTAGTTCATTCAGACCTAAAACTTTACAAATTTGCATCTTTGCTTAGCCACGATGATAATATACGAAAATAAAATAAAAATGCATTGATAAAAAATCTGATGTCATTTTTTTGTACTTTTGCATAAAACTTGTTCTTGAAAATATTTTGGAGTTATTTTTTTTATGGCGCGTTAGGGAAAAATTATACAAGTAAATTTTACGATGCTTGCGCACAACGTCACCAAAAATCGACACCCTGAAGTTATTACGAAGCGCGCACACACCATCACGAAATACCGACATACTGAAGTTATTACGAAGCGCGCGCACACCGCCATGAAAAACCGATACCCTGAAGTTAGTTATACTCAACATTTTGTTTCATTGTATTTCTTTGTATTAAAACTTTCAATGTATTCTATTGTTAGTATTGTTTCTTCTACAAACGTAGAATAAGGCGAAAGATAAGATGTTTGAAAATATTTTTATTTATTACGATAAAGAAGTATAACTTCTAACGCATGTACATAAGTACACATACACACACACACACACTTTTTTTAAAACATGAATTAATAATTATTGTATATACATACTGAATTCAATATATGTATTGGCATGACAGAACCGTAATGTCTTTCTATGTAATATGTCTTTTTTTTAATTAGTCATTTCCAGTAAGCCTTTCTTCCCGAGTTGTGAAATTCTCTTATTATACGAAACACTTTTACATGAGAAAATCTAATTGTGATTAATATAATATTAATTAGCAACCATTAAAACTATATAAATAATTTAATACATAACGTAGGGTACTGGTTGTCCTGTTAAAATTAAATCCATGATTTTTTAGGGCGTCATAATTATTGAAACATTTTTCATGCGTGAAACAAAATTAGCATTACGCATTTAGCATGCTAAGTAGAAAGCAACAATCATTCTCATCCTTAAAAAAAATAGGAATACTTGTACGGCTTTTATACATAATTTTGGTAGGTGAAAACTGACGTGAAGTAACAGTGCTTGCATTGTTGCGTTCCGTTCGTTCAGTGAGAACGCCGGAGACCCACCTCCGTTCCCCTCTCCCTTCTCCTCTCCTCTAACCCCTCTCTCTTTCTCTCTATTCTAAACAAAGGGTGGTAACGCACTTGCGACTCTTCTGGGGTTGCTAGTGTTTATTGACGGCGGTGATCGCTTAAGAACATGTGATCCGCCTGTTCGTTTGTCTCCTATATGATATATAAAAAAAATAACGTTGTAAAAACGCGATGTTTTTCACGCAAAAAAGAAAAAAATAGGTGCTTCGCTATAGTGAGTTAAATAACTCTATGCTGTAAACCAAGAAAGAGATAGTCTAGCGTGATAGAATAAGACAAGTGTACGCGCATTAAATTAAACAAGAACAAAATGTAACTGAGGTGAACACGTTATTATAATGGATATTATTTGGAAACCCAATTAAGGTAATTAATTACTTATGAGTATGAATTTGCTCGGAGGTAAAACTTTACCAGAAGGCTGATTAAATATGAACTATATTGCTGATTCCTTTTAAAAGATTAATATAATAATTTGAAACGGCAAGCCAAGTAATGATGCACTGTACCGCACTACGTACTCATTACGAGAAGATAAATTTTTGGCAAACTCACTCATTCTTACTGTAACTGATAATTAATATTTCTTATTTGTCGTATTACTTTATATCAGAACTAGCTTGTGTTTGCGACTTTATTTGCTTATCTTTTTTTATTGGTGTTTGTTTCATACTTTTTTCATAATAATTCATTTATTAATGCTTAATATAAACCCCTACAACACGTATGAGGATTTTAAACTACTTCTGTTAGATTTCATAATTACTTCATAAAGTCTATGCGAAATCACTACATACTATAAAACAAAGTCCTCTGTCTGTCTGTTCACGATAAACTCAAAAACTAATGAACGGATTTTTACACGGTTTTCACCAGTAGATAACGTTATGAATCACGTTCACTAATAAGGAAGGGTTAGGTGCATAATTTGCCAAGGTTTTTTTTTATTTGAAACATCTATAGATATTATCTATAGGTATATCATCTATAAGTAAATCTAATTGTTGCCTTAGCGACGTGGCGACGCAAAACATGTTTTGGGTTGTAAGGGGTGTCGAGTAACATATTAAGACTTGAGACACCTAAGCCAACCTCACCTGCACGTGGTGCACCCTGCTGATCAACGAACGAGGCAATGGCGATAGCGGGGTGGTAGGGTTTTACAGCCCGACTGGGTCGCAACCACCATGTATATGGCGAAAAAACCCGTCATAGTGACTCGCTTCTGCGTGTCGCGTTTCGGGATCAGCCTGTGGATATCCAGTACCGGGTGACATTCCTCATTATGGCCGGCATGACAGCGGCGACCGGCGATGAATAATCTGTCTACCGGTGGTTGCCGATGTTTTTGGATTGTACTATGCTTAACATCAGACATAGTACAGTCACTTTGTCGTACTTCAATTAAAAAAAAAAAAAAACTTTGAACTAATAACGAAACACTCAAAACTTTTGCAATCCTATCTGTATAACCATAAGATTCAAATTGTTTTGTCGGCCAATCGTTATAGTTCGGCAAAGCTTTGTGACAGATCTAGATTTTAAAATACAGTAATTAGGTTTATCCGCGCCTATAGATGTTTCTTAATAAAACACACTACATGTTAAAGGTATTTGCGAAAGCTAAATTAAAGAGTTGATCAGGAATTATTTTGGCCAATTTTATGAAATGCATGCGTAGTATAAATAATTATAAGTCCGCAAAATCACAACGTCGAAAACTGTGCCTTTGAAATGCTAAGTTAATAAATAATCACATCTTTTTGATGAATAGCCTCTTTATAAACGTTTTCTTGTGTATTTTCCTTTGTTACTTTATTGCAGATTTTGTAAGGCTTCTTTGTGTTCACTGAAAAATGGTATAGAATGAAGTATTTGAAAGTAGATTCCTTTTTCACAGATTTTAATACAAAACGAGTAAAATTTTCCTGTAGGTGGAGTGTCATTGATGTGCAGTGAAGTTGCTGTGGGTACATTTTTTTTAACTGGCTCGGCAAAATTACTGCTCTGAACCTGAAAGTACAGTGCAATAAATAACGGCGACTGTCAGTGTTAAATAGCAACGGCAGTCATCGCTATCATGCCGACCTGCGAAAGTGCTTCTTCACGCCTCGTTTGAAGGACCCCATGTCATAAAAGGAAAGGAATACTCTGGCTGGGAGACGATTCCACATTTTCACAGTACGAACAAAAATAATATCTTTCGAACTTCTTCGTTCTTGTCGGGATGGTTTCTACTGTGAAACTATGGAGGCGTATTTATGAAGAGATATCATATGTTTATCAAAAGATATAGTATTTAATCCGCTCGTGCAGTTGCAGATAGTTTGTGAGAATGTCAAAATTATGCTGCCATGTTGTAGTCAGCAGGGACTATTTGCCTTAATATAACAATTATTTATGCGTATAATTAGCAAACGTGTAAATACTGTCAATAGCTGGTTAGTTAATTAGCCTCTTCAATGTAGAACAATTAATTTTAACTTCTGCAAATTATTTAAAAATATAATATTCACAAAGGTCGTTCGTATCTCCTCGGCGGGTAATTCTTCTAATTTGTAATTTAGATGGTAGCACGACCAAACAACAAGTTTTGGCATCGTGTGCCAAAAACTGACAACAGACTACTTTCGTATTCTAAGGGGTGATGCGTTTCTGCACTGCCGTACTGACTTTTGAACTAATTCAAGTAACAAGAGTAACGCGATTTATTGAAGTGACATTTTTTTTAGCTCTGCTAAGATTTGAAAACACGATGCAACAAAAACGCGACATTAGAAAGGGACAAACATATACATGTATAGGAGTTAACATGTGAGAGAATGAAATAGAATACATTATACTGTGTTTCTTATATTTGCGGCCTCCTCTTTGTAAATTGCACTAACAAATACTTACTATAGTCCAATGTACAACGAATGTATGCCTGCGTACTATGAAGCCTTGGGAAAAGGTGTCATAGCCAGCATCGTGTGTTGTTGACGTGTAGGATTTACTTTTACTCCGTGAGAACTATACAAATATTTTTAATTTGAACTTTGGAAATGTCATGTAAAAACCCATTAATTAAATAGTAGTAGAAGATAATTGGAAGTGTTTAGATATTTCTTGATTTTTCAATTCACCGGGTGATACATGATAATTATGTCGGACTAGTTAGTGTCTATCGTACACAGGTTTGACCCTCGCAATAGTATTAGTTTTAAGATTGTCGCATTCCCGAGTCAGTCAGTATATACCCAATAATGATGCGTGTAATGGAAATTTGGGAAACTGTCGAATTTTTGAAGTAAAAAGTTTTTCAGACACGTTGAGCGATATATTTTTTTCAAAGCATTACGTCTTAATTACATTTTTCCATAAGGTCTAAGACCTAATGATAAAAAAATGACAAATACAACGTAAAATCGACAAATAATTAAGTATTAATATTTTAATTAGAATAACAGACATATCTACGAATTCACATGAAACAGCTAGTCTTCTATCTTCTTCTATACATCTACACCTCTACATATAATAAGAATGTAACGTGACTGTACTTTTTAGATTTAAAAAACTACTCAGAGAATAAAAAAGAATAAAAGATAAAATACATTTCATTAATTTTTAGAAATATTTGTCTGTTTGTCTATTCGTTTGAACACTAAAGTGCTGCGTCATTCATGATAAAATCTTATCAAGCAATTTATAAAGCATATCCTCGACTAACATTTAATCATGGTTTCATAAAAATGGGTTCACTCTAAACGATTTCTCTTGAAATGACTACGCTATTGACCCATCAAGGTCTTAACAGCTTCACCGGACTACCACTCTAAACGAATACATATAAATCTATACGAATATTATAAAGAGGTAAAGTTTGTGGAGTTTGTGACGTTGTGAATCTGTGACGTTGAAGGGGGTAATCACAGGAAGTACTGATCCGATTTGAAAAATTCTTTCAATGTTATATAGATTATGTATCAAGAATGGTTATAGGCTATATATCATCACCCTAAGACCAATAGGAACGTAGCACCAATGAGAAAGGTTTAATAATCTGGGTTTTTTCCTTTTGAGAGCTTCCGCTGCATGTCTGCGTTAGCCCAAAGTTACTATTCCACGCTAACGAAGTCGCGGGCAGACGCTAGTATGGAATAAATGCAATACAGTCAATTTAATTTTCCTTTACTCAAAAAGTAAAGTATTCAGTAAATAACGCTAACCTCTTATGAATTGCGCTGTTAAGTTTTAGGTATGGCTCTTTTCGCTCGACTGGTGAGAAATAGAATTAAAAGTGGCGCCGTCTAGGGCTCTAGAAAAACGTATGTGAATATAAACAACAACATTATTTTAGATTATATTTATCTGTATACTATAATAAGATACATTATTCTGTATTCACAGTCCAGATAATCATGAAATTTTGGCTTGTTTGAATGTAGTAATTTTTATTTTATAATTTTAATTTTTTTTATTTTTACTAGTCCGATTAAAAAAAAGTCTTTTGTGTTGCATAGCCTGGTAAATGAAGATTATAGGGATACAGCTAGAGGTTCTTACTAAAAAAATGATCCGTAACGGGACGCCTGGCAGATGTGAAACATCAAAATTGTTTTGTAAAAGTTGTATGCATAAAAGAACAGATTAGGACAGGAATCGGCTATAGCATAATGAAAAGATAAAGCATTACATTTTTGTTCCATAAAATAATGACTATTTATTCTATTACGTAAATATTAATTTATATTAAATACAAAAGTTGAACTAGGCGCGGTGTGTTTGTCGGCATTTCTCAAAGAGCGCTAAACGCGTAACACTAGTAGAATAAGTTGCAGACAAAACCGTTTGAATCTTATGATTATATAGGGTTGCAAATGTTTTTGAGTATTTCGTAAATAGTGCAAAGTTTGTATATTGCGTCGCCACACGTCACCTAGCCAAGATTCAGGTTTAGGGCATCTATAGGCGCACTATAGATGGTTCACAGCAAAATCAGTGTTTTAAACTTGAAAAATATAAACAACCGAATATAGTAACCTCCTCCTTTTTCGAAGTCGGTTAAAAATATAGTTTTAATAAACGTCAGTTTCTCGACATGGCTATTAAAAGTGGTAATATTGGATATTTCATTTATACAATTAACGAGCGTCAAGAGAGCTAAATGAAACGGCTTGTCATATATTAATGAAACCGTCGATGGGACAAGTGTTGCGATTTTTCTCTCGTCCCGCCTCCACTGCGAGGCCACTCGACATCCGTTCGCCCCCGGGAAATTATATTAAAATGGTAACCGACCCGTTTCCCCCTTTAATGATGCCTTCCCGGATTAATTGAATCTTTTAAAATCGGTGTTGGATTTACTGAGAAAAAAAAACAATTGATTTTATAATCTTTGTTTATAAACTTAAGACTTAGATAAATATTTATTGAATTTCTATAAAAATTATGAGATTAATTGTGCTCTTATAAAAAAAATCTTGAGGTATTTTTTAACCGATGAAAAAAACGGAGAAGGTTCTCAATTCGTTGCGTATATACATATATATATTTTATGTATGATTACGCATAACTTTTTACAGTATAGTCCGATTTTAAAAATTATTTTTTTATTGGAAAGGGTATACTCCGAAGTTGGTCCCATTTAACCATAAGATTACTTAAATTCACACAAATAACCAAATCAAATTAAAAATGCAATGTGAAATCTCCAGCGGTAACGTGTGTGCCCGTTCGGGTTGCTTCGTAAGCACTCGGCATGCAAGGGGTGTGTCACGCTGCGCTGCCGCCGCGCATCACGCTTTACGTAATTAATTAATTTGCTTGTTTGGCGCTGACTTCAAATTACTTAGGTATACTTACATTAGCTTAAAAACTTAGTTATTTAGATGAATAAAGTAAAAGGTTTATTATTTTTTGCTTTTCAGTTTTTTCGGGGGTTTAATTTTTCTGTTCAAAAGTTTTTATTTATTGAAGATACTTTATATTATCTATACTAATATTATAAAGAGGTAAAGTTTGTGAGTTTGAGACGTTGTAGGAGATAATCTCAGGAACTACTGGTTCAATTTGAAAAAAAAAAAATCAGTGTTATAGCTCATTCATCGCGGAAGGTTATAGGCTATATATTATTACGCTAAGACCAATAGGAGCGGAGCAACAATGAAGAATGTTTAAAAATCGGGGATTTTGTTCCTCTTGAGAGCTTCCGCTGCGTGTTAAAAATAAAGAATGTCTTTATTCCACTCGGCGGAAGTCGCGGGCAGAGGCTAGTCTGTTATAATTAGAAGTGATTTTAGCTTTATAATTAACTAATTGTGCCCACCTCTGCGGACGTGTTTATTATGGAATTAATTTCATCTCGTAATATTATTTTTATTAATGCTCTATTGTTTATAAATGTATACTTGTAACTTTTACTGACTCCAAGTAATCTTTACCAAATTTCATCAAAGACCTTCAAGTATTTTTCCATCTTATCTTGTATAGAACAAAGTGGTGCCTTGAATAATTCATCTGTCCACGCGAAGGACATTTAACCGAGTTTAGAATCTTGAAATATTGCATTGGGGTTAGCTGAATGAGAGAGACATCTGAAAAGAAAGGATTTATGTAAATTCTGCTCTTATCTTGAAGAATAAATGTAGTTAAAATTGTTCTATGACAATCAATGATATATAAATAAGATATCTACATCATATCACAGTAGTAGGTGGTTGAGCCACGCTGAAGCTATTGCTGGTTTCAGCATGAATGGGTCGGCTCGCCCGGGGTTGACCCTGACCACCTGAGCCAAAGGAAATTCGACGTGAAGTAATAATGCTTGCATTATTGCGTTTCATTCGGTCAGTGAACGCGTCGAGGCCCACTTTCCTTTCCTTCACCCCCTTCCTCCCCTTCCCTCCTTCCCTACCAACACAGGCTGGCAACGCACTTGCGACTCCTCCGGTGTTGTAGGTGTCTATAGACGGCGGTGACCACTTAACATCAGGTGACCCGCTGGTTCTTTGCCTCATACATATATATATATATATATATATATGTTATACATACATATAATATACATATATATATATAAAAAAAACATACAATATTGATTAGATACGGGTGGATTGACGGGCAGTCGTCAAAAGTAAGCTAATTAGCCAAGTTTCTACAAGACATCTTTATATATTTCTTCTGTACGTGTGTATATCACTGAACTCGTCTTAAACGGCTGGACTGATTTTGATGACATTTTGTGTGCGTGTTCTAGTGGATCGTAGAATGGTTTAGATATACAATTGGACCCGGTAGGTGGCGCTGCGGTCGGATAATAGTATTTTTTTATTATAAGAGAGAGACAACGTCCGCCGGGGCTGCTGGTATAGTGATATAATATTAGAATATAATATGTTTAATTTGACTTTATAAATTATTTCATATATTAAGATATCTAATATTTTAGGTTTCAAAACTTTGATCACAATCTCGTCTGATGTTATATGAAGTTTTGGTCTAAGATGGTATCACACAAAACCTATAGGTGACTGGCTCTCAGGTGTAGTTGAGGAACACACCATCAGGTGGTTGAGGGTGATAGCTGGCCAGGTGAACTTCGAAAAAGCACTACCAGCACGTCGTGGTCTTATCATGAGGTCTTCCTTCACCGAAAGCTTTGACTTAGTTTAAAAAAAGTGTAGATTCATATAGGAGTTGTTGAGGCACGCATGCTTGGTACACATGCATGTTTCAATAACTCATATACATATATCTAGATAGCTTCGGTTAGCTCAGATAGGTCGCGTTTTTTGCATAAAACAGGCGACAGCTCAAGCCGAGGTGTGCCGTGCACCCTTGAGTTAGTCGCCCAAACATCCCAAATCGGCTGAGCGCCTTTAGCGCTCGCCTCAATAGTTCGGTGAAGCTGTGAAAACCATTCTAGGTCAACAGCGTTTTCATTTCGAAAAAAAAACCATCGGCGCTGTGTCCGAACACGGTATCAACTAGCCCATCACCGCTTCAAATGTATTAAAATTGGTTAATGAACACATAGATTGATAATAATTGAATTTTACAACCCGAATAAAAAAAATCGATTGTAAATTACATTAGTCTATTATCAATAATCAGTAAAACAGTACAGAGTAATGTATAGCGAGTTTTTGGCGGGATCTTTGAATGCCATTTAGTGGTCTTTATATTTTATCCATAATCTTGTGTTATTTGGCTCTATATTGTGTAATGTCGGTGGTGCTTTACGTAATATAGTTTGGTTATTGTGCACAAGTGGATCGGAAATAATACCACGGAGTATGGATTCAGGGTTGCCACAAAAGCTCCCAAGAAAGTTCTAACAAGACGGCCACCATCTTGTTAGTTCATTGAAATTATATCAAGAAACCTGTAATATCATTACTCACTTGACAATGGCAGTAATAGTCTACTAGAAGACTGGTTGCCAGAAATAAAATAGGAGAAGAAGAAATCAAACTGTCATTGGAAATATAATTTGGAGTTTTTGGCGGTACTTTAGTTGGTCATTTAGTGGCTAGATGTCACAACAACTCTATAGAACTTCTAATATGGCGGCTGCCATTTTGTTGAAATATTTATGTCATTGTACTTTTTTATCCAAATGACAATGACAGTAATAATAAATAGGATTGGTCGCTAATATAAAAAAGAACAAGAAAAATAATAATGTTTGTTATTTGACAACCCTAATAAATACATTTGCAGCTTATTAACTAATTTTATGCAGTGTACATAGATGTATATCCGATTATTACTACACAGATAAAAAAACCCTATACTCATTACGGCTTTCGCTCTACAGAGAAATGAATTATTTTTATTATCATAGTGTGACCACTCTTTAGACGGTATTTTTCGTTATCATTCCTAAACGATATTTAGTAATCCCATCTTCTAAATTATTACTGTAGGTATTAGAGTAGGTAATAATGTTACAAATGTTTGGTGATAAATTTAATGTTCTAACAAGATGGTGGCCCTTTCTCTGAATTTTTCAAGGAGTTTAGTGGCATCTCAGAATTCATGATATATGGTATTATTTGTCATCCACTTTCCTTATACAGAATAATCAAATTATATTACGTAAGACGCTATTGCAGTACTATTGCAAAATATATTGTCAAATAATAAATACAAGATGATGAATTAAATATAAAGGCCACCACATGACAGGCTAGGATCCCAAAAACTCCGTTCTGTGTAGTTATTACGTTGGTTAAGAATAATGTTGTTAAAAACGGTATGGGTAAGATTTCCATTTTTTTTTAATTCCAATAACAGTTACACGCTATTAACGAATAACGCTTTTGCATTATTTTACAATAGTTGTTGTTATAAACTGTTATCTGTCACTCTGCTATTGTGAAGCTCGCTGTTTTGTGTTATTACAATGTCAATTATAATTTGTGATAATGATACGACAGTGAAATGAATATTCGTCAACTAAAACATTGTGAAGTGTCGCGAATTTTTGGTACACAGACATAAAATTTCGGTCTGATTGTTTGATATTTTCTCTTGTACTTATTGAAATCTATTAAATCATAATTAATTTAATTCGTTACTTATCATAGTAATCTATTCGTACTTTTATATATTTTATTTACTTTATAACAAAGGGTTGCTAATAATATTTCCTGTGTTATTTAAGTTCCGAATTAGCTGTTAGATGGCACTACAGATAATGAAGTTTTGATTGAATTTGTTACTTACATTAAAGCCATATGGCAGCACGGTCGCGCGCCCATGTATACATAATTAATTCTTGTGAAGGATTTTTTTTTTTTCAAAAATGTTTGATTGATTTGTTCGTGAACTATTTAATGACAAAGTGAAAAATATTTAAAAACTGTTACATCAATCGCGTGTAACGGTTACATCCACTCATTTTTTGTTTCAATATTTCTTATACATAAGGTCTCTGACAGTATAACGTTAGTCTACCCAATTGACTAGTATAAATTTATAAGCGGATATACAGAATATTATTTTCATGGTCATCCTACACGAAGGATAGCGACCATTAACTATTAATTTGCGAGTCTTCTGCTTAAGAAGCTCGGAGGAGCGAGCTGTTTTATTGATTTAAATTATACACCGCCTGTGTGAAATGGTCTGTTGTAACGTATCATCACGTCTAGCTTTGGATAATTTATGGGGTTTCTGCGGGATTTTTAATATCACTTTAACTATAGACGAGAGCTATATACAGCTATATATTAATAATCGATTACGCTATTTCTTTTTTTGCAACGACTATTATCATGAGCTGTTGTCGAATATTCTGCTGTTGATTTGTTGTTTGTATTGTACTAAGTCTTGCAATAACTACACAATAATGATATGTGTATTATTTTTGGTATCGTGACTTTGAGTGTGAACAATCTGAATGTGAATTAAGTGGTAGAGCCACTCTGAATCTATAACTGGTTTCAGCATGAATGGGTCGGGCTCACCCTAGGTACAACCGCCCGACCCACAGAAAAAGCTACGTGAAGTAACAGTGCTTGCATTGTTGCGTTTCGTTCGGCTGAGTGAGAGTGTCGGAAGTCCACATCACTCTCCTCTTTCCCCTCCTTCCCCTACCCCCTTTCCCCACCAACACAGGCTTGCAACGCACGGGCGACTCCTCTGGTGTTGTAGGTATCTATGGACGGCGGTGATCACCTAACCTCAGGTGACCCACACGCACGTTTACTTATTATATAAAAAAAATCGCTCTCTTTCACACCTATTGATTGTTCAATAATGTTCACTCATTAGAATACTGTATATATACATCTAATGAAAGTACAGTAACTTTGAGGTTCAATCATATCGAAACGAAAAAACGAATCGGCAAATATCTATGGCCATTTTATGCAGAATCTTTCATAGAAGATTCGAAATTTCTTTTTGGTTCAGTTAACCCTTTGCCATATTTGTAATGCTCAACACATGTCGGGAAATAAGCTAGTATTAACATATCTTAAAATACAGTAACGCAGTGAATAGTTCTATAGATATTCCAACAATAATGATGAGAGTTCAAGGAATAATATTTTACGGATTTGATTAATCGATATTAGCAGATGTGGGTGGTATTTAAACATAAATATCAGTACCACTAATGAACTTGTTTATACAAGATGTTTCAATCGATTAGAGTACACGATATAGAATCAGATTGTATCGATGCATGCAATCAAAAAACTGTAGATACGGCATTTAAGCCTCGACAGCGGCTTGTTAAAACTTGGCTAGCTAACTTATTTTTGTCGGCTGCCCCGTCAATCCGCCCTTATCTAGGCAACATATAACTATTTCTTTTACACCACCGATATTGAGAATATGCCATCTTATTTCCACATTTTATCTAAGACAGTGTGGCGTTACGATATTACTTTGCGTATGTGTGCGTTATCGTGCCATTTGTTGTCAATATATCATTAGGTATGGCGATTAGTAATTGAATAATATTGTCGTTTAAACTAAAGTATATGGACGACCGAGTCTAGTTTTTTAAAATGAATTTTTAAATTAAAATACACTGATAGGTTTGCCTCACAAAATTAGCATTTTTTATTTTAAAAAAATATATTAGAAAAAGATATGTCTTTTACTGTCACTCGGATTGGAACTGGGGTTAGATGGATTTTCGAAACAGCAGATTTCCATCTGAACTATTTTTGTTTTGACATCGGCGAAGATATTCACCTTTATATTCTAGTTATATTTATTCATTGCTTGGAAACTCAGATAAAAAAAAAAAAACAGATTTATCGTCCCCGAAACCATCTACATACTTGGTTCCATGGAAATCGCTGACGCCGTTTCCGAGATCCCGAATATAAAAATATACAAGAATTGCTCGTTTAAAGGTATTAGATAGATAAAGCAAGAATACTGGACATATAGGTATGTATGAACGTCATAGTGGCAATAAACTAGCTTTTAGTATGACTGGCTGAGTCGTAAATAGAGCATTTTCGATTTCTCAATATCCGATAAATGTTTAAAGAGAAGTTGGGTCTTTGCATTCATAAATCTTAAATATCGACAAATATGAAATAAACTACAGTGGCTTTTAGGCTTCTTAGAAAAAAAACGGTTATCTCTAAAGTCAGTTTCCAGACAATAATTTTATGTGACTAGCCCGCGACTTCGTCCGTGTAATAATAGTTACTCTGGGCTCACGCTAAAACACAGCGGAAGCCCTCAAGAGGAAAAAACCCGTGTTTGAAACATTTTTTATCGGTGCTCCGCTCCTGTTGGTCTTAGCGTGATGATATATAGCCTATAACCTTCCTCGATAAATGAGCTATATAACGCTGAAAGAATTTTTCTAATCGAACCAGTATTTCCTGTGATTGCCCCCTACAGCGTCACAAACTTTACCTATTTATATTATTAGTATAGATAACATTACAAGAAACAACGCATCGGCCGATAGAGTGGCAGAGAGATAGTCACAAGCCGAACGCTTAGGCAGATAGTAGCTCTCTATCGCTTATCTAGCTCTCTTGTTTGCACGCTAGGCTTAGATGGAACGTGATAATTGTCCAGCCATTTCTACCACAGAGAGACAATGCTTTTTCTTATGTTATAGGAGCCAAATGAACAGATGGGTCATCTGATGTTAGGTGATCACCGCCGTCCATAGACACTTGCAACACCAAGGGAGTCGCAAGTACGTTGCCAATCTGTGTTTGGAGGTATGGGGAGGGAAGGAAGAGAGGGAATGAAGATAGGATGAGAAAGGGGACATGGGCCTCCGACGCTCTCCTCGAAAGAAACGCAACAATACAAGCACTGTTACTTCACGTCGGTGTTCTGTGTGTCGGGTACCCCGGACGAGCCGACCCATTCATGCTAAAATCAGTAATATCTTCAGTGTGGCGCTACCACTTCTACTTCTTCTTGCTTTGTTTTGTTTTGATCTGAAGAGTGTTGTTGTTGTGACATACTAGGAGTTCCAAGCTCTTAGATGTAGCAACCTATTATAAAGAACCGCTTTGCTGCAGTACTTATAATTGTGCATAGACTTATATTCGTGTTCTACTAACCACTTTATATCAGTTGCTATATTTCACAGGTGATAAAGCCACGATAAAGCTATTACTGGTTTCATCATGAATGGGTCGGCTCGCCCGGGTAGTACCACCCTTTCACAGAAAATCGACGTGAAGTAACAGTGCTTGAACTATTGCGTTTCTTTTGGTAAGTGAGAGCGCCGGAGACCCACCTCCATCTCTTCCCTTCTTCCCCTTGCTACTCCTTCCTTCCCCGAATACTTGCGATACCCCTGGTATTGCTAGTGTCTATGGACGGCGGTGATCACTTAAAATCAGGTGAGCCACCTGTTCGTTTGCCGCCTATGATATAAAAATAATAATTAATATAAAAAATGAGAGAGAGATAATATATAGATAGATTAATATATTTAAAAAGAATAAGTATGGGTGACTATAACACGCGATTGAATTAATTTGTTTTTAATATTTTTGATCTTATTAATAGGTAGATAGTTTATAAACAAATCAATAAAAACATTTTGCTTATATAAATTAATAAAAAAAATGGAATAATAATAAAAATCATACAATAGAATTAATTATGTATATATGGACGCACGACCGTGCTGCCATCTGATTTCAGTGTAAGTAAGTAAAAAGTTAAAGCTACATTATCTGTAGTGCCATCTATCAGTTAATTCGGAACTTAAATAACACAGGAAATATTATTAGCCACTCTTTGTTATAAAGTAAATAAAATATATATTAGTACGAATAGACTACTGTGATAAATACGGAATTAAATTAATTTTGATTTAATGGAAGTTTTGATTATGTTCAATTATTATCTTACCGGATGGTACAGTAACGGACTTCCGTTGCATTGTCGTCCAATTACCTCCTAGTCGTACGTAAAGAAATTTTGCTTCAAAAAACGAGCCACCTGCAAATTTATAGCATATTTTATTGCTGCCACTTAAAATAACCAATCGTAAATATCGTAAAATGCATCGATATCGTAATCGATTGTAATAATCATCTCTAAAGCCAATCGAGAGTTCATTGAATCGAGTAAGATAGTTAATAAATTTGTTTGTAATCTCGCGGTTAAAAGCGTTTATTTCGGCTGCATCAGATTGCTAAACTCAAAAACCGTTCAATTATGTTTTATCTCGTTACATCTTAATGGTTATTTCGCTATAAAAGCTAATTTCGATTCATTATATACAAGCTTTTGTCCACGGTTTTGATCGCGAAATTGTTTCAGTATTCTTCAGGCACAAAGCGAATAAAACAGAAGATTGTAAGAAAAAAATGCGTCGTCACGGGACGCGTGGCAGATGTGAAACATCAAAATTATTTTGTATAAGTTATATACATAAAAGAACAGACTACCACAGGAATCAGCTATGGCATAATAAGATATTCAAAAATATTGATGGAATTGGCAGAATTATTTTTTGGTTGTTCACTTGCTCGTACTGTATATAATACTGTATGTAATATACCCGTTCAAACCCGCAAGCAGCATTTTTTCTACAAACTAACTGTTTACGCAAAAGTCTAACGGACCCGGGATGGCCTGGTTTATCCCTCAGTTCGGCATTTCCATACCCTCGATATAAGGCAGACCACTAAACTGGCTGTTGTAGATCGTTCTCGAGATATCCTTACCTTTATCTAATGCACTTACACGTACACACAATTCTTTTTTAAAAGTTTATTATTGAAATAGGAGGCCAAAACCACAACAAAAACAATAAAAGTCGGCAGCGCAAAAGTTCATATGACAGGTCACGGAGCCCAACTGTCGTTGTAGGCGTTGCGATCGCGTGAGCCCGGTATCGCGATCCACCTACATATGAAAAAATATGAAAATGCTCGAACATTAACAAAACAGAAATGCGAATCAAAATCAAAAATTATATATATACTAGCTGACCCGCGCAACTTCGTGTGCCCCAAAACGGTTATTACCGGTTTCAATTTTAAAAATCTTAAAAAACCTAGAACTCGACTATATCGACACATACCGGGTCTAATTTTGAATCCAACCTATCCTATATATTGGCAAAAAATGTCTTTCCGATATCTATCCCCTTGGTTGCTCCTCTGGCCCTCACTAACGCAATTACTTTACCTGCTTAAAGTTTTTATTTATCATCTTCTACCCAACTCTATCAATTAACATGCTGTAAAAAGTAAACTTTATCTCCGTGAAATTTTCACTTTGATTTAGCTATTTGTTTTAATAAGAATTTGTAAGGTATACATGGAATTTGTATTTAATAACATCATCCAAATCACAAATTTTAACTTTTTAATAATGGAGTTTTATAGATACGAATTCTATAAGTATCAAGTCAGTCATGGGAGTCACTTTGTAGGTGGTAGTTATAAATATTTATTATATAATCTAGTTCTTCTCGATTAGGCCACTGAAATACGCTAAGATAAACACAACACTTACAGCCATCATGCCTTAAATAAACATATATGCAGCAAGTTACAGCATATACAATTACGCAGAGTATTGACAAAAGAAGAAAATATGCCTTGGTTAGAAACAGACAGATGTACTATATTGTTAGGTAAAACATCATACAATACACTAAATTGGAGCAATTAAAAGAAATCTGTTCCAGAATGCCTTCATACAACCCAAATTCACATACTGAGTTATCTCTGATTCTGAGCTTTGCAAGATGGACTGGAGAGCATACCTCTACCGATATATTCTTAGCTTACAGATAGTAGACTCAGCAAACTTGCAACAGTCACGAAACTTATAATACCCGGAGTGTTATTCTGAATGGAAGCATATGATTTGCCAGTAATTAGGCTAGATATATTCCAGTTTGAGATCTATGATGCAAACAGAGCAGTCTTGTTTGGAAAAATCCTGATCATATGTTTTATATTGGTCAAAATATCGTCTAGATAGCTTCTTAAGCAAGAAGATCAACAGCTTCGGTACGCTAGATACCACTATGTCCTGGTATCCATGTCAGAACTACATAAATTCCTAAACAATGACAGTGATACAAATTTAGTTTGACAATTATGATACTGAGTACTTTACTTAAGAAAAAATCGAACTATGCTGAATAGTTTGTAAGCAAAATAGAGAATTTGTCAATATGATAGCTTCTATTATAGCAACTACTTCAGATATGTAGGTGGAAGATAAAGAAGGGTATTTATTACCTCTTTAAAATATGAGTGTAGATAAAAACTATATACATATATAATGTCTCACATTGTCATATAAATAAATATATTATTGCGAGCATACGGTTACACAAATGTTACTGCCGAATGACGCGAAATTTATACTAATATTATAAAAGGGTAAAATTTGTGAGTTTGTGACGTTGTAGGGGGTAATCTCACGAACTACTGGTCCGATTTGAAAAATTCTCTCAATGTTATATAGCTTATTTATCGAGAATGATTATAGGCTACATATCATCACGCTATGACCAATAGAAGCGGAGCACTAATGAAGAATATTTAAAAATAGAGGTTTCTATTCCACACGAACGAAATCGTGAGATGAGGCTAGTTTCCTATAAATTAAAATCAATCGTATAAAATTTTGCACGCTATGCGTTGTGATATACAGAAAATCCAAAACAAACCTAAGGTTGGTTTAGTGAATGATCTACGCATGAGTGGAAAAAATGTGTTAAGGCGGGTGTAGCGCCATCTGTTACTAAATAACATCAATAATTTCCTTTTGTTTGAAGTACGAACGATCGTTAAATCATTTGGATAAAAAATACTAAAATCATACTACTGGCAGAGTAGGATCAGGAAGATGTAAATTTGGGATTATATGTATTTTTGATGGCAAATAAGAAAAAAAAATGTTAAAAGAAATACAAAAAAGTCTGAATAGGGACACCCTAATCACCTAGAGGTATAAAATTTACTTTACGATCTATTCTCATACCTACCAAAGATACCTTAAAAAATACTTAAAAATCGGTCTAGCCGTTTCGGAAGACATCGAACACAAACACCGTGACACGTGATTTCGATATATATTAGAATAAGGATAAGAATGTGCATGAAACGTATTTAAGTTGATAATTATTAATATTGTATGCGTCTAAATAGCTTTAGAATTGTATGTAACCTTTTTTAGAACATATAATGAGTATAGTTGGCTATCCTTAGAAATATATATATACCCTCACAGACTCTTTACACCTGACTAAAAACAAAAAGAAATATTTATCATGTCATTGTCATTAAATAAAGTCGCCAATACATTTTGTAATGGACGTCACTTTCTTTTAATCGATGTATACAAAAGTAAACCTTATTACATTTATCCAACGTACATTGATATAACATAATCTCAGAAGGATTATGCAGCGTTTTCTATGAAAATTCCCAGGTGGTTTGACTTTTTCCGACTTGTCCCACAATTATCGTTTTATTTCAACCAATCTATACAAAGCCTTAACAAATTTATATACTAAAACGTTCCTCATGAATTGCTTCATCCACTAGTGCAAAGCGTAGGAAGATCCGTTCAGTAGTTTTTGAGTTTATTGCGAACAGACAGACAGACAGACGCGGCGGGGGATTTTGTTTTATACTATGTAATAATAATAATAATAATAATAATAATGATAATGATGATGATGATGATGTAGGCCCTGAGAAGGCACTTATGAATGTCAAAACTATCACGGGTTCGGAAAACAACCCAGTCATCGAGAAGAAC
>JACEII010000007.1:9118290-9160168 GCA_014332785.1 Antheraea mylitta | reverse complement strand
TAGCGAACGTTCTATATGTTGGTATGTATCTATGGGTTAGCATAGCGGACGTTCTATATGTTGGTATGTATCTATGGGTTAGCAGCGAACGTTCTATATGTTGGTTTGTATCTACTATAAAAGTAGGCTAAGAAAAAAAAAATCATAATAAGGCGAAAACAAGTTCGCGGGGCAACTAGTTAATTATAGTTGTTTATATTAAAATTTCATAATTTCATAAATTGAAATTATTAAGATTAAAATTTATAATCTTATCCATACTAATATTATAAAGAGGAAAAGTTTGTGAGGTTCTGGTGGTAATATCTGGATCTACTAATCCGATTATGAAAATTGTTTTACCAATAGAAAGCCATGTTATTTGTGAGTATCATAGGCGTTATATTAATTTGAGAAATGAAAAGACTTTTTTGTGGTACTCGGATTTGCAAAGTCGGAGAACCAAATGAAAACGTTCCTTTCGAACGCTGCCTTAACGATGAGAAATATATGATCGAGTTTTAGAGAAAAGTTGTAGAGCTTGATAATGCTTACGAAAAAGTTAATAACAGCATATATCTAACTTATATATTTAAGTCATAATGAGTCGTTTCTTTATAATAAAAATATTATTTAAATCGTTAAGTGATGTTTATCAGCCATATTATCAAAAAAAGTTTATATGGTGGAGAAGTGCAGAAAGCTGTTTATGTTATATAAAATGTATTAGAAGTACATTAAATTTATTAAAATATAAACTACTCACACTACTGCTTGAATTTTACACAACATATACAGTATACACCCATGTAAATAAAAAAGACTTTCTAACAGCCGCCAATAATTACGAAATTCAAAAAAGGTTGTGAAGGAGGTTGCTATGCTCGACTGTATGTATTTTTTTAACTCTTACGTTCCAATTATCATTTTTCATCCTACATTCAACAATAATAATATTATAAAATATAATTATTATTGTAATGTTTATTATTTTTTATGGTGAAATCACTTCAAATGATGATTTAATAAAAAAAATGAGCCAAATAATACCTTGTATAATCAAAATAAGAATTTTGCTCATAAAAGTAATCCATGACTTAGAGCTCCGCAGTTACAATGTTGCAATTCAACCTCATGTAGCAATAAAAAAGAATTTATTTTCAAAAGCTAATGGTAGTATTAAAAACATCTTTGTCTTGGATTCATCATTTGATTGTATTGTGGATCCATTACTTTTCCAAACGATGATACTGGGCATATCACTAATTTCTCATAATGAACTGACTACATTTAATTCAATATCACCTGGAAATGCCACCCATCCATGGTGTCGTGTACAATTAATTGAAAATTATGTCGTGGGTTGCGATACATTTCTTTATTTTCAGAGTTATGTTTGCTTAAAATTTGAGAGCTTTATTACCACGTGATTTTTGTTTCAGATTTATAATTAATTTTTATTTTTATTTACATATAGATTTTTTTTTAATGTTTATATAATTAAAGATCATGGCAAATAACTGATTAGCTATGATGAAAACCTTTGATTATAGAAGTATACCCTTTGACAAAAGAACCCTAATAAAGTTCATACTTTAAAATATCAAATAACTATGGTCGAATGTTGACCACTGGGCGCCCACTAGTTATATATATAATATAACGAAGTGGGCACGGATCAGCTTGTCAAATATTAAAGGTAATGTGGTGTGTAAAAAGTTTTATTTGTTTAGTGATAGTTATTTTAAATAAGAAATTCATACATTATGATTGTTCATATTTAATGCTTTAGATAAACAATTGGTATAGCGTATCATCATTTTCCGCTGATTTTTATTTAAATCACCCCTATTTTACCTAATTGGTCAAGAACGCAGAAACATTATATATTTTTACAGAAAGTATAAATAGATGAATACAAATACATTTAATTTTGAGATATAACTCGATTCCTCATACAAATATTCATCCTTTTTTCATACTCCTTAAGTTTTATTTTCACGACAATATCTACGTGAAGTATGTCGATTCTAAGATTCAATTTGTCTCGGTATCAAAATGGGTTCAGCGATTCAGGAATGAAAAATTTACAAACAGACATACCTACGTTCAAATTTATAATGTTAGTTCAATGCGAGTGTGGTTTTCTTTTATTAATTTATCATCCATATCCGTATCTATAAATGTAAGCAAATTTAGATAGGTACGTGAAAACTGACAAACTTTGTTACATTAACTTAGTAACGCTATGATAACTTGAGTGTCTTGCTTATTAAGCACAATGTTCACGAAATCTTACGCTAACTAACGCGACAACCTTAACTTAATTAACCGCCGGCAAATTAACTTAAGTGCTTCTAACAAGTAATGTTATGTAGACGGGATTAAGTTTCCAGAAATTATTAACGGCAGAGTAATCGATATTTTTGTGTATTTTTGAGTAAAATAATTTCAGTAGTTTAATTGTGGGTAGGTGTATTGTTGGATGATAGGCCATAATTTTGGAATTATTTTCGGCTATACACTATATTTTTAGCCACTCTCCGTACTACTAATGACTTACTATAGACTAAATCGCAGGTGTTACTAATGACCTGAGACGCTATTGGTCGATATTATGTTTTAATGTCGGGTAGTTATACTGCGAACGGCCCATATAAGGGGTGGCGCTTGCCATGTTGACTCACTCATTCGGGGGCCATTGTAGGGTGCAGTAGTTCTATCCGAACTCATTGCGGTTATTTAAAAAGTGATTCATTGTTAGAATTGATTCTTAACCGTTTATCTAAATTGGCCAGTTCTGTTTTAATGTTTCAAAATTCCTAACAATATTTTATCATATGGCTATCAACTCTTTATAATGGCACTACCTCTTGCATGCGGTTTCGGACGTGTTAATATTGAATTGAACTATTCCTCGTTTACAATACTTTTTTTTAGATAAAAGTTATCTTAAATGCAATAACGCGAATCTGCCTAATGTTACATATAACGTATAGTCGATGCGGTTAGGGTGGCGTAAACACTTCGTAGATACTGTCATTATTTATTTGGGCAGAGGTTCGCCTTACAATACTTTGTACATAAGAATGCGTAGATATCAATGACATCTTGCCTTTTATAAGCCGAACTATATAAGTCAAAGCAATTACTACTCACTCATTATTCTGAAAAATGATTTAAGTAATACAAACATAATAAATAACGAACAAATTAATGTTATATAAGCACACCAATTCTGTATGATCATTCTTATTTATGTACCTGTAATATGTTACGACATATAAGTTGTGTGTAGAGCAGCGACATCATGCCTTCTTAAACTGAACTATGGAAGTCACAGCAATTACTTGTTATCAGGTTGTATACGACATAGTCGATGCAGTCAGGATGCCAATAAATACTAAGTAATTATTTCCACTCTTTATTCGCCCAGAGTTTTTTTTTTTAACTTTATTTTTGGCAATCAATCTTTCCGATTATTACTGCCATTGGTCACGTAGTCAATAATATCACAAACTTCATGTGATCATTCCAATATTAAGCATCGTGTGAAACCATATTCTAACAAGATGGCGGATCCCTTGCCAGAACCCTCCAGGGAGTTTTTGTGGCATCTCAGAATTTCATGCTCCGTGTTATTATTTTCCATTCACTTCACTTATGCACAATAAACCAACCATATTACGTAAAACACCACCAAATTTACACAATATGTAGTCAAATAACACAAGATTATGAATAAAAATTAAAATCAACTACATGACAGACTAAAATCCCGCCAAAAACTCCTAGCCCAGAGTTACGGCTTGCAGTACTTTTTACAAAAGAATGCGTAGATAACACTGACATCTTGCCTTTTATTGACCGAACTATATAATTTATAAGACGATCTATATAACTCAAAGCAATTACCATTTTCTTATAATTCTGCTATATGTTTTAAGTAACACAAAGATAATAATTAATGAACAAATGAATATTATTTACGTACATCAATTCTATATAAAATCATTGTTATATCATTGTTATTTATGTATCTGAAATATATGTGTGTGTAGAGTAGAGACATCTAGCCTTTTATAGGTCAAACTATTGAAGTCAAAGCAATTACAATTATTATCATAAAACTAATGTTGTGCAAGTAATAAATGAACAATATCAATTCCTATTAAAATGACTCATTGAAATCTATATAATTATAATAATTCTCATTTATGTATCTTTAATAAAATAGCGTTAGTGTTAATGTGTCTCTTATATGTTGGCGCTTGGTAGGGATGTGAGTTTAATGAAAAAAATCGATTAATTAGGAATCGATTTTTCTTTTTTTTAAATAATAATCGATTTGTTAAAAATCGATTTTATTGAAAATAAATAATCGATTTTTTAAAAAATTAATTTTTATAATATTTAAAAATAGACATGCTTTCCATATTCCTATAATAAACCTAAAGATTTAAGATAACAATTTATCAGATTAAGAATCACATAAAATTATACGTATCAAAAATAACCAGTTCAAAACAAAATAAAAGTGAATGTTCCTTTAAACTTTCAAGGTAAAGAATATAGAAACTAAATACCATAAAAATTTTCAGTACTATTAAACATTATATCGTAATAAAAATGAAATGATAAACATCCTAACAAAATGACAACATTATTAATTCTAACTGTAAAATTCAAAACAATGAAGTTCTGTTTTAAATTTTCATATTAATCATAGTGTGACTGAGAAAATTAAAATTGAAGAATTTTTTTTATTGAATAATTTCAATAATAATTTATAGTTTTGTAAACTTATCGATGTCGAGTTTACCATAAGACATTTCTAATAAACATGTTGAACTCGCATGACAAACCTTTTTAGTTTTATTGAAAGTTTTAATTTTACAGAGAGCGGTATTTGGCTGTCATAAGAACCACAACAATCATTATAAGATATAGTAACTCATGTTACTTGTAAGGCAGTGGGATGTTTTCATTCTATGTTCGTTTTAAATTTGTAGTTTCACTACAAAATTTTTCATTCTATCGAACAGGACATGCATATTACTGTGGTATTATTCTTTTTCGTTATAAAATACTTTCGCCAGCCGCTTTTAGGTGTTTTGCGGCTAGAAAACATTTTAAATTTTTACAAACATATTATCTCACTATGCTCACTCTTCAATTGTAAATAATAATGAACTTATTTTGAGTTTTTTTCATCCGTCGCATAGATGTTTATAAAAATCGATTAAAATGCGTAATTTATATAATCGATTTTCAAAATCGATTAATATGAAAATAAACATCGACAATAAAAAATCGATTATAATAAAATAAAAATCGATTTAATTAAAAATCGATTATTTTTTAACATCCCTAGCGCTTGGCGCTAGTATCAATGCGTATCTCTAATATGTAGCGAGTATCTCGAGCCTTGAATGACGAGCGGTACCGGAAGAGGGTGGCTAACATACTATTTATTCATAATTCTGCAAAATAATTTAAGTAACACAAAAATAATGATAACCATCAAACTATGTATTATAATATAATGTTGTGCAAGTAATAAATCGATTCAATATAATAGGTCTTTACCTATGAAATTGCCGTTCTGCAGTACTGGCAAAATACAAATTATGCATGCATGCATGCAGTACAAATCAAAATATTTTTTGTTTGTCTAAGATATTCTAATTTCAAATTAAATTTTATTTTAAAAACATGAAATTTTTTTTCCAAAAGTAATCATTTGTTTATTATTTAGTGTCACATTTTCATCGCATTTAAATCTTTTTTATCATCATGGATACGTTAAAAATTCGAGTAATTATGGAATATGAGTACCGTCGTGGCAGCATCGCGGCACAAGCGGTACGCAACATACACGACTTTTTTTTTTCTCGAACTGACTACGCTATTGGCCTTATTTTTTGGCCTTTACAGCTTCACCGGACTACTAACATAAACGACGTTTACGGAGCTAACACTACAAACCAACGAACCATCTGCTATTAGTTTGCTCGCTTCCGTGCTGGGAATTGCGACCTGAAAAATGAACCTTCCGTCCTTGGTCGTCCGAAGACTTTGGTTGACAATGATGAATTTAAGGCGATTGTGGAAGCTGATGATACACAATCTACGGCGGAATTAGCGGCAGCTTTCGACGTTAGCGTCAAAACAGTATTGGTTCATTTGCGCCAAATTGCCGCTGCCGAGGGAGGTTGCCATGAGTGTGCAGGGGTGAAGTTCACCGCCAGTCTACAGCGGTGTCATCGGTCGTTACGCGGGTCACAAACTTCTGTTTGAAAAGTCAGAGCGGTACTGATAGTTCGCTACCGTTATTTTATCGGGAGGATTTGAGAGGATATTTCGCGGGGCATCGGTTGTGTAATTGGCATAAGATACCAACCACAATGAGCTGGCATTTTTTTCAATGTTTGTTAAATTTTTTTTCTCGAACTGACTACGCTATTGACCTAGCAAGGTCTTAACAGCTTCACCTAACTACATGTTTGTTAATAACACAGACCATATAAACCATTTATGAATGATCGAAAACATACTACGTGTGTATATATGATAATTGAAATATGCAGTGTATTTGTTAAAGATCATATTTAGTGAGTAGGGACTTAATAAAGTAACCAACTTGGTATTATATGGATCTCACAACTTTTTACGGTAGAAGTTTTGTTTTTGATGGCGTTACATGTCAACACTGCAAATGGAAGCTGTGTTCCATTTACTTCACTAGTACACCCAGGCGAAGCCGGGGCGGATAACTTGCATATTTAGACTCACAGTAGAAATTAACATATCTTATTAACAATTGTTCCTACTTGGTAAAATATAAATTATCATGAATAATGCAAATATTAAAATTAAACAGCAGCCCAAATCTACCTTCAAACATTGTTAACGGCGGCGTGCCGGGGATGTTCCCAGGTGATCCCCGGAATGAACCCGACACGTGCAAATAATTACCGAGTTCAACCCCGGGGAGATATTGCGAAGAAATATTATACATTATAAATTACCTTAACTATCATAGTGCGACCGGTAAATAATGGGTTCGGGTACATTTCCGACAGGCCACGTCATACAACACGATTCAACAACTTAATCAAATTAAAACTTGGAATTGGTAGGCCGTTACCACATAGCGCTGTATGATATAAATGTATGATTTTATTTGTACGAGGTGTACCTGAAAAGCTTAAATCTGAAATTAGTAATAAAAATAATTTAGGTAACTAAAACAACAAAAAGAATTAAAAAGTCGTCCTTTCATATACTTTGAAAGACAATACTGTATCGTTAACGTTATTTAACAGAAACATTTTTATTTAAATCGATTGTTGCCATTCAGATCTTGTTAATAAACTGTATCGAGACGCCAACTTTTTGGCTGTCATGCAGGGGAACGTCAACAAAATAGAAAAAGGAAAAACGTGTCAGTGGCTGTTGTTGGTTTTCATGGAACAATCGAGATTGATTATCAAATCAATCGGCAGACACATCAACAATATCATAATCATAATAGTGTTTATAATATATTAAGTCACATTCGTGGAAGCTCAGCGTCCAGCTGCAACGCAAAGGATATCACGAAGTACGTGCATTATATTTTACTGTTGTTAGCTGGATTTGAACGAAAACCTTGAGTTCTCGAAGACCCCCTCCGGGTTCCCCAGGGTAGCAGGAAGCTACCATTAGGCATTTCGGCGGTGTGCATGCTACAAATACTGTTATATAAATTACGCCAAATCGAATTGTAAAACTTAACTTTCTGTCAAATCATACCTCGACATGATTGAGTAACAAATTATGTCAATTATCATTGAAGTTGATGTGCGTGGTGTGTGGGTAATGTACCCAAAGGACATTTAAAATGGCGCTATTATCTAATAGATTATGTAAATGTTAATTAGGTGCCGAGATTCCGTTTTAAGTA
Organism: Antheraea mylitta; assembly: GCA_014332785.1. Taxonomy (NCBI): domain Eukaryota; kingdom Metazoa; phylum Arthropoda; class Insecta; order Lepidoptera; family Saturniidae; genus Antheraea; species Antheraea mylitta. The sequence continues at coordinate 9,152,241 of JACEII010000007.1, read as the reverse complement.
AATATACATTTGAAGCAATATTTTGTTAAAATACGGGTCGTGTTTTGACCCGATGTCTCGTTGCTTCAATTTCCTCGGAATGTGTGCAGAAATAATTAGTCCAATTTTACTATTAGTGTTCTTGGATGGATGTGGAAAAAATAACACGAAAATAACTATTCGAGAAATGTTTACTTAGTTACGGCAGTCGTTGGTTAATTTTTAAATACGGTAGCAAAATACACGTTGAAAAATGCGCGAAGGCAGAAAAAACGGAAAACGTCATTGATTCTTTTTTTTCGAACTGACTACGCTGTTGACCGAGCAAGGTCTGTAGGTGGTAGAGTCCCGCTGCAGCTATTTTTGGTTTCAGCATGAATGGCTCGGCTCCTCCGGGGTAGTACCACCCCTCCCACAGATAACCGACGTGAAATAACAGTGCTTGCATTGTTGTTTTTCGTTCGGTCAGTGAGAGAGCCGGAGGCCCACGTCCCTTCCTCTTTCCTTCTTACCCATTCCTTCCCCTCCCTCTTCTCCCATATACAGGCTGGCAACGCACTTGCGACGTCCCTGATGTCGCTAGTGTCTATGGACGCTTGGTGATCACTTAACATCACGTGACCCACCAGTTCGTTTACCTCCCTTGATATGAAAAAAAAACTACGCGTCGGTGATTTTATAATTATTTACAAGAAGAACCACATTCTAAAAAAAATATTAAATGTTTTTAAACCTATTTAAAACTAGAGATGTATTTTTTCCAAGTGTTTTTATAGTTGCTTAAAATATTAATAAGAAGCGTGACTTTTATTTATGCTTCTTTTTTATCTATACTAATATTATAAAGAGGTAAGGTTTGTGAGTTTGTGACGTTGTAGTGGGTAATCTCAGAAATTACAGGTCTGATTTGAAAAATTCTTTCAGTGTTATATAGCTCATTTATCGAGGAATGCTATATATCATCAAGCTAAGACCAATAGGAGCGGAGCACCAATGAGAAATGTTTCAAAATCGGAATTTTTTTCCTCTTGAGAGCTTCCGCTGCGTGTTAGCGTTAGCCCAAAATGACTATTCTGCGCGGATGAAGTCGAGGGTAGGAGCTGGTAATCTATACATAGGAAGCCCTGGTATATAAATATTAAGACACTAATAGTCTGTAAATGATTATTGACCGTTCTTATTGAGGTTTCTTTCAAGAAGAAAACAATTTATCACCTAATTTGATCTAATCTATCTAATATATATACGAGTATATATATAATGTGTAAACGTGGTTGATGTTACGTGCCGCTTGTGCCACGTTGCTGCCACGACGATACTCATATTCCATAATTACTCGAATTTTTTTAACGTATCCATGATGACAAAAAAGATTGAAATGCGATGGAAATGTAACACTAATCAATAAACAAATGACTACTTTTGGAAAAAGAATTTCATGTTTTTAAAATAAAATCAATTTGAGATTAGAATTCTTAGCCAAACAAAAATTATTTTGATTTGAAATGGCCAGTACTGCAGAACCGCAATCTCATAGGTAAAAAGACCTATTGTTAATAATATATATATAATCTAACTAGCTGACCCGCGCACCTTCGTCTGCGCCAAGTTCGTTATTACCGGTTCCAATTTTATTTTCAGAAGCGAAAGACCTTAAAAAGCCTAGACCCCGACTATAGCGATACCTACCGGGTCCAATTGTGAATCCAGACTATCTTATATATCTATTGACAAAAGATGTAGGTATTCCCGGTATCCCCTGGGTTGCTCCTCTGGCCCTCACCTTTACGTAATAATTTTACCGCTTATGGTTTTTATTTCCCATTATCTTTTAACCAACTCCATCTATTAAAATGCTGTGTAGAGTAAAATTTACTTCCATAAAATTTTCAGTTTGATTTAACTATTTGTTTCAATCAAAATTTGTGAGGTATACATGAAATCTGTAAACTTCAACTACACCTTTCTAAAAAGGGAGTTTTATAGACAAACTGTATAGTTTAGTTTTCCCCGATTAGGCCACTGAAATACACTAAGACAAACACAATACTTACAGCTATTATGTCTTAAATAAACATACATTTACATAATAATTACTGTTATTTATAAATGTTAAAGTTAAATTGATGTTAAAGTTTAATTTTGGTAAACATATACAATTAGGCAAAATATCGACAAAAGAAGAAAATATGCCTTAGGTAAAATTAGACAAACGTACTATACTATTAGGTAAAATATTATACAATACACTACATTAGGGCCATTGAAAGAAATTTGCTCTAGAGTGCCTTCATCAAACCCAAATTCACAAATTGAGTTGTCCCTGATTCTGAGATGGCCTGAAGAGCACACCTCTACTAATAAATACTTAGCCTACAGATAGTAGACTCGGCAAACTTGCAACACTCACGAATCTTATAAAGCCATAGCATACTCGGTATGTTATCCTGAATGGAAGCATATGAGATGCCAGTAATTTGGTTATATACATTACCGTTTGTGTTCCATGGTGCAAGCAGATCAGTCTTATTTAGAGAAATCCTGAAATTTTTTTTTTATTGTAGCACGGCAAAGTGACTGCACTATGCCTGATGGTAAGCACAGTACAATCCAAAATAATAGCGACCACCGATTGACACACTGTCCATCGCCGGTCGCCACTATCATGCCGGCCCGTAAAAAGCTGGATATGCACAGGCTGATCCCGAAACGCAACCCGTAGAAGCGAATCACTATTACGGGCTTTTTCGCCATATACATGGTGGTTGCGACCCAGTCGGGCTAAAACATCAGGCAACATAGATTTTATAGTGATCTAAATATCGTCTGTATAACTTCTTTAGCAAGAAGATCAACAGCTACAGTATCCTAGATCTCATTATGTTCTGGTATCCATGCCAGAACTACACAAATTCCTTAACAAAGTCATTGATTCAAATGAAATTTAATAATTAGGATAACTGAAAACTTTAAAAAAGTCGGACTATGCTGAATATTTTGTAAGCAATGTAGAGAATATGTCAATAGGATAGTTTGATCTCATTTATGTGATAGTAGATATTTGATAGCTTCTATTATAGTCACTACTTCAGATAGGAAGATAAAGAAGAATATCTATTACCTCTTTATATTATTAGTGTAGACAAAAACGATATACATATATAATGTCTCACATTGTGATATAAATAAATATATTATTGCGAGCATACGGCTACATGAATGTTACTGTCGAATGTCGCGAAATAAAAAAAGTTACACACTTAGCGTAAATCATTTTGATCTAATGTAGCTAATTCGGAAGCTGAGAGGTTTAATACTAATTATATTTAATTGACATATGGTAAAATAATATCGAAATGTAGTGTCAAAAAATATATAAAAATTTCCATATTAATAAGTATTTTAGTACCTATCTACCTGCCTAAATACAACGAATAAAATACAAAATGCAACATTGAGGAAGATTTTTAGAAACTGCCTGAAATTATTAATGTAAGTAATGTATTTCAGTTAATAAGCATTAAAACTGAATCCATATAAATAACTTTCGAATTATCCTATTCTACGTCACAAAGAAGACATAATGAGTATCCTGGGCTTCAGTTCTGTTATATTCCAAAGAGTTTTCGATTAAAACTTCCTTTGCGACTTGACTTTTTCCGACATTTCCATCATTTACATGAAACCTTGACATATTATATACAAAAACGCTCCTTGCAAATGACTTTATTCACTGATGGCCGCATGAAGATCCATTCAGTAGTTTTTGAGTTTATCGCGAACAGACATACAGACGTGGTAGGGGATTGTTTTATACTATGTAATGATGTACAGCATTGGTCTAGTCACCGATTTATTATATGTATATAGACCTTCATTATTATCATTACTTATTAGAAAAACAAAGCCCCTACCGTGTCTATCTGTCTGTTTGTCTGTTTGCGATAAACTCTAAATCTATTGAACGGATTATTATGAGTTTTTCACGAATAGATAAAGTGATTCATGACGATGGTTTCTTTATATAATTTGTGATATGTTTTTTATAATCAGGGCGGGACAACATGTGGTAAATAATAAGTTGATAATTTTTTTTATCGTTAAACACATTAAGAGTTGAGTAAGTATAAGAAAATGCCTGCCAAATAGATCAGACAATAGTTTTACTCAATCCACGCGGGCGAGGCACCGAGTGACAACTAATTTGTTATAATTTAAAATCAGCCGTACAATATTTTGTACGCACTGCGTTGTGATACACAGCAAATGCAAAATAAACCTAGTTGATTTAGTAAATTTGTGGTTCGGTGAAGCTGTTAAGACCTTGCTGGGTCAAGAGCGTAGTCAAATCGAGGAAAAAAAAATAGTAAATGATTCACGTATGTATGGAAAAAATTTGGTTAAGACGAACCTAGCGCCATCTATTATGAAATAACATCAAAAATTTCGTTTTTTTTAGTACGAATGACCGTTGAATCATTTGGATATTGTTAATTAAAAAAATACTAAATTATACTACTGGGAGGGTAAGGTCAGGAAGATGTAAATTTGAGATCATATGTATGTTTGATGGCAAATAACAAAAAAAAAAACACATAATTAATAATTACCTCTACAGGTATAAAATCTACTTCCGACCTATTCTCATACCTACCAAATATACCTTAAATTTTTTATAAAAATCGGTCTAGGCGTTTCGGAATACTTTGAACACAAACACGGTAGATAAAAATGTGCATGAAATGTATTTAAGTTGACAATTATTAACATTGTATATGTCTAAATAGCTTTAGAATTTTATGTCACCTTTTTTTAGAACATATAATGAGTATAGTGGGCTAACCTTAAAAAATAGATATATACCCTCACAGACTTTTTGTCGATCTACATTGTCTCTGTTGTGTCATTATTTACACCTGGCTAAAAACAAAAAGAAAAATGTCGTTGTCAATACATTTTGCAATGGACGTCACTTTCTTTTATTTTAACCTAAACAAACAATAGTAAACCTTATTACATTTACCCAACATACATTGTTATATCTCAAAAGGATTATGCAGCGTTTTCTATGAAAATCTTCCAGGCGGTTTGACTTTTTCCGACTTGTCCCACAATTATCGTTATATTTCAACAAATCTATATAAAACTTTGACAAAATCATATACTAAAACGTTCCTCATGAATTGCTTTATCCACTGGTGAAAGCCGTAGGAAGATCCGTTCAGCAGTTTTTGAGTTTATCGCCAACAGACAGACAGACAGACAGACACACGCGGCGCGGGACTTTGTTTTATACTATGTAATGATACCTTTATACGAGCAATTCTTGTATATTTCTATATATTCAGGATCTCGGAAACGACGTCATCTATTTCCGTGAAACTTAGTGTGTAGGTAGTTTCGGGGACGATAAATCGATCTAGCTAGATTTTATTCATAGATAACTTTTAAACTGAGTTTTCAGGAAATGAAAAAATATAGCTAGAATATAAAGGTCAATTTCGCCGACGTTTTCAAAACAAAAATAGCTCAGATGGAAATCGGTTGTTTCGAAAATCCGTTTGACCCCAGTTCGAAGCCGAGTGACAGCAGAAGAGATATATTTCCTAACCGTTTGTTATAATTTAAAAACGTTCTTTAAAGAACCGAGCTAGGCTCGGTCGCCCAGGTACTATACTTTATGTACAGAGGAAAATATATAAGGAACACACCTCTTGCTGCACTCCTCGGCTGGAAGGAAAGACCGCGTTTTTCCTGTGTAAATAGTCCATTTAAATTTATCAATTTTACATTTGGCGAAGCTATCGTGATAATTCTTTTTGGATGAGAATCAAATGTCTACGAGGCAATAATAAAAAAATAAATAAAAACCTATCTGATAGTTTTTGAGTGAAGCACGCACAATAGTATGGATTAGGTCTGTAAAAGGGTAGTGAATAAAATTTATAAACACAACGATACTGTTTGCAATCAATTCGAAATATTTACGGAACTATATTTCGAAGTAATCCTCCCATCACAGTGTATAAACAATCTGCAATACAGAGTGCACGGAAAACGGAATGGTTATTTCTAAAATTGAAACAGAATAATACTTTCATATATGCAGAATTCGATCTACAGTTTGAATGGAAGTTTAATATTACTGTTTACTAGCCTTCGCTCACAGCTTTGCTCGTGTTAATGTGTTTTTCTATCCCTCGAGAACAGTATATTCTTTTATGGAAAATGTCCTTTTTTGTATCATTGACAACGTTTATGCAAAATTTAATAACTTTATATAGTAAACACGGTAAGCTTAGAAACGACAGGCTCTTAAATGTAGCCACTGAAATACGCCAAAAGGCGCTTGGTAACAGATTTTAAAGTAGAGGGTGGTAGCTAGCCAGGGGGGTGTAAGGGGTGTTTTGGGGTGTAAGGGGTGTCGAGTAACATCTTAAGACTTGAGACACCCAAGCCAACCTCACCTGCACGTGGTGCACCCTGCTGAATAACGAACGAGGCAATGGCGAAAGCGAGGTGGTAGGGCTTTACAGCCCGACTGGGTCGCAATCACCATGCATATAGCGAAAAAGCCCGTCATAGTGACTCGCTTCTGCGCGTCGCGTTTCGGGATCAGCCTGTGCATATCCAGTACCGGGTGACTTTCGTCATTATGGCCGGCATGACAGCGGCGACCGGCGATGGATAATCTGTCTCTCGGTGGTTGCCGATATTTTTGGATTGTACTATGCTTAACATCAAGCATAGTGCAGTCACTATGTCGTGCTTCGATAAAAAAAAGGTGGATTTAGACAAACCATACCACAATGGAAAATACTATTATAATCAAGTAACTTTTGCCACTTTGTACGCGTGAAATAGTTGCTTTGGGCTAACACGCAGACGCAAGTCAAACGGAAAAAAACCCGATTTTGAAACATTCTTCATTGTTGCTCCGCTCCTATTGGTCTTAGCGTAATGATATAATGCCTATAGCCTTTCTCGATAAATGAGATCTCTAACACTAAAAGATTTTTTCAAATCTGACCAGTAGTTTCTGAGATCAGAAATATTAGTATAGACTGTCTCACACCTCGAGCTGTAGATTCCTCTTAGTTTTAATTTTAATATGAGTAGTCCGGTGAAACTGTTAAGACCTTGCTAGCTCAATAGCGTAGTCAGATCGGAAAAAAATTATATATGTTTAAATTATAATATTTTATTATTATTATTATTTTTATTGTTATTCTATTCTGCAGACTCTTGGTCCGCACATTTTTTTGTTTACATGTAGTATTTTGTATACGTAAAAATCGTGTCCATGAACTTTTTTTTTTATTAGTAATTTATTAAATATTAACGATTCTATTATTTAATTAACTATTTTTGGTTTAATGACGTTATTGTTTTTATAGCGCTTGCATTTCCATTCTTTATGGCCATTTTTAGGTTGTAATCCACAATATCCCGTGCCGGAGCGTCCACGGCCCGATAAATGAACCTACAATATTTTAATATTAAATGTGCATTTGTTACAAATATAATTTAATAATTATGATAACTGGGGACTTTAGAAAAATCTGAATATTCTGAATAGCTTGTAAGCAACTACTTCACTTGTGTAGGTGGAGGATAATGAAGGCTATTTATTGCCTCATTTTAGTGTAGATAAAAATGCTATACACATATGATGTATCACATTGTCATATAAATAAATGTAAGATTTGTTTTGCGATTTCGGTGGTACATCTAGTTTTTCTCCTATAGCCTTAAATGGTGTATCCTTTCCAGCCTGCTCCAATTTTCGGTATCTCGGTTCATTGATACAAAACGACGGTGGCATTGATAAGGACTTGAGGAATAGGATAAATGTAGAAAGGATGAAATGGCGAAATGTGTCTGGGGTAGCTTGTGATTCACGAATGCCTTTAAACTCAAGGGGAAGGTTTATAAAATTATGATAAGACCTGTCATGCTGTATGCATCTGAGTGCTGGACTACGAAAGAGACGGATGAGAGAAAATTACATGTGGCAGAGATGCGAATGTTAAGGTGGATGTGTGGTGTGACTAGAATGGATAAGATTAAAAATGAGTATATTAGAGGCAGTTTGAAAATAGCACCAGTGACAGAGAAGTTGCGGAGTAAGCGGTATGTCATGAGGAGAGATGAAAACCATTTAACTAGAAAAGTGTTGAGTATGATAGTGGATGGATATACGAGTAGAGGAAGACCGAAAAAGGTATGGATGGATTGTGTGAAAAACTTATGTCTGTAAAAGGTGTGAATACTGAGACGACATCTGACAGGAGAGAATGGAAAAAGAAAACATGTTGTGCCGACCCTACTTAAGTGGGATAAGGGTAATGATGATGATGATGATGACTGTCATATAAATAAATGTATTATTGCGAGTATACGGGTACATATTCGAATATAATTGCTGAATGTCATCAAATTAAAATTACCTATTAGTTCAACTTTTAATATGAGTTTAAATTATAATACTTTGATATTAAATATGCATTTTTATATCCTGCGGACGCGTAATTTTAACTGTGTAGTGTATTCAACTCTTTGACTACAATATGCGCAAGTCCGAACTTACTATATTCAGAACAGTTAAAGAGACTGTGACAAAGACTGTCGCAGTTGAACGGTAAAGAAAAATAAATGGATATTTTTAAAGGATTATTTAAAATATTTTCACAAATTTACGACAAAAAGATGTAAAAATGCTCTCAAAGTATTCTTGTGAACAGTGTTTTGCTGTTGCCAACTTTCGTAATATATTTTGCGCGCAATCGTTCTGCGAGTTACGAGCCTTGCACGAAACAAATGCATCAGCTATTTTATGTTAAACGGGAGCGTCTTTACTAAAAGCACTAGCATATGTTTAAGAAAGTTACTAAGAATTTCAATGTAGAACTTGTTTTTTTTAAAACAAAAAAACTCGTAATAATGGAATGAACCAATCTTCTATACGTCTTTGTACTTTTTAGATTTCTGTGTAAAAAAAATTGTTGTAGGTGTCATAGGTATTAAAATATATTTCAATAAACGTAAAAAAAACAAACAAAAACAGTATAGCTGTTGGATAAGAAGAAAATCTATAAAACAATCTAGTTTCACCCAGTGTTGGGCAAACTGCAATCAGATTAATGATTAAAGACTATGATTACATTTTGTAATCTATAATCATGATTACAAATTAACTTAAGTAATCATACAAGAGATGAATGGTTATTAATCTGTAATCGTAATCTTGATTAGTTTTTTTGATTAATATCAGGATTTTAATGTAGAAATAAGACATCGTTTCTTTTTATTTGTTTTTTTTTTTTTTACGTGGGGAAATGCCTAATGGATGCCCACCCTCCCGGGGGAGAGGATGGGTTATGTCCGACTCGCACGGACTAAAACCCCACGGTGTACCGACAGACCGTGATGTTGGGGCGGCAAGGGATCGTTCTCTGCTATTCCCCTTGAATAGCCGCCCCAACGGTCCACCCGGCGGAAGGTTGCCGCCAGGCTCCTACCTATAGAGAGGCAGCTGGGTACTCGCCAGCTGCACCCCCTCGTCCGCCGGACCTGTGCAATGAAGGAATGAGCCCCCCGACTACATCCCCTCAGGTCCGACTACGGTGGCAGGAGAAGTTGGGCAAATCGCCGCCTCCTCCTGCCGGTCCTCCGTCGGCGAAGACGGCCACTCAGGCGAGCCGCCTCGCGGGCCCTCTCCGCCGCCTCCTTTTGCGAGATGACTTCCTCACAAAAGGAGGCCACTGCTCGCCACGCCTGCTCGCTGCCGAGCATGGACGAGACCACGCCCGGCAGCGACAAATCTTCTCCTACCACCGTCGCCAGAATGCGGCGCTCCACCTCCCACGCAGCACACTCAGAGAGAGTGTGCTGCGCGGTATCTTCCTCAGCACCGCACTCATGGCAGGCGGCGGTCGGCTCCCTGCGAGCGATCCGGTGCAGGTACCACCCGAAACATCCGTGTCCGGTTAGCACCTGCACCAGCCTGAACTACAGGGAGCCCCATCTCCTCCCAATCCACTCCCGCAGGACCGGGCGGACGGCGTCGACGGTGTATCTCCCGAAACGCGCGTCCGCCAGGTCCTGCATCCACCTCCCTATAGCCCCCTCCCGCAACTCCCGCCTTTTAACTTCTATCTCCATGGGAGCCGGAGGCTCCCCACTACGCCTCCTCGCCGCCGTGAATTCGTACACGGCGGCGAGCAAGACGTCGTTTCCTAGTGTAAATCAACCTTATTTGTATTCAACCTTGGTCATCAATTTAAATTTATCCCGATTATAAAAGATTAATCATCACAATCAATGAATTTTAAACTTTCAGGTATGTTTGAAATTATTCACAAGCGAGTACGGTAGCGGTACGGTACGGATAGCGGTATAAACGACTACTAAAATATTGATTACAAATAATCATATAATCTTGATTACTTTAACCACGATTAATGATTACACGGAAATCTTGATTAAATGTAATTCAGATAAATGTAATCTTGAATAAATGTAGTTCAGATTAATGTAATCATGATAACTTTTGATTAAATTAATAATCTGATTACAAAAGTAATCGGTTACGCCCTTCTCTCGTTTCACAAAGTTCTCAGATCAATATCGCCTAAAAATGTAATTTTTTAAATATGCGCCGTAAGTCTCATTTGAGTTTCTTTCAAACAGACGAATTCTTATCCCGTCTGCTCTTAATTTGAATAGTAAGGTTTTAGAATTTTAATTTATAACTGTATTTTTATACTAACTTTAACCAGAGGCTGATGAGTGATTAGTGATAACATGGTGATTACAAATTAAAAAAAAACATGTGAAAGTAATGTTTATACTTCTTTTTTTATACTTTTAGCTTATGACCACAATCGTATCTGATACTACCAGTGCCCGCGACTTCGTCCGCTTGGAACTTTACATTAAAACAGTGATTAATAAAGTTATCTGAATATATTACGTTCATTTTTTTTTCACACCTAAGTTTTTTTGTATCATAGGTGACAAACGAATAGATCACCTGATGTTAAGTGATCACCACCGTCCACAGACACTAGCAACACCAGATTATAATTAATTATAATTTAATTTAATAATAATTATAATTTGGATGTCTCGGCAATATAATCACATTACCTTTTTTTTCTCTTACTTATTCATTTATTTGTATAACTCATCTATTTAATACTTGGTTTATTATATGAATATTTACATATATAACATACATATATTTACACATAATATACTTCACATTTATAATTATTGTGGTAGTTATTATTATGGTATTATTAATATATGATTATTATATATATATATATATATTTAAACCCACTTGGCCACAATAGAAAATCAGCGCTGGGGTCACTTGTAAAGGTGGAAGCCAGCATGTGCTGAATTTGTGCGCCCATTGCAGTAAAACCGTGGCATAATTTTAATTGTAATAGATTTTTAACTTGTAATCTCTTTATTTTTTCTATGTTGCATAGTTTGTTACTCTATTACTTACTATATTATATTGTCCGTGTATTTGCTGCAATAAACATATTTTCTTTCTTTCTTTCTTTCTTTCTATCTTCAGATGAATACCAAGTGCGTTGCCAGGCTGTGTTTGGGGCGAGGGAGACGGAGAAGTTCAGGGGGAGGGTAAGGCGAGGTGGGTTTCCGACGCTCTCACTGACCGAACGAAACGCGACAATACAAGCACTGTTACTTGACTTCGGCATTTCTGTGGGTCGGATGGTAGTACCCCGGGCGAGCCGACCCATTCATGCTGAAACCACTAACAGCTTCAGCGTGGCTCTATCTCCTATATGGTAGAATAAAGTACAAGTAAATGCATACTAAGTAAACAGTTTAAATGAACAAAGAACCGTGTAATGGCATAAAATAACACTAAACTATTAAATGTCGAGCTAAGACGATAAGTTAAACGGTAACTTAACCGTGGAACTGTCTTAATTTATAGCCAACTGTACAAGGAAGTTTTGTGGTATTCGGTCATTTGTACGGAATAATGAACAATGGTTACATGCACGGTCAGTAATAGGTACTTTTCTGCATATGTACCTACAGTCGGATAAAAATACATAAAATCTAATTTTTAACACTAGATATACCAGCGATTTGAATATACCTGTTTCTACCAAACCAGTCAATATGACTGGTGCATAAAAAACAGGCTTCTTGTGTTTTCTAGTCTATATTTACTCTTAAAAATGATAAAAATAAAGTTGGACAATATTAATTATAATAGATAAATGGATTTATATACATTTCTAAATAATAAAACACTTAATTATTTACAGTTTGTTGCTCACAATTTCTACATGTGTAGATTTTGCTGCGTGTACACTTTCCGCATACTTTTTTTGCATTTATTGCAAATATTTGTAGTTTTATTGTTATTACAATATCCTATTTGGCACCATTTTCGTAACGGAACTGTGGCATTTGTGGTTGGTATATTGGTTTCGTGTGGTTTTTGCCTTGAAGTCTGATATTCTGAAGCAAGTTCCTCTGCTAATTGAAACAGAAAGTCTTTTCGTGGAATATTTTCTCCTGTTGTGTTTTTGTACAATACCCAGCTATTTATTGCGGCTAAATCCAAAATATTGAAAAATACTTGAAGAGGCCACCTTCTGGAACCTGATTTCACCGTATATTTTCGTGCCATTTGATCAGTAACATCGACGCCAAATTTGGTATTATTATAAAACGATACGGTTTCAGGTAATTTCTTTGCAGCTTTATCAATTTTGATGTGTTTATGTTTTGTACTTAGTAGAAGTACTTTTTTATTAGGTTTGCTCTTATAAACAGTAAGTGTGCATCCATTAGATTGGTACAACAACGTCGAGAAACGTGACATGCTGTCTTTTTTCAGTTTTCAAATTTTTGGCAGTTCCCTCTTGTTTGCGCGTATTGTTCCAAGTAACGAAGTGTTTTTAGATCGTAATTTCAACGCCAAGGGAATACTTGTAAAAAAATTATCAGTTGTTACAGTTCTACCCTTCATGGTATATGGTTCAAGAAGTTTCATCACGACAAATTCGCTTAGGGGGGTTGATGCATTTCGTGTCTCATCTTTTCCTAAATACGGAAAGCCATTTACCACATATTTCGTCTCTACATCGGACGCCAACCAAAATTTTATGCCAAATTTTTGGGGTTTGTTTGGCATATATTGAGTAAATCTGCATCTGGCCTTTGTTGGAAAAAGTTGCTCATCCACGGTAATATAAGCTCCCGGTTTGAAACAATTTTTACTGTTTTCAATAAATTTATCCCAAACTGCTGAGACTAAAGCGAACTTGTCTGTCTGCAAACGTTGACTCCTCTGATTTTTTTTGTCAAAACGAATGTATCGTATAATCTCAATAAAATCACGTCTACTCATAGTGTTGGAGAAAAATGATGGTCCCCATTTGTTATTCCACAAATATTGAAGCCTCAAATTATTTGCTTCGTACGCTCCACGTGCATATAATATTGCTAGAAATGCCTTCAATTTTTCTTGCGTAATTGTCCACTTTTTCCCCAAAACTCGAGAGGCTTCTAACTCAGTACATATTCGAATATGTTCCAAGATATGGTTGTCAATCAGTAATAGGAACGCACTACTTAGATTCCCGTTCATAATATTTCTTTTAGCATGTGCCGTTGGCCCGTGTACATCTTTGAAAGCACTATGATGTGGTGATCTACCGGCAATACCTCCGTCTTCAATTCTCGTCCAAATAGTTCCGTCTGAAGCAATTTCAGTTTGCTGATTTGGTATGTTACTTCCACATTCGTCTTCAGAACTGGAAGGGAATCGCATACATCGTCTTGTGCGTTTGTTTAGAATCTTTTCGCAATCACTGTCACTTGACTGATCTATATTATCTTCATCAGTAATTTCCTCATCATCACTTTCGATAATAGCACTATTATTATCACCATCACTATCATATAATTCACTTTCTACATCTGAACATTCTAGAGGTATGTTGGTTGCATTTTCTAAATATGTAGAAAGTTTTGCTTTTTTTGACATTTTTAGGGGCTCAGAATCACTATAAAAATCTTGTTTATAAAAAAAATGCTGCGCGTTGCACAATGCTAGAAACAAGACTGAACATGTCTAACATTTACAAATGCTCATCAACTCAATGACGCCAATGAAAGAAAACAAAAGACGATAACAAAATACGCTTCCGTGCTATATGTACTGCATCGGTCTCATGATTCCCAAAATCATACATTTTTTCATACAAACACAACCTGTCATTTTGACTGGTACTGGTATAAATGTCAACAACAAAAATTATATTTGTTACTAATGTATAAAAAATAACATAAAGTTTATAAAACGTACTCTCTAATTATAGCTACAAAAGTCGTAACATCATTTCTGAAAAAAAAATTGTAATATAGTAGGAATTTTGAATTGAAATTGCACGACCAGTCTAAATGACTGGTCTGGTAAATCTAGTGTTAAATATAATCTACAATCGTCAATTTTTTCTAAAATAACTATCGTATGGTCCGAATTTACATATTAAAGATAAATCTATAGGTGCTAGAGCAACGCTGAAACTATTACTGGCTTTAGCATGAATGGGTCGGCTCGTCCGGGGTAGTAACACCTTTTCATAGAAAACCGACGTGAAGAAACAGTGATTGCATTGTTGCGTTTCGTTCGGTCAGTGAGAGCGCCGGAGGCCCACCTCACTTCTCCTCTCCCTTCCACTTCCCTTTTCACTCTTCTCTCCTTTCACCACATTCCTATAAGCACAGGCTGGCAACGCACTTGCAACCTCCTCTGGTGTTGCTGGTGTCTATGGACAACGGTGATCACTTAGCATCATATGAGTCACCTGTCCGTTTGCCTCCTATATGATATAAAAAAACGGCCACCGTCATGTTAGAGCACTGAAATGCTCGTAAAAACATGTAAGATATTTGTTACTAAACGTAAAATAAAAAGGAATGCAGTAAATATTCATAAATAATGGAGATTGATTGATAAAGTAAAAACTGATTGACAATTTTGAACTATTATTTATTGTCTTAGAGCTGGATACTTATTCAACATGTTCTCCATATAAGATATTTCTCCTTATCTCTACTCTTCATATATTAGGCACTAGATGTGCCCGCGACTTCGTCTGCGTGGAAGCTTATGTTAAAACTAGTGATTTATAAAGTCATCTGAATGTATTAAGTCCATTTACTTATCTACTTTTCTCTCTTCATTAAAACTACAATACCTTTTGATAGAATGCACCGATTTTAATGAGACAAATACTAAGTTACTTTCCAGGGTATATTTTATGATTTTCTTGCTAAGGTTTTATTGTAAACCCATTGCTTTAGCAATGATGCTTGTTCATACAAACAAACAGACCAACATATAGACAGACAGACATATCGAAAAATGATCGAAATATTTTATTACTTATTCCTAGACACAGTTGTTTTCTCAAAAAAGTACAGACTTGTTAAATTTACATACTTATTATATGTATGGATTTAATAATATATCTGATAACACTATCTAATATTTGCAGCGAATTAAAAATGTAAAAAAATATTTCCGAGCGACTGTAAACAAGACGCCATTATATGTCTTCGTTTTTCTCGACGGCCCTTTAAATTTACGGTGTCTTTGCTTCGTACAGTTTTAAAAATAAAAAGTTACGCAGCTCTCATGTAGGTCGACTTACTGCCGTGGTTTCTTTTGAAATACAAAATTACTGAAACAAATCCTGTGCTTACGTTTAACATATTAAAGCATACGACTTTACTTGTATGTGGGTTGTTTCTCCAAAAATTGTTATGATAGTTTGGAGTTTAAGAAAGGTGATACATTGACATTTAAGCTTACAAGTTTCTGTAATCGAATTTTTATTTATCCTCTATCTGTGTAGCAGGTGAGTGTTTAAAGCTTAACACCCTTCAATTCTTTGGTCGTTCATGGTTACATTGAACATGTAAAATAATAAGATCAAATCAAATACTAATAAACAACAATGAGAACTTAAGTTAAAGGTTATTCTAAAACTTTAAAAAGTATGGGAACTATACTTTTAAACGAAAAAAATTACATCTAGGTTCAATGAACATCATTAAAGGGGCGATTTTCAAGATTAATCATTAGCAATCGCTTTTTGTGGGAACATCGTACTCTCGAACCATGGGAAACGGGGCATAGGTCGAGGTGGGGACGCGGGTGTGACTGCGCGGCACAGTGTGATCCATTGCTTTCCTTATTACAACACTATTTTGTTTTTGCGTGAATTACCTGATGTTGAGTGTAGGTATATCCGTTTTCTTTTTCTCTAGATAATTAGATGAAATATTAAGCACCTTTCTATAAATTGATTTCGAACGAGAATCGAGTAACGATTTTTCCGTAAATATATTGCTAGCGACTAACCAGTTTCACTTTATATGTAATATTTCTTTACGTGCGAGTATAGCTAAACTCTTCCTAAATGCCTGGACTGATTTTGATCACATTTTTTGTGTGTGTTTGGGTGGATTCCTGGTTGATTTAGATTCATAATTGAAATCGATAGATGGCGCTGTGATCTGATTCAAGTGTTTTTTCCGGGGAAGGACAACGTCTGCATGACAAAGGTCCTTATAAACCAAATTCTAATGAGCGTGTGCTCATAACTCTTTTACTTTTAAATGGCTTGATCGAATTAGATAAAAAAAATCTGTATTTATGTTGTCACCTATATGGTTCTTAGCCATATTTTGACTAAGTTACTGGTGGATTTGTTGAGATCTAGATTTTTATTTATTTCGTAACCATACCTTATTATATACATATTGTGGTTTTGTTTTTAAAAATCACTCATTTTTAAAGTGAACGATACTGGAGGCGGTTGTATGTGATGTTGGTGGCATTTTCGGTAATATAATAATGAAGTTGATCAGAAATAACAACATAGAACTTGTTGTCAAATGTCACAAAAACTCCGGACAGTTCTAACAAGGACGCCGCCATCTTGTCACGCTGAAAATACTTATTGTCAGTTACTATAAAATATGAAACATTTACGCGTTCGATAAAGGCAGTAAATAGTGATCTTTCATCTATCCTGTCTCTTAAAAATAAAAAAGTGTCTTATATAATTGATAAAGTTTATATATCTTTGTAAATAATATATCTTTCATAATATTTCAGTGTAAATTTTCGATCTTATTTATTTGTGTATATTGCCTACTACATTCTTTACCCGCCTCCTCACTCTTCCCGCCCAAATCCGTCATTGTATATAATTTACACGATTAGTCATTATTAAAAGCCAGGAACATTTTTTCATAACGAGAAGAGTTACATTAAGTAGAAGAGGCCAATTTATTAAATGAAAATGGCAGTAATAATACTCTTTGACAAAGACTGAGTTGCCAATAAAAAAAATTAGGAAAGCAGTAAATAGAAGTTTTTGCGGGTTCTTGGAATGTCATATAGAGGATTTTATATTTTATTCATAATCATGTGTTATTTGGCTATACATTTTGTATTATTGGTGGTGTTCTACGAAATATAATTTGGTTATTGTGGACAAGTGAAGTGGATCGGAAATAATACCACGGAACATGGATTCTGACTTGCTAAATTTTTTTTTTTTATGTCATATTGGAGGCAAACGAAAACGCGGGTCACCTGTTGTTAAGCGATCACCGCCGTCTATAGACACTAGCAACCCCAGAGGAGTCGCAAGTGCGTTGCCAACCTGTGTTTGCGGGCATGGAGAGAAAGGGGGAGGGGAAGGAAGAGGAGAGGGGAGGGGGAGGGAAGATGGGTCTCCGGCGCTCTCACTGACCGAACAAAACGCAACAATGTAAACACTGTTACTTCACGTCGGTTTTTTGTGAGAGGGTGGTGGTACCCCGGACGAGCCGACCCATTCAGGCTGAAACCAATAATAGCTTCAGCGTGGCTCTGCCACTACTCCCTGGAAACTTCTAACAAGACAACCCCCATGTTAATTAATTAAGATGACCGCGAGATTGGTTGCCAAACCAGAAACAAAAGAATTGATTATCGAACTTGTTTCATTTCTTCCTTATTTTATGACTTAGACTACTTTTTTTAATTTGATGATCAAGCTTGTAATATTTTTGAAGTTTACTTCTTTTGCCGCGTTAGGGAAAAATAATGAGAGTAAAAGTTTTTGTGTTGCGCGCGCACACCGTCACGATAAACATACACCCTGAAGTTAGCTATAGTTAACACTTTGTTTTTTGTATTAAAATTTTCAATGTATTAAATACCTTTTTTCTATTGTTGATGTCGTTTTTTCTACAAACGTAGAATAAGGCGAAAGATAAAACTATTGGAAAGATTTTTATCTCATTACGCCAAAGAAGTATAACTTCTAAGTTGTGTACACACACACTTTTTTATATACTTGATCAATATTGAATTAATTATGTACAAACAGACTGACATGTTTCAATTTTTATAAATAAAGCTTTAGAATTCAAAGCCAATGTAAACATCGTTTAACACATGTTGCACTTTAAGCTCTTGTAAAAAGTTATTTTCATTTATTGGCTCATCAATAATGTAACATTGTTTTAGATTTATTTACTATCTTTGGTAGCTCATCGAACTTTGTTTATAAAGAGTTTCTTTAAGGTTTTAAGATTCTTGGAAAAAAGATAAATAGAAATTATAAATTTCATAACAGAATTAAGCGCGCTTAAAGACGCAGCGACAAAAGTATGTGTTAATTTCTTTAGTTACTCTCTAATCCTTATTAATATTTTAAATGGGAAAGTAACTTTGTCTGTCTGTCTGTCGCGCTTTCACGTCAAAACTACTGAACCGATTTATGAAATTTGATACACAGATTGCCTAGAACAGTACTTCCCAACGTGGGAACCATGCCCCACAGGGAGCAATTTGACAATTAAAGGGGGCAGTTTAAAAATGGACTCGACTTTAACCCTTTCACTTTGGGTTATTTAAATGCAATGCTAGATATCATTGACAAATTAAGAAGAAAGGCAAATTCTTTAAAAAAATGCTGTAAATAATTATTAGGTATAATTTCGTTTGACGTTACCAAAATATCAACTGGGTAATTACAGTCGTCAAGTAAGTTTTTCATTATATGCTTTGAAATTTTACTTAGGAAATTTTGATAATAATTTCATAGTGATTTTTTTTATTATTATTGAAGCACGACATAGTGACTGCACTACGCCTGATGTTACGATGTTATGTATGTTAAGCATAGTACAATCCAAAAACATCGGCAACCACCGAGAGACAGATTATCCATCGCCGGTCGCCGCTGTCATGCTGGCCATATTGTCGACAGTCACCAGGTACTGGATATGCACAGGCTGATCCCGAAACGCGACGCGCAGAAGCGAGTCACTATAACGGGCTTTTTCGCCAAATACATGGTGGTTGCGACCCAGTCAGGCTGTAAAACCCTACCACCCCGCTTTCGCCATTGCCTCGTTCGTTATTCAGCAGGGTGCACCACGTGCAGGTGAGGTTGGCTTGGATGTCTCAAGTCTTAACATGTTACGCGACACCCCTTACACCCCATTTCTTCGTAAAAGTTATTATTTATATTTCATAAGCGAATACAACAATTTTTAAAGGTATAAACTTATGTATGGGGGTTATCGAAATTCTAGAAATGTTAAGCTGGGGCATTGCCTAAAAAAGGTTGGGAAACACTGAGAAAGGACATACTTTTAATGCGAAAAAAGGGTTATAAAGGGTTAAACGGTGGAATGAAAAGTTGTATGGAAGTATCGTTATTTTTAGAGCTAAAAGCTTGTAACTTATTTTGTACGCTGTTGTTTAGATATAACTATGTAAGGTTCCGCTACGATTTGAAAAAAAAATCTTTCAGTGTTAGATAGCTATATATCATCACACAAAGATCAATAGGAGCGGAGCACCGATGAAGAATGTTTCAGAATCTTCTTTATCCTTTTGAGAACTTTCGCTACGTGTTAGTTAGACAGTCAGGCTAGTATTTTATAAGTATCAGCGTTTGTTACCTTATTCTCATTCGAAGTTAAATGACAATTTGTTCTAAGATAGTGAACATGGTAAAGCTAGATGGGCTTGGCTCTTAAGAACAGTTACCAGTACAGACCGACATAATCAGATTTTCATTTTCAGGCAAATTTGTCATCACGATCTTTCCGTCACTTAATGCTTGGTTCAGATAGGTCGCGAATTGCACGTATCAGGCAACAGCCCAAGCCGAGGTGTGCCGTGCAACTTTGAGCTAGTTGTCAAATAAAATCGGCTGAGTGCCCTAAGCGCTCGCCTTAGTAGTCCGATGAAGCTGTTAAGACCTTGTTAGGTCAGTGGCGTAGTCAGTTCGAGAAAAAGAACGTAATGCTTGGGCTGATTGTAAGGTTTCGAAACAACGTCAATCGACGCAGTTACTGGGCATGATACCAATGAGCTGTGATCGTTTTTTTTTATGTATCATATGAGGCAAACGAACAGGCGGGTCACCTGATGTTAGGTGATCATTACCACCTTCCACGGATACTATCCACATCAAGGGAGTCGCAAGTGTGTTGCCAGCCTGTGTTTGTGGCAAGGGGTCGGAAGGGAGAGAGGGGGACCCGGGCCTCCGGGGCTTTCACTGACCGAACGAAACGCAACAATGCAAGCACTGTCACTTCACTTCAATATTTCTGTGGGTCGGATGGTACTACCCCGGGTGAACCGACCCACTCATGTTGAACTAGTAATAGCTAGAGTAGTACCAAACCAAGAGAATCTTAAGAAATCCTTTTTATACTTTACTAGCGGGTTCGGTGGACATTTTTCTACCGTGACAATAAAAAAAACCTTAACAAATTCTATACCTAAGCCTTCCTCATGAATCACTTTATCTACTGATGAAAACCGCATAAGAATGAGTTTAGTAGTTTTTGAGTTTATCTCAAATAGACAGGCATACAGATGCGGCGTGGGACTTAAATTTTAGTGTTTATCGTAATCTGTTACGTTGCTTTTTACAATGGCCGAAAGTTTCTCTAACAACTAAATATTCAAAGATCAATCAAAATCCTGGTATAATTTGATCACGACAATTCTCCGCCATCTTAATGTTTTATCAGCAAAAAGTCACTCTAAACGAAGGTCAAACTAGCTGACACTTGAACTCGTTAAGTGCCATTACTCATTCTGACCACTTCCTAAATACATTTTTTATTTGAATCTAATTTCAGCTGGATTGCACCGAGAATTCCCGAGTTATCGCTCCGTTCGTCAAAGTCGATCAATCACCGCTTCTCACACTACACTGAGCTCGAGTAATTTAAATTTTCTTTCGGTTTTATTATCGGGAACCATTCTTGCGTTCTTCCTTGATACTGCTAGATAACGTTATATTTTGACATCCTGTTCTAATATTACTTTTTACATTTTTGTGTATAAAATCATGTGGGATGCAAAGGGTTGGTTGCAAGCCATGGTAACAGTCTTTAATTTTGATTTTCCATTAATAAAATTATCACTATCTTATTTTCTCGCGTTTTTTTAATCACCCTGACTGTAGACCCATCTTCTTTATTCTTCTTTGTTCCATTTAGATTGCTACTTGTACTTTGATTTTCGATTGATAAAACCATCACTCTCTCAGCTTCTCGCGGTTTAGTAATTAGATTGTACACGTATCTTCTTTACTTCTCCTCGATATTTTTAGATTGATACTTGGATTGCTTGATTTTCGATTGATAAGATCATCCCTCTGTCAGTTTGTCGCGTTTTAGGAATTAGCCTGATTCTAGATCTAACTTCTTTATTCTTCTTCGTTCTAATTAGGATGGTAATTAAAATTTGAGTTTCGATTGATACAACTATAACTCTCTCAGTTTGACATGTTTTAGGAACTAGCTTGATTATAGCCCTATCTTCTTCATTCTATTTGGATTGCTGTACAATTAGCAAAAGCGCCGTAATTTGTAGATTTTGTTGTGACTCAGATACTTGGAATATCCTAGTCTGCCACGCTCAGTGGATACCTTGCTGAAATACAAATAATTGTATGCGTGAACTGGTGACAAAATATGTTGTAACTGGCTTTTACAAGGGTAGGTTTTTACCTACCCTTGTAATATGCGATGTTAATTTCTATAGGTTCCATAAGCATTCTATTCATTAAAAACTAGATTGACTGAAAGATAATGCTTTCTAATTCCCCAATTCCACATTTAAACAGAAGGGTTATACTACCTTACATAATGTTTTTTTTTTGTCTGTTTGTTGAATACGACAATCTCAGGTCATTCTACGGGAACTGTATTAAAGATAAAGAACTAACTGTAAATGACTATGCCAATGAAGTATTATGTCACACTGCTAAATAATGCTTTAAATGGGATTCGTTTAAAGTTATTCCATTATGCTGACTCTACTTGCAAACGTTACAGACTAAATACGAATTAAATTGAAAAGTGAACCGCTTGTAGGTGGTAGAGCCCCGCTGAAGCTATTTTTGGTCTCAGCATGAATGGGTCGGCTCCTCCGGGGTAGTACCACCCTCTCACAGATAACCGACGTGAAATAACAGTGCTTGCATTGTTGTGTTTCGTTCGGTCAGTGAGAGAGCCGGAGGCCCACGTCCCTTCCTCTTTCCTTCTTTCCCTTTCCATTCCTTCCCCCTTCTCCTATATACAGGCTGGCAACGCACTTGCGACGTCCCTGATGTCGCTAGTGTCTATGGACGGTGGTGATCACTTAAGATCACGTGACCCACGAGTTCGTTTGCCTCCTTTGATATAAAAATTAAAAAAAAAATTAAAACTCCAAAATCAAGTAAATAAATGTATTTTGCATTACATCTACAAATCAAAATTGAAATCACAAATTCTTTATTCAATCAAGACTCCTTAGAAGGCGCTTATGACCGTCAAAGCTACTACTGGTTCGGGAAAACAACCCAGTCATCGAGAAGAACTAGCAAGAATCCGATCTGGTTCATCTTCTTTTTTTATATCATATAAAGGAACAAGTAGGTCATCTGATGTTGAGTGGTTGCCACCATCCATAGACACTTGCAACACCAGGAGAGTCGCAAGTGCTTTGTCAGCCTGTGTTGGGGGAAGGGGGGAGAAAGGAAAGAGGAGAGGGGAAGATGAGGAGAGGTTATCTATCCATGATACATATTTTACAAACATAGGTAAATTGGTTTTTGGTGGATGTATAGAAAGGGGCGTCATTTACAGACGTCACTGTCTTTCATATATTGGTTTACTTTATAAATTCCTTTAGGTATTAAAACCCGCTTGATGTGATGCTTGAACTCACTATGCAGTAAATTGGTAATGTACTTCGAGACTTTATTTTAAAACCTAACACTATTATTTAAAAAACGGTATTAGTGAGCCTGAAAAATGGAATGATTAATATGTTATCTTTTCTAGTATTTATATTATGTCGGCCTTTTACTAAATCCAGAATATCTAAGTTTTTGCAGACATGTGGATTAAATTTTATTTTACATTTTGATTTTTTTTTTACTTACATTGGATATTACTTTTATTTAATTTTATGGAAACTTTAAAAGGTCGCCCTTCAGTTTAGTTTGAATACGAATTTCCAGCTGCTTCTTTTGTGATCTTTTTTTCAGTTTCTTTGGAATAAATTCCTAGTTGTTATGCATTGTTAGAGACCTAAGAAAACGGTTGTTTTTAAAATAATTAGCAAGCCAAGTTTCGTATTGTTTTTTTTTGGTTTTAAAGGTGTTTTAATGGAAAAAATGTCAAGAAAATATTATTTTTCATCTCTCATTTTTAAATTTTGACCAATAATCTTTATTTTAATATTAATAAATAACCTATGTTTAATCGTTTTTAAAAATCGGAAGAAAAAAATGAGTTTTTTTACTTTATTTTTAATAAAATTTTGATGTTGCATTTTGATTTATTTTGAAAATAAGCTAAAACATTTGATAACTCAAAAATGGTTCACTTATGCATATGCATATGGGGTCTTAAAATTAACATAAATAATGACCCCTATCTCCTTCTAACTGAAATACGTCGAATTAACAATAACACTGTTTAAAAACAATAAGCAACCATTTTTAAAACTATTATGTAAAAAAGTTAAAATATGAAATAAACAAAGAGCTTAAATTTCATAAAAAGTAGAGGAAAAGTGGACGCTCTCACTGTAAAATTCTCGTTGAAACGATGAAATTTAATTTATAGTTCCCTTTTTCGAGATCGCTGTTATAAAGTGACTTCAGAGTGGCGGACCACCGGCCGCATAACATAGTTACGGCTGCCACTCTTCATATTATGACGGAGTGGAAACTAATTGAATTTATATTGGTATTTTAACACTATATGCGTGATATTAAACTACTCTGAAAACGATTGAATTTTGAATAGATTTATTTAAATTTGGTTCGCAAATTCGAACACCTTGGCTCTAGAATTGGAAAATGAAATCAATTTGTTATGACAAGAATTATATTCACATATTTGTATTTAAGATTATGTGGAATAGATATACTCTTTATTTATTTTTATTCTCCTAAAATTATTCGATGATTACTATTTTTAATTACTTTTCCTTAAGTTTAGAAGTTTGTGTTTGTTTTCAGATTTTCGAAAGTCCTCATAACATGTGAGAAATAAGACTAGTGAAAAATATTTTAAATCATCATTTAAATTAATATTGTAAATTGAACAATAAAATGAAATAATAAATATATTTCTGAAAAATGGCAGTTAAAACAATAATTATGAAAACAGCTATATAAGTTTAATTTTGAAAAAGTTACAACTTTTCAAATAGTCAGAACTTTCTTTTTGGATAAAATTCAAAAATTTCGAAACTTCTTTTATATTACCATATAAAAGAAAAAAATAATGACAACTTTCAGTGAAATTTAAAGGAGTCGAGGTTAAAAGATGATGTCCCTCAAAAACCTAAAATATTATATAGATTATATAAACAATGTATGTAATATTATAATATAATTTTATTGCTTTAATACACAATAAAAAACCATAGTTATTGGAAAATAGTCTATGTCAGATAGTAACGAGACTGATGACATTTGGAGTCGAGTATACACGACTCAAGCACGATTGTTTCGAAATGAAAAAATCTTTATCACATTTAGGCCCTAAGAAGGGCGCGTTCCAGTAGAAGCTCACAACGCCCTTTTCGCGATTCCACTAGACAACCGCGAGCGTTGCGGTCGTGCAGAAAACGTCATTGATGACGTCATAACATACGCCCACGCGAAGCTCACGACGCCCCATGTCTAGACGTGGGTCGACGTGAGTGTTGACAAAATTGGCGGGATTCTCAAAAAAGATGGCGACCGTGAAAATGTCATTACTTGATACGCTATAGGATATTTATATTAAATAACATATTGTATTGAATACATAAATGTAATATGAAATGAAATATGTTAATAAAGTTTTGATAATTTTACTTCTTTTGAAAAATGTTGTGAATTCTAAAATTCAATGTAGAAATTAATTTATAATCATTTCATGATAATTTAATATTTTTCATTTAACCAATAAGGTCATTTTTATGTTTTTATGACAATTAAAATAAAAAAAATTGAATTACACATTGTTTCTTTAATATACTTAAATGAATTTAATAATTATATGAATTTACTGTTACTTGCTACTGTAACTTAACCTCTCAAAGCTTTTGTTTTATTTTTTCTAGATCGCCATTTTTATTATTTATCTGAACGCTCAAAACGCTCACAAATACGTTCCACTAGCTCTTACGATCGTAACGCTCGCGAGCTAGTGGAACGGGAAAACTCGCGGTCGTGAGCGTGAGCGTTGTGAGCTTCTAGTGGAACGTAGTCGAAGGCATTTATGAACGTCAAAACTGACAAAACAACTCAGTCATCATGCATAACCGTCAAGAAACTCGAACTGATTTATCTTTTCATTACACATAATATAGCACAACATATTTTTATAGACATTGATAGTTATTTTATTTACTTTTGTTGGCGCGGGGGCAGTTCCTCTTCCTCACCCCACACCTTTCCCTCCTTAACATACCGCTAGAGGGCAATAGCCCGCATCGCTATTAAATGCACGAGTCATCGTCTATTAACGTACGTGCCGGAGTGGCTATTATATGCGTAGCTGTATTAGTATAAGTTCCAGTGTTTAGTGTTTGTGCCGCAAGAAATCCGGGAATGCTGTCTTGGACAAAGAGTTTCTCCACCGAAGCAGTGCTGAGACCGGCTACTGGACTTGCCAAGTGAGTGTGTATATTCCTATTACCAAGCTCAATCGATTAATTACCTTTGGATCCTGCGTTTGAGCATATATCCGGTAATACCCTTGCCCTCGCAAACACAACAAAGAAAAAATACAGTCTTCATCTTTCCGTAGAATAAACCCGTATTAATGCAGGTGAAGGGTGTCAAAGCGTTGACCAAGCTTTGACGGCTTATTTCCACTAGACATACACAGTTACATTCGTTTTTGGTGGATGCACAGAGAGAGACATCATTTCCCGACGTCTCTATCGTTCACATATTGATCCACACTATAATAATAGCCTCTATGTGTTAAGACCCGCTTGACATAACACTTGAACTATCTGGCAAATCATCAATGTTAAAATATGTTATAAGACTTAACACTATTACCTAAAAACTGTAACTGGTCTGGAGCCTGTAACATATACTGACCAGTTTGTTATTGTTTCTAGTATTTAGATTACATCGGTCTTTTACTAAATCCAGATTATCTAAGTTTTTGCAGACATACTCGTACATTAAATTATTGTTAAAAATTAAATATTGACGAGGTGAACCGAGTAAACACTATTCAGCGTAGTAGTCCGGTGAAGCTGTTAAGACCTTGCTAGGTCAATATCATAGTCAGTTCGAAGAAAAAAAAATGTAGCGTCAACAACTGTAGTATAACGGTTAACTTTCCTCGACTATTCAATACTCATCAAAGAGTTTTCGTTCCAAAAACACATTTCGGAGGTTCCATCTGTGTGAATTTAACTCCTATTACAATCCCTTAAATCTGACCCTGTTTCGGTATTAAAATTATTGTTCCTGTGACGTCTGTTACCTCAATCTTGTATTCTTCAAGTAAAAAAATGTGTTTTACTTATGAGAACCGTCGCCCTAAAGCACTCACTTGAGTTTTAGTGATTCTGAACTTTGGCAATTTTCTTTCAAACAACTCTTGATGAAAAATATTTCCTTATTCAATCCCATACTCGGGAATTGTGCGAGTTCTCAACAACAGTAATACGAATAATGGATGCCATGAGTAACACTGAAACTTTATTTAAATACTAGCTGTCGACTGACGCGAGTTGGTTTTGGAAAGAACTGCTCTTATATAACTCGTCAAACTATAACGGAGAGAAAATAAAATTGACAACCTACGAAAAGTTTTTTTTTACATCATAGGAGGCAAACAACCAGGTGGGTCCTGGTGATCCAGGTAGAACTTGATGTTAAGTGATCACCACCGTCCATAGACATCAGACATTTTTGGGGTGTAAGGGGTGTCGAATAACATCATAAGACTTGAGACACCCAAGCCAACCTCACCTGCACGTGGTGCACCCTGCTGAATAACGAACGAGGCAATGGCGATAGCTGGGTGGTAGGGTTTTACAGCCCGACTGGGTCGCAACCACCATGTATATCCAGCTTATTACAGGCCGGCATGATAGTGGCGATCGACGATGGACAGTGTGTCAATCGGTGGTCGCTATTATTTTTGGATTGTACTATGCTTACCATCAGGCATAGTGCAGTCACTATGCCGTGCTACATTAAAAAAAAAGCAACATCAGAGAAGTCTCAAGTGCTAAACTGTGTTGGTGGGAAAGGAAGGAAGAGGAAAGGAGAGGGTGAGGTAGGCCTTCAGTGCTCTTACCGACCGAACGAAATGCAGCAATCGGTTTTCTGTGGGCCAGGTGACATCACCACGGGCGAACTGACCCATTCATGTTGAACCAGTTATAACTTCAGCGTGGATCTACCACCTACAAAATTGTAAAAGTTTTGATAATATTTAAGTATATATTTATATTTGAATGAAATGATGAATTTATTATATCTAAATGAAAACTAGTTCAGAGCCACAGGTAGTGGGTGAATAACATTCAAAGTAAGCTTTTCGAGTATTATGACCATTCCAAAGAGTATAAACACTATTCCTGCAATAGTATAAGATCATTAAGTTAAGAAGTTAATATTGAAAAAGAAATTCAAAATTAAAACGGGCGCCATCTATGATATATCTATAACAATTGGTATACAGACGGTATACAGTTTTCTGTCAACTTAAGGCGCCATCTATTAATACTGATGAAACTTACAATTAATAACAATAATAAACATTGACAATCATTTAATTAGTCATTAAGAAATATTGAGGCTTTTTAAATTATCCTATCTCTCAAGTTGGACCAAATTATACATAAATGCAAACTTTCAGAAGATCGGTTGAGTAGTTTCGGAGTTTATCGTGAACAATCATCATGGCGTTAAATTTTTATATATTTAGACTAGCTCTGCCTGCGGTTTCATTCGCGTAGAACCTTATATATAAAAAAAACTGTGATTAATAATTTTATTCAGACGATTTCATCTGAAAGTCCATTTACTTATCTGCTTTACTCTCATACTTAATTCGCGTCGTCATTAAAATTACAATAACTTTTGATGGAGTGATATCCCATTTGAATGAAACGAAGACTAAATGTTACTCGAGGATATGCTTTATGATTCTAACCCGCACGCAGCCGAAGCTTTGAAAAGGAAAAACAAAAGACATTTGAGACATTTATCATTATTGATCCGCTTCTATTGGTCTGAGCGTGATGATATATAGCCTATAGCCATTCTCGATAAATGAGATATCTAACAATCTAAGAATTTTTCAGACCAGTAGTTTCTGAGATTACTGTATATAACCAAACAAACAAACCGTTCATCTTATAATATTAGTATAGATAAGTTAACTGTTTTGTTCTAAAATGTATTTAGCTTTTATTATATTATATTTATAAGTATCTCAAATCAAATCAAATCAAAAACCTAGTTAAAAATAAGGGTAAGAATTTTAAGTAATTCGATGTAAAAATTGACGCTACAACGCTTAGTTGGGGGAGAGCTAAGGATGATCGATAGTCATCGATGTTGAAAACATCGCTGTTTTGATGTCGATAATATCGACACATTGATGTTTTGATTTCTATAACATCGACGTTATGAGAACGTTGCATGTACTAGCTAAAGACTACAAAATTATCAAATTTGTAAGCTGTACGAATAGTTTTCTCTTTGGATGACCTTTTTTTTGTCTGACCTCTGTTTTTCTGTTTTTACAGACAATTTTGCAAAAGCAGATTTGTTTATCGATCGATACTATTTAATCGATTTTGACATCGATGTCAACATCGATGTATTTCTAATAACGCTCTTCCCTAGGAAGAGTTGCCCACATCGCTCCTCTTTAGGAGTCAACGAACTAACTGCTGGAGGACATGTGATGACCTTTGACCGATCTAAAATAACCTGAGGCTGACAAATCCAAAGAAGTTTTTTTTTTCTCGAACTAACTACGCTATTGACCTAGCAAGGTCTTAACAGCTTCACCGGACTGGTTCCAAAGAAGCCTATCACTTATTCTATTGAAGAATAAAGATGGGTGAATGCGCGTGTAGTTCGTTCAGCGTAATTGCCAGTCTTTCAAATGGCTTCAGTATAGGGCCGGCGTCACCAAAGCTTAAAACAAGCTTTTAGTAAATGTTAGAGCCATGCTAAAACTATTGGTTTCAGCATGAATGGGTTGGCTCGCCCGGAGTACTACCACCCGACCCACAGAAACACCCACGTGAAGTAACAGTGCTTGCATTGTTGCGTTTCGTTGGGTCAGTGAGAGCTTCGGAAGCCCACCTCTCCACACCTTCTCCATATCCTCTTCCCTTGCTCTCTTCTCAACGAAAATAGGCTAGCTACACACCTGTGACTCCCCTGGTTTTGCAAGTGTCTATGGACGGTGGTCATCAATTAAAATCAGGTGATCCCCTGGTCGTTTGCCTCCTAAAATATAAAAAAAATACTAATGCCAAACCGATTGTTGGAACCTAGCTAATGAGTGGGAATGTCTTATCAAAAGTCCTGTATTTTTGTATGAAAAAAATTTTGCTGAATAAAATGTATGAAATTAGAAATACTTCCATAATATATGACAATACAACTTTCACTGTTAGACTAGGAATTAAAATACTCGTAGTATGTATTTTACTGACTAAAGTTGTTGATCGAGAAACTCTTTATAGTTCAGCTGGTTTAGGGGCAAGCACGGAATGTAATCACCCAGATTGGTAATTAGTTTAGGAGTGTCAAAATGACCAAAATTCTACTTGGGCCGTCCGTTGCCTTGCTTGCAAATTTCATGAATTGGAATGCACTTAACCAAGCAACATAACTATGTCCCGCATGAATACATATTTGTAGGTGGTAGAGCTATTATCGGTTTCAATATGAATAGGTCGCCTCCACAGAAAACCGACGTGAAGAAATAGTGCTTGCATTGTTGCGTTTTGTTCGGACAGTGAGAGCGCCGGAGACCCACCCCGTCTCTCCTCTTCTTTCCCATTCCCCTTTCTCCATTCTCCTCCCAAACACAGGCTGGCAACGCCAGGGGCGTTGCAAATGTCCATGGACGGCGGTGATCACTTAACATCAGGTGACCGACCTGTTCGATTGACTCCTATAATCAAAAAAATTGTATTGGAAACCTGGCAAATTTCACTAACAACCATAAATGAGAATTAACGATCCGTTACAGAATAGATGACACTATTGTGTGCATGCATACAAATCGGCTGACTGCCTTTAGCGCTCGTCTTAGTAGTCCGGTGAAGCTGTGAAGACCTGGCTAGGTCAATAGCGTAGTCAATACGAGAAAAAAAAGCTGCCACGAGTCTAGATTTATTGAGGTGTTTCTTCTTGCCCCGTTTGAGGAACCATTCCATCAAATGTCGGAAAAGTATACAGCAATTTTAATAGACAAATGAGGCGTGTTCAAATATTGAAAATATACAATTTTGATACCCACTACTTCTCCGTTTTAAGAATATACTTTATATACCAAAAAAATGCCAATTGGAGTAAAAAAATTGTTTAAAAAAATACTGTTGTAAACAAAGTCTTTACAAAAATAGCAGTTTCTCAAATCTTTTATCGTTTTTCTACGTTCTATATTAAAGAGAACATATTTTAGATATTTATTAAAGATACCTTTTAGATATTTATTATTAATGTATTTTGAGATAAAAAAATTCTACTTCATAAACTATAGAGTTATTTATATCGTAATTCAGTATCAGAGAGCTGATGGAATCTTTTATTTTCTAATAAAACAACAGAGAATACGTTTTATAAGATCTCTTTTGCAACAAAATAATATTGTTTCGGGCTTACGATCACTGTGATTGATCGCCTGAGGCATATATTTTGAATACATCTGTTTGTTAGTATATATATATTTAAATTACTATCACAAAGAGAAAAGTTTTGAATTTTTATATGCAATGGATAAAAACAAAAAAATATTTATCCGGTTTAACCAAACCCTGTCTTAATAAATCTACATTATTATTGAGGTCAAGGTCCCCTTCCAGCTTTGAGAAGGCAGTAAAACTTCAGGACTTCTTCAGTGGACTGTATATTTTATAAGGAATACTTTACAATTCTTTAATCGTGTTGCGAAAGCCGGTGGTTACATACATTTTTTCGTTATACATGTACACGATTTTAAACTTACACCTAGTACATTGATTATGCCCTAAGGACGCCGCCATTTACCATACACATTTACGATTTACATTAATCGACGATACATTTTACGTGGTGGTTAAAATTTCTCTCAAATAATAATAATAATCGGCTTGGCGGTTAAATTCAAATATTGTTAACGATACTTTTAATCGTTACATAAGGCTATTTACTTGAGCAATATACATAAGAACACATTGTTTACCCTTTTTAAAACATTATGCCTCAAGTTACACTAACATAAACATTATATATTAAAACGTACGGTTTCACCGTGAGATATTCTATGTACGAGACATTAAGCGACATAATTCTCATTAATACTACATAGAACACATTATCATCGACATAAGAACTTTATTAATACATAAGACATTACAATAAACGATGTAAGACTCTTTAATATTCCAAACATAATTACTTATCTACATTCAAACATACAAAAACTTTACATGAAAAATTATGACTATTTATTATACTTAAAGTTGTTAAGCCTCGCAAGACTTTTACGTCATAATGCCTGCTCTACCTAAGACATTTTTATGTATCTTATTCGATAAATATTAACGAGGCTCAGCTGTCCGTAACAATTATATTAGCAAGTACCAAGAACTATATTTTATATTAGCCCTTGCCCGCGACTTCATCAGCGTAGTAATAGTTATTCTGGGTTAACGCTAACACGTAGCGGAAGCTTTCAAGAAAAAAAAAAAACTATTTTGAAAATTGGAAACTTGGACATAGAAGAAAACTGGCTAAAGAATACAGAAGAACTACCTATATTGACAATTTCAGAATTGGCAGAATGAATTGATTCCTTCGTCTGTGTTATTGGTCGAATATTTTTATTGAACTTTTTGAAGAGCAACACAAAATAAACGCTGAAAATATTTGCGATAGAATGTTATCACGTTATCATGGCAACGTATATAATACGGACGCTCTTAAAATACAATAGCCCGATTTTGAAACATTCTTCATTAGTGCTCCGCTCCTATTGATTTTAACGTGATGATATATAGCCTATAGCAATCCTCGATAAATGAGTTATCTAACACCGAAAGAAACTTTCAAAACGGACCTGTAATTCGTGAGACTATCGTGTTCAACCAAACAAACAAACTCTTCAGTTTTATATATTAGTAAGTATAGATTAAACGTGTGCAAAGTCGCGAACAAAATCTAGTTAACGAGTCTCGGGTTGACTAATTTCATACCTATTACAGTGAAAATTGTTAGATTGATTAATTTCACATGGAGGAGTTGCGATCCGTCGGTCGCGCTGGACGCACGCATTTGTTTGCACGCGCCATATGGTCATTTCGAAAACGCAGTACTGCCGAGTGAGTCATCACTCGACATTATTGCATTTTGGAACTGCGATTACTTCCAAGAAACGCATCTGTGTGCCTACCTTGTTCTATTGCTCTTTTAAAATTCGATTAGTTCCGTGATATGCAGCTACGCGAAGTATAAATCTTTCTTTTTAGTTTTGTACTACTTTTAGTTCGGACCCCGGAGTCCGTTAAATTCAAAAGACACGCACCCTGGCCCTCTGGCAGGGAGGTTTTTAATGTTTTCCCCTGCCCCGCTCCCCTCCTCGGGCCCGGGTATGGCCTCTCATAGTGAGATTCGTCTTTTAGAAACTGAACTCGCTAGGTTTCGTGGCTTCATCGGAAGCAACTGTCCCTCTCTAATAGAGAACTACGACGCGTTTACAAAGAAGTATCTCGCCGAGTACTCTTTCACGATGCTCTCTCGGTCCTAGTTAGGATCGAGGAGTCAAACGACTTCGTGCTGACGAATCGTCACTCCTCTAGTGACGATACGTCCGGCTCTGACTCCGACATGGAGCAGGATCCCCCCGCTGACGACGGCTTCACCGAAGTCACGTGGCGTCGAAAACCACGCAATAAGCGCCAAAATCCCTCCTCGTCCGAGAATGAAGGCGCTAAGCCTTCGAAACTCGCAAACGTCGACGGCGACTCCCGCACCCCCTAGACCAGTCTCGCCCAAAGCTGCGACGCCTGCAGTCACGGGTAAGAAGCCCCACCCTCCACCTCCTGTCACGATCCAGGACAGAGCGTCCTGGGTCGAATTCTCTAGTCTGCTGCAAGCTGCAGACATTCCTTTCACC
>JACEII010000007.1:9096114-9108290 GCA_014332785.1 Antheraea mylitta | reverse complement strand
TCGGTGTTTCGTGACGGTGTGCGTGCGCATTGTAATAACTTCAGGGTATCGGTTTTTCGTGACGGTATGCCCACGCATCCTAAAATTACTCTCATCATTTTTCCCCTAACGCGCTAAAGGAAGTATAACTTCAAAAAAATAAATTAACCATCTCTCACAGCCCAGTTTCTTGGATGAGATATATATTCTACTGGATCTGTAATTTTATAATAATAATTTAATGTTCAAAATCAATGTATACATAATTTACAGTCATATTATTATCTGCACTGGTTATAAACCGTATCTCACAGTTTCATATATTGAGAAGTAAGAAAAAAAATAATAATAATTTAAGTAAGTATTTAAATATAATATTAATGACGGCTGTGTAAAATAAAAGCATTTTTAATAAATACGGCCTTAAATCGCTGATCCCATTGCGGGTAAATAAATAACGCAGATAGGGGTATCTCTTATCAGCGACGGTTTTTCATTGTTCTCTCCCTCGTGGCCATTTTCTATCTTGTTTATATTTTTACGTTACAAAATTTGGGATGTACATATACTTTGTTGTTAAAAATATTACCGCGTACTCTGTGTACGGAGGATAATTTTTTATTATGTGTTTTACAAGGTACTCATTAAACTAAGTTTTAAAGGTGGTAATAACGTTAAGCTATAACTGGTATTAGCACGAATGGCTTGGGCGGGTTAGTACCACACTCTTACAGAAGACCGACGTGAAGTAACAGTGGTTGTATTTTTGCATTTCGTTTGGTCAGTGAGAGCGCTGGAGGCTCACCTTCTTCCCTCTCCCTTCCCCTCACTCCTTCCGCACAAACACAGGCTGGCAACGCATTAGAGAATCAATCATCTGGTGTTGCTGGTGTCTATGGATGATGATGATTACTTAACATCAGGTGACCCACTTGTTCGTTTGATTTCTATGATATAAAAATACCTTTGAGTGTAGTTTGTATTCTCTTATGTCGAAGTAATACAGTATCTGGCATTTATTTAGTATTGTGGTTATGGTGAAACAAAGATTAAATTAGGGATGATCGATATGAGAAAAACATCGGTTTAAAAGTATCGATGTACGATAAACATCGCAAAACATCCATGTCTCACAACATCTGTAAAACTGTCTGTAAAAAACGAACTTTATCGGGTGTTTCTAGCACAGGAGTTGGCCAGCGCTGAAAAAAAAGATCATCCGAAGAAATAACTATTCGTAGGACTTACTTCGAGTTAAATTTGGCGATTATCTAGTCTTTAGCTAGTAAATGCAACGTTAAATAACCCTAAAGAATATATTGACATTTCGATAACATCGAGTTATCGAAATCAAAACATCGATGTGTCGATGTTAAAGAAATCAAAACATCGATGTGTCGAATGTATAGAAATCAAAACATCGATTTGTCGATGTTATAGAAATCAAAACATCGATGAGTCGATGTTATATAAATCAAAACATCGATGTGTCGATGTTATAAAAATTAAAACATCGATGTTTTTACAGTTGAACATCGATGTTTCTTTAACATCGAGGAATATTGATCATCCCTAGATTAAATGTTCTCGATGATATTTATTTGTGATTTTGTTGATGAGGTTTTCTTGTGAACGCAATAATTTAGTAGTATTGCTTTTCAAACTAACGGACAAATATACAGATATATTTTTTTTAATGATTAAAATGTATTTTTTATTTATTCCAATACACCTGCAACAATTTTTTTCACAAAAATGTAAAAAAACGGATAAGTTAGATTTACATTTTTATTATATGTATAGATTGTAATTTGACTTGACACCCAGAATAACGCGTACTGACGTAATTAGTGACTTGACGTATGAAGATACTAGCTGATATCTGCCTACTTCAGGTACTAATTGTGTATTCCCACATGATCCTGAATCTTAGTTATATCTGGATTATCTTTATTGAAATTAATGTACAGTACCTGGGTGACTGAGCCTAGCTCAGTTCTTTAAAATACATTTTTTAATTAAAATAAACGGGTAGGTTTACCTTGTAAAATTGTCATTGTTTACAGAAAAAAAAAAAAAAAAAATATATATATATATATATATATATATATATATATCTTTTGATCGGATTCGAACTGTGGTTACACGGATTTTCGAAGCAACCGATTTCCATCTAAGCTATTTTTGTTTTGACAGCGCTGGCGAAATTTATCTTTATATTCATTAGTTATATTTTTTCATTGCCTGAAAACTCAGTTAAAAAAGTTTTCTATAATTAAATTCTAGCTAGATCGATTTATCGTCCCCGAAACTATCTACATACTAAGTTTCATGGAAATAGATGATGCCGTTTCCGAGATCATAAATATATACAAATATGGAAATATACAAAAAATACTCGTTTAAATGTATAAGATATTCTCAATATATGTTATATTATATATATACATATATTTGTATATATATATGTATATATCCCTTCCCGTTTCCCTATTCCCCCTCCAAAACATGCTGGCAACGCCCTTACGCAAACTCGCAATCGGGAAGGAGAGAGGAAATGGGAGGGGAGGCGAAGTCGCAGGGGCAGTTTATCAGGTCAGTGAGCATGCTCGAACCCTGGCTGCCCCTACCATGCGGCGGACGGTACACCCTGGGCTTTTAGTCCGTGCGAATCGAACATAACCTACCCTCTCCCCCGGGAGGGTAGCGTATCCGTTAGGGATTTCCCCACGTTAATAAAAAAAAGGGGGAGGGGAAGTGGGTCTCCGGCGCTCTCACTCACCGAACGAAACGCAACAATTCAAGCACCGTTACTTTGCGTCGGTTTTCTGAGTTTCGGGTGGTACTAAACCGGGCGAGCCGAACTATTCATGCTGAAACCAGTAATTGCTTCAGCGTGACTCTACCACCTACTGTTACTGTCTTATTTTAACTATGTACTAATTTTTATCCAGTTCTCAAGTTTTAAGGCCAGTCTGAGGTTCCTCTAATTATAATTATTTTTGAATTTTGAAAGTTTGAAGTTCTTTAGTATTTCAAATCTGTTGTCAATTTGGAATTTTGGTAAATCAAAAATAAATAGTCATTAGAGAAATCCCGCTACCAAAGCGAGCTTTTATATTTATTTTTTTCGAAATGACTACGCTATTGACCCAGCAAGGTCTTAAGAGCTTCACCGGACTACTAAAGGTAAAGTACTAAAGGTATATATATATGTATATATATATCAACTGAACAGAATATTAATATTTTTAAATCGCTTTAAGGTTTTTTTTTATAAAACAATTACGATTATCTTTGGTTCATATTTTCCTGTAAAGGCCATATAAAAAAAGTTAAAACAAAGATCCAATTTTTACCATTAAAAAATATATCCAAGAAAGTAAAAAAATCTTTTCATTACAAATAAATCAATATTTACCAGGAGGATTATTTTTAGGGGTACTAAAACATATCACAAAATTCAGGGAATTTTTTTTCATCCGATTTGGTTTGGGTTGACCCATGCATGCATACTGTGTGCAGTGGCGTAACGATAGGGTGGCAGGGCTGGCAAAATGCCACTGGCCCCCGACCCAAGAGGGCCCCGGTCCATGAGGCCACGAGTTCAAAAATATTTTTTTACATTGTACTTGAGCATTTTATTTTATTTGAAAAGTGTCTTTGTAAGTTCTGGTTAAAATCCAAAGTGAGACAACTAAAGACCATAATACAATAGAGTTCGTTGAGAATCTCGAAGTTTATTAAAATAAAACTGAGTACAACATGACGATTTTTACTAATAGGGCCCATCAAAAGAATTTGCCACGGGCCCCAGATGGTAAAGTTACGCCACTGACTGTGTGTTCTTAATTGAAATACATTAGAAGTTTCTATACTAGTAAACGTAGAATAAATTGAAAAACAAACATGGAAATAATTAATCTCTTACATTTCTTTCTATCACAAAGAAATCATGCCGTAACAGATCACAAATTCTCGTTATTCCTTGTAAACACTCAATTCGCTTTTACGGCCAATAATTTGTACAATGTCGGAACAATGTATTTGTTGCTATAAATAATTCAATTTGTTTCCATTTAACAACTTTACTGAATTCGCATGCTACCGATCCAATTATATCATTAATACCTTTTGAACCTTTAAAGATAAAATCTAAATAAATCAATTGCTGAATGTATATCACTATCAGGATCACTTCAAAACGGTAAACACATTTGGCTATTTGATCTTTTCTCGAGTTTGTGATAGTCGAGACAAGTCTATTATGAAAGATGTTTCAAAATTTGTATGGAAAATGAAAAAGAGTGGGTGAAAAATTCTCCATGTTAAAAAGTGCGTGAGACATAAAAAAATAGGGAAATTGTATTAATCTTATTAATTGTAACAATAATGATATTATAAAAAGGTAAAGTTTGAAAGTTTGTGACGTTGTGAGTTTGTGACTTTGTAGGGGGTAATCTCAGAAACTACTGGTCCAATTTGAAAAATTCTTTCAATGTTATATAGCTAATTCATCGAGGATGGTAATATCATAATCACCACGGTAAGAGCAATATGAACAGAGCACCAACGAAGTATGTTTCAAATTCGGGTTTTTATTTACTCTTGAGAGCTTCCGCTGCGTGTTAGCATTAGCCCAAAGTAACTATTCCACGCGAACGAAGTCGCGGGCAGAGGCTAGTCTTCTAATATTGACAGACTGACATTTAGTTATTTAGTTGTCATTTTATTTTATTACGTGTTCCTACAGACCGTAACATTTAATTGTTATTACTTAAAAGCTTACTTTCCTTGTTACACACTCGTGCGAATCCGGGGCGGGTAGCTTGTAAGATAATATTAAAAATAACGCATCTAAATTTCGTTCACTAGTGTTATATAATCTTTGCCGGTGTTAATAAAAAAAAAATTAAATACGTGTTAAAAAATACTTGCTTTAAAAAGGTTTCGTACTAAATGCACCACGCTCGCCCGAGGCAAGTTCGCGTTATCCTTTTTTCGCCAGTCTAACTTAACCAAAGCGAAACAAAAGAGATTGTTTTTTTTTCTAACGGACTATGCTATTGACCTAGCAAGCAGCTTCATCAGACTACTAAGGCGAGCGCTTAAGCACTCAGCCGATTTTATTTAACAACTAGTTCAAGGTTGCACGGCAAACCTCGACTTGGGGTGTTGCCTGATACGTGCAATTCGCGACCTATCTGATCCAAGCATAAAGTGACGGAAAGATCATGATGACACCTCATTCAACAGCTTCACCGGACTACTAAACAAAAGAGCAACATGGGGTACATTCAGCGACCGCGGTGTGTTTAAAACAATTATTCAATACGTATTTAACTTTTTTTGTTTTTTTTTCTCGAACTGACTACGTTATTGACCTAGCAAGGTTCTTAACATCTTCACCGAATTACTAAGGCGAGCGCTTAAGGCACTCAGCCGATTTTATTTGGGCAACTAGCTCAAGGGTGCACGGCACACCTCGGCTTGGCTGTTACATGCAAACTCACAACCTATCTAAACTATTCATATATGTTTGAGTTGTTGAGACGCATATGTGTACCAAGCATACATGCCTCAACGACCCCTCCATATATTTATTATCGGAAAACTTTTTTGTTGAATGTGTAGTGTTTTGTAGTATGTGGCCACAGCATCTGTGACCTGAAGACCGATAATCTGATACGAATATTCTTCTAACAATGTAGTCATAGGCTCATATAATTTTGCATACATTTACCTCACTGTGAGTTTAAGCCTCATGTCAAGTGGGTTTTGGAGTCAAAAGTTATAGAATGGATCAATCAATATGTGAACGATGGTGATGTCTGGAACTTACACCTCTGTCCGTTCATCCACCAGAAATGA
Organism: Antheraea mylitta; assembly: GCA_014332785.1. Classification (NCBI taxonomy): domain Eukaryota; kingdom Metazoa; phylum Arthropoda; class Insecta; order Lepidoptera; family Saturniidae; genus Antheraea; species Antheraea mylitta. The sequence goes on along the minus strand of JACEII010000007.1, from coordinate 9,102,440 downwards.
TTGAAGTGTTTCTGTATTTTGAATATATATATGACTAGCCTCTGCCCGCGACGTCGCTTCCGTGGAATAGTTACTTTGGGCTAACGGTAACACGCAGCGGAAGCTCTCAAGAGGAAAAGTACACCAATTTTTAAACATTCTTCATTGGTGCACCGCTATTGATTTTAGCATAATGATATATAACATATAACCATCCTCGATAAATGAGCTATAAAACATTAATGAGATTACCCCCTACAACGTCACAAACTCACAAAGTTTACATCTTTATAATACTATTATATACTATTAGTATTAGTATATTAGTATTAGTATATTAGTATTAGCAATTAGTATTAGTATAGATAAAAAGATAATCCCGATCAAGTTTCTTTTCAATGATTGGTTGTTTTTCGAACCGGTGATAGTTTTGATATTCATAGGCGCTTTCTGAGGGCCTAAATTAAATTAAGTATTTTTGGTTTAGGTTTTGATTTTACACAAAAAAGCACTTGCTTCTTCACATATTGTGCCTAAACAATTTTCACGGTAAAATACAAGTCTGTTTACCGTAAAAATGTTTATTGTGCGGCAAAGCCACTGGGGGAAGTAAGGCGTAATGTCACCCATATTACTGATTGTATTTTGTTCTGGTTCCAACAATTTTGTCTCCCAGGTACCTCTATCTGAAGCGTTTTATGGCGCCCCTCACAACATCCTACAATTTTATGGTGTCGCATAAAGTAAAATAAACTAGGTAATGGCCCATAAATGTCTCACTGTGGACCGTAGGTATTATCACGATGAACTGTATGTTCACTACTACAGCTTAGTTTTAGAGGAGGCAGGGTCGTTTTCCGTGGGAGAAAAAAATTGTAATGAGACCATAGAGCTATTATAGGGTAGTGTTTTAATGCGAGAAAGTGGTTAAAAAAGGAAAATATTTGTTGCCAAGCAAAAACAGATATGTGAGCGTGACGTCTGAACTGCAAGCCAGTTATTGCGCTCAGGCCCACATCTTTTTTTTGAAATTAAAACGCTGTTGACCTGAGAAACCTTTCCACCTTTCCTTTACAGCTTCACCGAACTATTGAGGCGAGTGCTGAAGGCACTCAGCCGATTTGGGATGTTTGGGCGACTAACTCAAGGGTGCACGGCGTAACTTGGCTTGGGCTCTCGACTGTTTTGTGCAAAAATTGCGACCTATCTGAGCTAACCTAAGCTAAGCTATCTAGATATACGTATATGAGTTATTGAAACATGCATGTATACCAAGCATGCGTGCCTTAACAACTCCTATATGTATTTTGTGTCTGAAAAATTCCTCTAAACTATGTAGGATAGGATAGGATAGGGAAAAATAAGGGTAGAACTGTTTGTGATTTATTTCTCTGAAAAAGAAAAACAGCGTGTAAGCGTGTAAGCGTGTAGGCGTGCACGTGTCTATAGGTGAGGCCCGCATCCATGGTTATCGATACAGGGCCAATAAATTAAAAGTACAAATCGACGACTGACTTTTAAAAGCCGTTGACCTTCTCTAGCCAGTTGAAGCAGTAATTTCATTGGAGAACACACTCACACTATAACACCGTAATACCAATCTATGCTATCCTATTACTCCACAACTTCTCTGTTACTAGTGCTATTGTGATAAAGTGCTGCATATGTATATGTGATTTTCCCAAAAATTTAAGTATTCGTCATATTAACGCTCAAAGTATCCCGGCACACCATGCTGAACTTCTTGATTCTTTCCGCAGCGACTGTATTCACGTTTGTCTGATATCTGAATCATTTTTGAAGCCGTCATTATCATCCACTTTTTCTCGTTACTTGGCTATGTTCTTATTAGAAATGATCGTACATGAAAAGGAGGTGGCGGTGTGGCCATTTATTTACGCTCTGATATCAAATATAAAATATTATCTTAGTCTACTTCCATATACTCTAGGGATATGGAATACATGTTTTTAGAGATTACTCTTAGTACAATACCGTTTCTTTTAGGAGTCATATACGCACTTCCAGTAGTAGATTATTTTGATAGATTTGAACAATTGCTTGAAACATATTTACCTGTATGATCACTTACTAATAATGGGTGACTTTAATACGTGTCTTTTGCGAAATTTTAACCGGTTCACGAAAAACAGATCACGGACTCTCTGAATGTAAATATACTCTAATCTGATGCTACTCACCACGTCCATAATTCGCATTCTCTATTAGATCTCGTTCTTACCACAAATCTTGACCGCATTTCCTGTCACGGACAACTTGAAGTGCCTGGTTTTTCAAATCATGACCTAATCTATGCTTCCTATAGGCTCAAAACTCCCAGATTCAAACCGAAAATTGTACTCCACCGCTATTTTTTACGTTTAGACAAAAATAAACTGCTTTATGATGCACGAAATATAGATTGGTCACAGATTGTGGGTGTTGACGAGATCGACGACAAGGTTACTCTCTTTAACGAATTTATATTAGAATTATATGACAAACATGCTCCGTTACGTCCAGTATGTGTAAAACGACCTCCAGCTCTGTGGATGAATGATGAAATTCGTTTACTCAGGTCTCGCCGAGATCGTTTAAAACGGAAGCATAAGAAAAATCCTACAGAAAAAAATTGGAGTGCTTTTAAAAATGCTAGAAATCGCTGCAATCAGGTTGTTCGAAACGTAAAACGATGATTTTATCACTCTAAGTTAAAAAATGTGATTCAAAGGATGTGTGGAAATTTTTACGTACATTAGGGTTCGGGAAGAAACAGCACGACACAAAAATTACTTTGGATCTAAATAATTTAAATCGGCATATTTCAATACCGACTCATGTCCTCAGTGATGGCATAACAGTCTCAACTATTAGCAGTATACGTAATACTGATTGTTCAAAAGACCCGTTTACATTCTCTCCAGTTACAGAAAGGGATATTTTGAAAATCATAATGTCTATTTCAAGCAGTGCCATTGGTTCGATGGTATTGGACGTGACCTCAGAGTTCCATTATTAGACATTGTCTTACCTTCACTAACAGGTATTATTAATCAGTCTCTTCTTTCTGGAATATTTCCTTCTTTATGGAAAAACGCACATTTAAGACCTCTTGAAAAGCAAAGCCATCCTACCGAATTTGTACATTTTCGTCCCATATGTATCCTACTCTTTTTGTCCAAAATCCTCGAACGAGTTGTACACAGACAATTTACAGCGTTTTTGACTCAGAATTCTGTCCTCAATCCTTTTCAATCTGGGTTTCATCCCGCACATAGCATATGCTCAGCATTGGTTAAAATTACAGATGATATACGCCGCGCTATGGACGACAGTAAACTTACTCTTCTAACGTTAATTGATTTTTGCAATGCTTTTAACTTTGTCCATCACGACATTTTATTGACTGTTCTCTCTTCTCTTAATATGTCACAATCAGCTATTGAGTGGTTTTCCTCTTACCTCAAATGACGTCGACAACGTATTAAGGTTGATGAATTGTATTCTGATTGGTGCGATGTGGTTGCAGAAGTACTTCAGGGTGGTGTGTTGTCTCCTTTACTCTTTTTTGTTTTCATTAATACATTGGTTTCTAAAATAAATCTTAGTAGTTATCATCTATATGCAGATGATGTTCAGCTTAATCAGCACTTCGAACGTGATGTCGTCTCTGAATGCGTACAAAATATGAATAATGAACTGAACCGTGTTCACTCATGGAGTGAAGAATACGGTCTATAATTAACCCCGAAAAGACAGGTCATACTTATAGAGAAACAGAAACTCTTTTGAGAAATAGGTGGCAGAGTGTTCGTGATTTTATAAATTTGTATTTATAGTCAATTTTTGCTGTATATATCTATATATATTTATTATATCTTTGTTATGGTTATATATTTGTATGTATGTTTATTTATGTACGAATTACGTAAGCTGCAACCGGAGGACTCAAAAAAAAACGAATTATAATAAGAAATTTATTATTTAAAAGAATTACATAAAATGACTTAAAGATTATAATGTTAATATTATATGTTAAGATTATAATGTTAATATTATAATTGACCCGATCGATGTGTATATCGGAGTGCCGGTGCGCGGTCACGTAACCACGTTCCTAGAGCCGCGTGGTTGGAGTCAGCACTTTCCCCCACCTGGCTGTTTCTATGTGACGATGCGCACGCGTCGTCCACGTGCTCTGCGTCAGCACTTTACTTAATAGCGCTCGGTATAACATATGTATATGGGTATATTTATATTATTATTTATTTATTTTTATTTGTATATATATATATATATATATTTGACTTCTATACATATGCACCTACAAAACTATTTGCTTCATAATACCGCTGGTTAGCTGGAAGAAAATGCTTTATAGCATTAAGCTCGCCAGTGTACAAAAAAAATGTGCAATAAAGTATTCATTCATTCATTCATTCATATGTGTATATATATTTAACCTTTTTTTTATTAACGTGGGGAAATCCCTTATGGATGCACCACTCTCTTGGGGAAGAGAGTGGGCTATGTCCGACTCGCATGAACTAAAACCCCAAAGTGTACCGACAAGCCTTATTGTTGAGGCGGCAAGGGATTGAACTATGCTAGTCCCTTTGGATAGCCTCCCCAACGGTCCTCCCGGCGGAAGGTGGCCGCCAGGAACCTAATAGGGAGACAGTCTGAGTACACACCAGCTGCCTCCCCTCGTCCGTCGGAGCTGTGCAATGAGGAGATGGGCTCTCCGACCCATATATATATAAGCTTAGCTAAGTTAATATAAGATAAGCTAAGCTATATATAAGACTAGCCTCTGCCCGCGACTTCGTTCGCATGGAATAGACACACTAACACGCAGCAGTTCTCAAAAGGAAAATCATCCCGATTTTGAAACATTTTTCATCTGTGTTCCGCTCCTATTGGTCTTAGCGTGATGATATATAGCCTATAACCATTCTCGACGAATGAACTATATAACACTAATAGAATTAGTCAAATCGGAAAAGTAGTTCCTGAGATTACCCCCTACAACGTCACAACATCACAACGTCACAAACTCACAAATTACCTCTTTATAATATTAAGTATAGTTTGTATAGATAAGCTAAGCTAAGATTTTTTTGTAATTACTTTAGTAATTTTTTTTTGGACTGACTGCTCTGGGCCTTATATGGCCGTTACAGCTGTACCAGTCCGGTTGGGCTGCTACGGCTTTAATTATGCAAAACTATTGCTCATATTGCAAAGAACTCCAGAACTATTGTAAAGGAGCCCAGAACTCCTTAGAACTACTATAAATCGAGAGTTGATTTTTTGCATATTTGTACTGTGTTATTTTCTAAGGGCTGCTATAGGTTCAATTATGCAGAACTATTGCTCATATTGCAAAGAACTCCAGAACTATTGTAAAGGAGCCCAGAACTCCTTAGAATTAATAAAAAAATTAAAGTTTTTTTTTTCATATTTGTACGTATTTTCAAAGGGCTGTCATGGCTTCGATTATGCAGAATTATTGCTCATATTGAAAAGAATTCCAGAACTATTGTAAAGGAGCCCAGAACTGCTTAGAACTACTCAAAAATCGAGAGTTAATTTTTTACATACTTACACGGTGTGATTTTCAATGGGCTGCCGTGGCTTCAATCATACAGAAAAAACTCCAGGAGCTTTAGGAACTCTAGGAGCCCAGAACTCCTTTCAGTACTCCTCTGTCATTGGATGCTGCGTGAATTTGGCACCCCCATATTGCTTATGCTTATAATCATCTTTAATGTGCAGAACTATTTCTCTAAATTTCAGGAACTCCAGAACTATTGATTCAGATCAGATCAGAACTCATTTTAGTTTTACAATTCTTATTCACAATTATTAATTCTTCTTTTGTATGCCAACTTCACAGAGACGTAAAGACCTATTATCTACTACATATATAAGAATGTAAATGTAACGCGTATGTACTTTATTGATTTTCGGAAAAAAAAATTGCTGCTGGTGTCTAGGAATGAGTAATAAAATACATTTCAACCATTTTTAGAAATGTCTGTTTGTCTGTAAAATCATAAAGCATATATTCGAGAATTATTGAATCTTTTGGGCGCGATAAGGAAAAATTATGAGAGTAAATCGTAATATTTATCATTATCGTAATATACGCGCGCACATCGTCACGAAAAACCGAAACCCTCAACATTTTCTATTGTTAGTGTCGTTTTTCCTACAAACATAAAAACCAAAAAAGACCAAGACCAAGACCAGGTCCAGGACGAGGACCAGGACCAGGGCCAGGTACCAGGACCAGGGCCAGGACCAGGACCAGGACCAGGACCAGGACCAGGACCAGGACCAGG
>JACEII010000007.1:8873247-9091210 GCA_014332785.1 Antheraea mylitta | reverse complement strand
TGTGTGTGTGTGTGTGTGTGTGTGTGTGTGTGTGTGTGTGTGTGTTGTGTGTGCGTGTGTGTTGTGTGTGTGGTGTATGTGTTTAATATTCGTATTAGGCAGCTCGTGGCGGCTCGACGGTAACGCCGGAGTGGCCGCAGAGGGTCGAAAGATAGAAGATGGTTTTACCCTCCACGGTGCGATTGAGAACAACCAACACCATGTCATAGGGCATTCTAGTGCGCGGGGAGCGCATACGGTGCAACTCTTTGACAGAGAACTTCTGTTCTCTGAAGTTGTCGTAGATGTCATCGAATGGGATTTCTGAAGGGACTCTACGGATGACAACACGTAGCATGCGCTCTTCTTCGAGCGCATGGGTGAAAAAGACAAACTTATTATTGCGCAGGAATCGCGTAAGTTTGCGGTGAATGGTAGGAGTTGCTACCTTTACTTGAATACACACGAGAGTACTTACGGCAGAGGGGAAAGGAATGTCTGCTGCTTGCAGCAGATTAGGGATTTCGAACCAGGACGCTCTGTCCTGGATCGTGACAAGAGGTGGAGGGCGAGGCTTCTTACCCGTGACTGCGGAAGTGGCAGCTTTAGGCGAGACCGATCTAGGGGGTACGTGAGTCGCCGTTGGAACTTTCGCGCCGTCGACGTTCGCGAGTTTTGAAGGCTTAGCGCCTTCATTCTCGGAAGAGGTGTTCTGGCGCTTATTGCGCGGTCGTCGGCGTCGCGTGACTTTGGTGAAGCCGTCGTCAACTGGCGATCTTGCTCCATATCGGAGTCTGAACCGGGCGTCTCGTCACTAGAGGAGTGACGATTCGTCAAATCGAAGTTATTGGGCTCCTCTATTCTGGCTAGGACCGAGGGAGAGGGCATCGCGAATGAGTGTTCGGCGCGATACTGTTTCGTGAACGCGTCGTAGTTTTCGATCAGGTTGGGACAATTGCTTTCCATGAAGCCACGGAACCTAACGAGTTCGACTTCTGAAAGTCGAAGTTCACTATGAGAGGCCATACCGGGGCCTGAGGAGAGGAGCGGGGCGGGAGAAGACATTAAAAACCTCTCTGCCAGCGGGGAAGGGGGGCGTGTCTTTTGACTTTAATGGACTCCGGAGTCCGGGCCAAAAGGAAACTGTGGGCGAAGTACAATGCCTCACAGGGGACTTACAGTGCCTAGGGGGAGGCCCTAACACTTCTTTCTTCAGCTGCGCGACGACACGAAGCACGAACCACGGAGCGAAGCATGACGTATGCTTGTATGTATGCACGCACTATGTATGCACGACGCACTATGTATGCACGACGCGCTGAACTCCTGGAGTGCGAACCGGTGACTCGCAGTACACGGAGAGCACGCAGAACGCACTGAAAAGTGCGGTTACAATTGCACCGAAAAATGCAGTTTGCTGCGTTCTGAAAAGAACGCCTTACAAAAGGCCACTTTGAACGTTTCAAAGAAACGCGATAACAATAAGTGTACCAAAATACCGAAACTTTCGATGTGAAAAACACGGTCGCGTAAACGCGTCGTGCACACTGAACGAAATATCGAACCGAAATATGAACAGAAAATCACATCGAAAGCGTCTGACTCGCACTTCCGCACGATTTACATGTTACTGTAAGCGGCGTGCGTGTTGTACTTACATTTGTTTTTAAAGAGCATTTCTATAATTGTACATTTTTATTTCTCACAATTTTATAATTCTTTAATACAATTTAAAAAAAGGCGTGCGGAGCTGCGGGTAAAGCTAGTAACAATATAAAAATATACAAGAATTGCTCTTTTAAAAGTATTAGATAAATAGTTCGATTATTGGGCATAAGTGGAGTGGATGATATACATGAGATTTCATCCTTGTGATTGACCCTAACGATCGATGCAATAAAATTACAGGGTGTAATCTATACAGATTTTAATCAGTTCAATTTCCGGATGCACAAGAATTTTCGAAAATCCTTGAATGCAGTTTTATCTCTTTTCAAAAATAAAGAAATGTTTCTTTGGAGTAAAATTTGCTATCTCTATTATTTAGAGTACTTTTCGGCCAGGTGGCGTTAAAAAATTCCACACCGATTAATACTTTATACTGTATACCACGGAGCACGAATTCTAAGCTGTGGCAAAATGTCCATGGAAGTTCTAACAAGGGAGCCACCATCTTGTCAGAATGTTGAGATAAAATACTTCTAATTTACACTGTAAATTAAATTTGTAAATTATACACCTACTCGGCAAAGAAAATAAAATGAAGAAGTCTATGTCACCTACAATTAGGTAATTGAAAAAATATTAATCTTCTATATTCCATACGTGTTTATAAAACAAAGAAAAAGGAGTAAATTAGAATATTTTTTTTTTTTACTGTTGAAATATTTTCTTACAATCATCCCTACCACATCGCCCTTGTTGTATCTACTAAATTTTCGAGTATAATTACTCGTGGTAATCAAGTAGTTTTAATGTCATACATATGGGTTATACTTTGTAGTAAAACGACGGGAAAATTATACACACGACATAGACTTGAAATTATAGGCTTTCAGGAGCATAAACAGTTTATTGATCGTAAACATTTCACGTAATGGCCGATTACAGTTATAGAAGTCGTGTTGGTATAGAAATATAAAAAAAAGGATTAACACCGACAAACTCCCCTGGTGTCTTACCTATTTTTTCTTCATTCACCAAGTTGTGTTTGAAGCAATTGCCAAATATTTTAAACAGGTATAAATTAGCCTCTGCCCGCGACTTCGTTCTCGTGGAATTATTTTGTGCTAACGCTAACATGCATCGGAAGTCCACAAGAGGAAAAAAATCAAGATTTTGAAACATTCTACATTGGTGCTCCGCTCCTATTGATCTCAGCGTGGTGATATATAGCCATCCTCGATAAATAAACTATATAAGACTGAAAGAATTGGACCAGTAGTTCCTGAGATTACCCCCTATAACGTCACAAACTCACAAACTTTACCTCTTTATAATATTTGTATAGATATAGATTGTGTAATTTTATAAAACTATGATGCAAGTGAAACTTTTTTCGGAGCGCAGGCATTTAACTGAATTTAAAAAATATATACGATTTTGGGTATTCCGTTATTAATCTTGACTTAGTAATTGGAAAATGGAAATGATAATGGAGAATCAATAGTAGCAAGATATTTAACAAATCAATTTTAATTTCAATTTGCGTATTAGAGTAAAGAATGCATAATAAATACAATAATTCGGATGGTAAGCATTTTGGCCTTGGTTACTCTGCCGAGCGTCTTTAATCTTACCCTTAGTCTGTGGCCCGTTATAATGCGATATCCAAGAGATGGATGAAAATTTGAGGCATGCAAAAAAAAGTTTCAGTTTAATAAAATTATAGTTTTGTCTATCACTCAAAAATACTGTATTTTTTTAACATCGTAGACACTCGATCCCTATTTAAAAAAAATAGGTTGTCTGTAAATTAACGTACCGGGTGATAATTTTATATGAGAACGTCATAAGAAAATGTTGACAAAAAATTACATAATTTTATGAATTATCATTATTTTTAATAATCAAAGAACAAATATAGGAGATACTCTAATCAAATTCTTAATATGCAAGAAAATTGCCGTTTTTGCCGCAATTGTTGTTGTTATAAACAATGGTTAAACATTATCTTTTTATTTCACTTAATAAACAGTTGATAAAATAGTACACGTAGTAGGTTATGTGCTGCCGCTATCTCTCTCCTACTCGTAAGCATCGACCAATGGTGTGAAAAAGAGATAGGTGCGTCAGAAGTCGAACGCTTAGGTCGATCTCGCCTCTCTATGGCTTGTTCCGCGCTCACGCTTGCACGCTCGACTCAGGCGGGACGTAACAATGACTCATGCTTTTTTGTGCGTGCAGCCGGCGTTCATAGATTTATAAGACATTATCACGTCAAAAATAATTCAGCTATGTCTGTTTTCTCGCTTCAGGTTGAGGTTACGCGAGAAGGGATGAGGTGCTTATATAGTTGCCTTGTGTACATAGACAAAAATTTAGTCAAATAATAAACGTCATACATGAAGTCGCGCGTAACAGCCAGTATTTCATATAACCCGTAACTCATTTTAAGGGTAATCTTGGGTCTCAAATGTCCCGTGAATAGATATGAGCCTATTAGATTATTCTCCGTCATTTCACATACTATCACTTAGGTATTGTTGTTTCCCATGTACATTACGAATGTAGGCTGATTAAGCGGTAATGACTCATATCTTGTGTGCTCGGACACCGCCTCGATTCCTATAATAGGACTTAGATTAAAATATAAAGCTATGGAATTAATTATAAACACCACAAAACCAAAAGCAATTTATATGTGTCCTTTTGTTCTGTGTAATAATCGAAACCGTTGGACCGATTTAAACTGCACTTTTTCTAGCAAATAACTAATAATATTATTTATGTTTCTGGTGGGATTTTGGATTCCACTACATGCGGATTTTATATTTTATTCACAATCTTGTATTATATTACTCTATATTTTATAATATTGGTAGTGTTTTATGTAATATAGTTTTGTTATTATGGACAAATGAAGTGGATGGGAAATAGTACCACGAAGCATAAATTATGACTTGCCACAAAAACTTCTTGGAAAGTTCTAACAAAAAGCTATTTTCTTGTTAGTTAATTAACATGAAATTTTATTTATAATATCATTACCCACTTGACAATGTCAGTGATAATCAATTACAGGAATTTTTGCAAAAAAAAAGAATGTTATAGGCAGTAACTCAGGTTACTTTTATTGAAGAAAAAAATATGGTTCTGCACAAATATATTAAGTTAGTAAAATAAAGTCCAGAACCACACGCGTCACACGAGCACGTTTACGCCGTACAAAAATATTTTGCTAAATTCCACGCTAGTTAGTTGGTTCATCCATCTGGTCGTGGACGCTCTGGCGCGGGACATTGTAGATTATAACATAAAGATGGCCATAATGGACCAAAATGAAACCGACATAAATCTGAAATCCGTCCTAAAATAGTAATAATTAGTTGAATGAAATCACAAAAATATCTTATATATATAAAATAATAATAAATAACGATTTATTACGTACACAATTAAAAAAAACGAAAACAAAGAAGGTGTGGACCGAGAGTATGCAGAACCAAAAAAAAAAAACAAAAATAGATATGCGTCTCAAGAAGCACGAGGCATGAGTTTTTTAAATGGGCTAATTTAAGTGTAAAATCGCATATTGCCGGCCATTGTGGTATCCTTCTCACCCCCTAAACCCTTTGACAACAACTTTTACACGCGGACCTACACGGTTGCTGCCAAGTGGCATATCAGAAAACTTTCATACAAAATTAGCTGTGAACTTGTAGTACTTTCCAATTCCGCTGCACTTACCCACATTAGTAATATTGAGTAACTGTGATTAACTAATACAATTTGTAAAATACAGTAACTTTGATTTAAGGGTTACGAGGTAATAAAAAACACAGGATTACAGTTAAGTCACATTTATTATTTCCAAAAGAATTTTACATTCAACAGCGTGATAATCGTTTTATAGTAACTCACTTATTGGTAAATAGAAAAAAAAAATGATTACTTATACAATGTTGTGAACAATCACAATTAAAATCAGAAATGTTCTATTTCGTTTCAACAGCAAACTATAAATAGATGATGTCTTGAATCGACAAAAGAAATTGCAAATGAATAGATATACAAATAAAATCAATTGTCGAATGTATGTAAGCTCATCACTTCAGAACGGCACCTATTTTACAAATTTTTTGTAGTGTTTGTATATTTATTTTGACAAGTTTTGTATGAATGAAAAAAATCAAAAATCGTACGGGAATAATAAGTGAATAATTTGGATAAAATAATCTACTTATAAAAAAAGAGTGACTAAATGTTTTTCGCAAAAGTTTTTGTAAGTTTGAAATACAAAAATTATAATAACTAATCATTGAATTTCTCATAACATTGGATCAGAATTAGAATAGTTATTAGATTCAAGAAATAATTTGCATTCATTGTTGTACCTCTTTAGTGTTTTTTACAAAGAATCTGATGCGAACTCAATTACACGTAATTAAAACTTAAGATAAAATGTTCTGCATTTTATCATTTAGATCATCAAATACACAGTGCTGTTAGAAAATTATTAGAGCTTGAAATTTCTCATTAACAAAACTTTAATTTTTGCACGCTTCCGTAACGTAAGAGTCACTTTTAACTGTTTGAAACTATATGCTAAAACACTGCACCAAAAGTGTACAAAAGTTGATTATATGGCAACACTAACTTCCATAGCTCACGGAAACATGTCGCTTGAACTTTGTTTTGGTTAAAAATGATATCTATTTTTATCACATTGATTAAATTATTATAAATATATCTATATATTTAAACAACATTGTTTCTCTCTTTGTATCTTTTTTATATATTAATTTAACAATTTTTAGATATTTTCATACATCACCGTAAAGCCACTTAACATTCTGTATTAATATTCATATAAAACATACGCTATTACATCGCAGTGAAAAATTAATTGTATTATTATAATGTCCTAAACACTAAAAGCCACTGTAACATAAAATACAAGATAATCAATGTTCTTTCTTTGTTAAAAAAGTAAATAAACTTTAATAATGACAGACATGAATAACCTCATACACATAAAAAAAGTTTTTTAATGGTTTTGACAAAATAACTTCAAAGTTCTAATTGGAGTTTTTGGCGGGGTTTTGGGCCATGTAGTGGATTTTATAGTTTATCCATAATGTCGTGTTATTTGACTCTATATTTTGTAAAACTGGTGGCGTTTTACGTAATATAGTTCGGTTATTGTGCATAAGTAAATAGAAAATAATACCACGGGCCATGAATTATAAGATGCCACAAACACTCCCTGGAAGGTTCTAAGAAGGGAGCCGTCATCTTGTTGGTATATTGAAATAATCACACGACATTTATTGTTAAAAATGTGTTGTAATCTCCATTGAAACACAATATTTGACAATGGCAAATGCTTTTGCGGAGCTAAAACAAGAAAAAGAAGAAGGGTTCTAACTGTTCTCTGTCAAAATGACAGCATGCTGTCAAATGATACTGACAAGGAAACAGATCGAAGCAGCTTGATTGTGTGATAAATATTATTTTTCAAATATATATAATCCAGAATCATAATAACATCAATAATATATTTATTACATTTAGTTAAATTGATTTTCACTTTTAAAGCGGTAACCAATTGTATTATATTCACATATTGCGATATGAAAATTAAAATAAAATTATATTGACGTTCCCATTCAACAACAAAAGCTCGTTAATATCCACATTTATAATTATTACAATAAGATACAACATTATACATAATCTTATAAACTATTTTTAATTAGTATGGCAACACTTCGTATATATGTACAATATTTACACTGTTTAAGAGCACGGTATTATTACTCATATCGCCGCTGCCGCCATATTGTTTCAATATAATAATACAATTTAAAAACGTTTTTTTTAATTACTTCAATATTGTTGTAACTGCTCCAGTTATAATTAAAATTAAATGACAATCGTAGTAAGAACCTAAACTTCGTTTTTTTTTTGGAAAACTTTTTAAATAAAATTCAGATTGTAACATAGATTATATTCTTTAACTATTTATATTCTGTGTACCTAATGCACACAACATCAGTCTTATACACCTTATGGAAGATGCGCAGAGCTAATATACACCCTATTATGTAATTTTCTTATATAAATTGACATAAACACCACACCATATTCATATTATTTACATTAAATTATGTATTTTTTCGATTCGAAACTTGTAGTACACACATCGATTGATATTTTGCTTATAGATAAAAATAATTTGTTTGTCATTATAATTCTCTATATGTGTTGTAATAGAAAAAATACAATGTAAAGAAAATGTTTCGTTACAATTCAAAAGGAGCTAAATGGCGAGTCTTTTTTTTATTTTCCAGTGTGAGAACGAAGTTTAAATTATGCCGTACATAATGTTTGTATTTTTTTTATAATCTTCATAATCTCTGTTTTTTTTTTTCGTAACGAAAACGCTGTTTACCTGGAATGGTCTTCACAGCTTCACCAAACTATTGAGGCGAGTGCTAAAGGCACTCAGCCGATTTGGGATGTTTGGGCGACTAACTCAAGGGTGCACGGCTCACCTCGGCTTGGGCTGTCGTCTGTTTTGTGCAAAAATCGCGACCTATCTGAGATAACCTAAGCTAAGCTATCTAGATATACGTATATGAGTTATTGAAACATGCATGTGTACCAAGCATGCGTGCCTAACAACTCCTATATGTATTTTGTGTCGGAAAAATTCCTCAAAACTATATAGGATAGGATAAGGAAAAAAAGGATAGAACTCTTTGTCGTTTATTTCTCTGAAAAAGAAAAACAGCGTGTAAGCGTGTAGGCGTGCACGTGTGTATAGATGATGTGTGTGATGTTGTAGCAGTAATGTAAGGTTTTGTGTAACTGTATAGCGTAAGCAGCGTATTCAAGGGCTCCACGAGGGAACGGACCTAATCTATAAGTACAAAATCTAAGTCTTTGACGTTACATATCACGTACGTATACATGTATACGTATACGTATACATATACGTACACATGGCTAAAATTGGATGTAGCTCATTTTGAAGTGTAACACTTAGTAATAAAGATGGCTGACAAAAACTAGCAATAAACATAAAAGCAATGGTAACATTAGAATATTTTAATTGAATATTATAGAATTTGATACAATGTTCTATAAAGTCTTGGTTTATTGTTCTTATCGAAATAAATTTAAAATTAAACACACGGACGGGTCCATCCAAATGACAGTACCATTTTGACACAACACGCGCACAGTTTTGCACAATTTACACAATAATGTTTTTACACTTAGTCTACTTTTTGAGTTTGTCAAAAGCGTTAAATTTAGGTTTATTTACGTTCCATATTGGATATTTTTATGTGTTCTAGATTATTCGTTTCAGTCGATTTCGTTGCATTTGATTTTTGCTCGCAAGCTGTTTGATTCGGTGATATAACTGAAACAATATTTATGTTTAGGGAACAAATAACCAATTATACATGTTATCTATTTATATATCTATCTATATCTAATACCTTTAAACGAGCAATTCTTGTATTATTTTATATTTGTATATATTTACGATCTCGGTAACGGCGTCATCTATTTCCGTGAAACTTTGTATGTGGGTAGTTTCGAGGACGATAAATCAATCTAGTTAGATTTCATAGAAATATAAATATAAATAGAAAACTTTAACTAAGTTTTCAGACAATGAAAATATATAGCTAGAATATAAAGGTAAATTTCGATGCCGATGTCATAACAAAAATAGCTCAGCTGGAAATCTGCTGCTTCGAAATCCGTCAAACCCCAGTTCGAACCAGTGACAGCAAAAGAGATATCTTTTTATACATTTTTTTGATACATATAATGCTAATCTTGTGAGGCAAACCTAACAGTTTATTTTAATCAAAAATGTATTTTAAAGAACTGGTCTAGGCTCGGTCGTCCAAGTACTATTCAAGTAAGTGAACAATATTTCGAACTCTTAAAAATAATATTAGCCTCCGTCGAACACTTCTTGATACGTGTGTCTACAATCAACACCACAAGCCCTTTCGGTACCCTTCTAAAGACACGACAAATATTTACTTTAACTGGGTGACTTTGAGGAATTCTTTTTAGCGTATCGTCTAATGTTATAGTGGTTATAAAATGTATATAAAAAATTATAAGATAGCTTTTTTGTAGAGCGTTCAATTTTATATAAAAAAATGATTTAATCTAGCCTTTTTGGGAAACCATTAAAGAGTTATAAAATTCTAAACTCAAAAAACACGATTTCCCATGTTAATCATAGGGAAAATTGAAATTTACCAAGCGGGATATAGCAATATTGATATTAAGGGCTGTGGCTGTAACAGGATTTTTTCATCGTTTCCAATATACAATATTTTGAATATTTTTTATTTTTATAAATATTTAAGAAAAAAATGACGTTTTTTTAATCATTTTTAATTTGTACTTTTAGCCACCCTCCGTATTTCTAAGTACCTACTACGTTTTTTTTAAACCCTATCTATACTAATATTATAAAGAGGTAAAGTTTGTGAGTTTGTGACGTTGTAGGGGGTAATATCAGGAACTACTGGTCCGATTTGATTTTTTTTTATAGAGGATGGTTATAAGCTATATATCATAACGCTAAGACCAATAGGAGCGGAACACCAATGAGAATGTTTAACATCGGGGATTTTCCTCTTGAGAGCTTCCGCTGCGTGTTAGCGTTAGCTCAAAGTAACTATTCCACGCGAACGAAGTCGCGGGCAGAGGCTAGTATATACATATATTGTGAAATAATAACAAAGAATGGATACAACGCAGCATAAGTGATAGAAGCAATGCTTCTCTGTCAATTAAAGACCTGATTAATATATAAATAACTAGCTGACCAAGTCACGCATTGCTGTGGGTGAGTTATTAAAAAATAAATTTGGTTTTTAAACGTGGCGCCATCTATGAGTCATCTACAACATTCAGTCTTACAGTTTTCTATCAACAGACTAATTTATAGCACCACCTGTTCGAGACTGGTTAAACTTATAATTAATAACAATAATCAACATTGACAATACTTTAAATTGTAATTATAAAATATTGACGCCATTAATCAAATTATGCTATATCTCAAGTTGGACCAAATTATACATGAATGCTAAATTTCATGAAGATCGCTTAAGTAGTTTCGGGGTTCATCGTAGATACTGTATTATTATACACTAGCTTCACCTCGTGATTTCGTTCGTGTGAATTAATGACTTTGGGCTAACAAACACACAGCGCAAGCTCACATGAAAAAAAAAGATTTTTTTTTTATTGTAGCTCGGCAAAGTGACTGTACAATGCCTGATGGTAAGCATAGTACAATCCAAAAACAGTGGCGACCACCGAGAGACATACTATCCATCGCTGGTCACCGCTGTCATGCCGGCCTGCGTAAGTGTCTCTTCACGTTGCGTTGCGTTGTATTTTGAAACATACTTTATTGACATCCCGCTCCAATTGGTCTTAGCGTGATTACATATAGCCTATAGCTTTCCTCAATAAATGTGCTATCTAACACTGAAAGAATTTTTCAAATCGGACTGTCCCTGAGATAAACGCGATCAACCTAAGAAGTACCACCTACCCTCCCATCGCCCCTCTCTCTTCCTCTTCCCCTTACACATTCCCCCAAACACAGGCTGGCACTGCACTTGTAACTTCACTGGTGTTTCAAGTGTCTATGGACGACGGTGATCACTCAACATCAGGTGACTGTGTTCTTTGCCTCTCATGACATAAAAAAAGAGTAAACAAACCCTTCACCTTTATAATATTAGTATAGATTATCTCTCTTCTAATAATTTGATTCTTCAAAGTCGACAACGAGCTAAGTTATGTTTATCTTTCTATATTAATTTAATAGAATTTATTTACAAAGTTCCTCAGGGAACTGTACGCTATTCGCTTCTAATATAGTCGGCGTGTGTAAGATATAAATCATAATACTTTTTCTATCTCAGAATAGGAATTTAATAAAGTAATTCTCAATAAATATCAGAGCGATATTAGGTTTTGATCTCCCTTTTACGTCTCGAGTGTACGTGGAGCACTAAATTAAATAATATATCCCTTACTATGGAAACTCGAACGGATGAGAAACGTTTGAATATACCTACTGGTAATCGGACTATATTACTCAAGGACGGATCGAGAATTCATGCAAGCATGAATAACACCTAACATTATCTTGGTTTGTAGTTTGGAATTAATATGAGTATATACAAATATCTACATACAGTTCTGGCTGCGGTGGGTCGAGTTTAAGGCTGATACATAAAGTTATAGACAGTTACATGGACATTCATTCTACTAATATTTTCACAGAGACCTGTAAAGAATATGCCCAAACGTTACGATGCGTGTACGAGATCATTGTTTTTTACGAAATTCTCAACCATTTCACGCAGTCTGCTGCTGCCATTTTTGGCACTTGCAAGATATCTATAAACAATTTTCTTCGTATGTAAAAAAAATAACATTATAACAACTATTGGTGTATGTTATAATTTATTTTTGTAAATCGATTTTAAATTGTTTTCACAAGATTATCCAAGAAATCAATCATAAAGCTATGGTGAGCTCTTTTAGGAAGATAGTTTACAATTTTATCAGGTTGTAGAACTTGGTAATTGGCGGAATTGGCACTCGATTCGAGAATCAGTCAGCAACCCGGTTGTAAAGCATCTTCACCTAATCAGAGGTCAGCCAAAAGAGTGAAATATAAAAAATACAAAATTGAAGTTTAATCAAAGACTGAATAACACGAACATTGTTTTTTTTTGTAGGTTACTTGTTAGTGTTACGCAGCACACGCCGACGACCTAGCGCCCTTTGATAAATATCGCCAAACATACCGCGTCAGCACCTACTTGAATTTTTTTATTTTGTATCTAATGAAAATGGATATTAACGTAATAAAAAAAATAAACAGTCATTGTTTTATGGAACTAATTTCAATTTTTTTTTGGCTTTATCTTTTTATTATGCCATAACTAATTCATGTCGTAATCTGTTCTTTTATGCATATAACTTATACAAAACAATTTTGATGTTTCACATCTGCCATGCGTCCCGTGACGGCTCAATTTTTTCTATAGTGGATAATGGGATTACTTTATCTTCTATTAATTGATTAAAAAAGGTGCTAAACGCTGATGGTAAAAAAATGAAATATCATGACTTACCATTTATCCTAGGTTTCAAATGTGGCAGAGTATTAGTAGAACGATCTAGAACACCTTTACTGTAATAAACACTGGTATTGTCGACGTTGAATCGAACTGGAGGGGAGTTGGAACAGCTCCTGGAGTCTTGAGCCATCGCCAACCTCGGTTCCAGGTGGTACCGGGGCTCGAGCTCTGGCATCTGCTGTAGATTTAAAGGATTCCTATTTGGCTTGCTGTAGATTGCTGGTGGTGGTGGTGTCGCGTAGAGTTCCGGTGGCATTAGCTGTTCTGCTGGTAACTGAAAGAGTTTTATTTGTTTATGCTATATGTTAAATGTGACCATGAACTATCACACCATTGAAGGTTGTCAGTTTATAAACTGTCACGGCGTATATAAGTTTATTTGTATATGTATAGTATATACATGTATATCAATTTTCTACAAATATTTAATTTTATTATGGATTTTCATTACTGATAAAAACGTCACTTTCTATCTTCACTAAGTTATATCTCCCTTTCAACTTCCGTTCGCCTCGCCGAATCACACTTTTCGTAACACTCTCGTTATGTATTCATCAGCTTACTCCCCAAGTCAAGCGTGCGTAAGAAAAAGCGGTAAACAAATTCGCTCACCCAACATTACAGTTTATTATATTAGTAGTAAAATATACTCACCAGACCGCTTGTGTTTAACGGCAAAGCGTTCTTGTACTTCAGCCAATCTTCATAAACCTTGTCGTATTGGCGATGGCATTCGTTACCAACGTTCGGCATATGGAGACTGCTCATCGGACCGAGACTCTGTATGCTTGGCCCCAAGTTGGGCATTGGAGCCAACGTCGACGTGTAAGTTGGCCGGCGGTACTCAACCGGCCGTACTTGTATATATTGGTTGCAGGGGTCAATGTTGTGGTCGTAAAACCGATCGCAATTCGGCGGCACGTCGTATTTCTCGGACGGATTTTTCGATATAAGTGGCCTTATCGAGCTGTAGTCTGTCGTCGAGGATTTGTTCGAGCAACTGTCGCTTATTTTCCCGTCCAGTGGGATTATGTCGGGGTTTTTATCTGCCGCAAGACGAGTACAAAGTTAATCGACCGTTGAATTGTTTACGATAAGACTCGTTTCGGTTTCGTATGGGTTGATTTTTATTTTTCTTATTAAAATCGTAACGAGATCGGATAAATCCTTTCATATGAGTAAATATTGATAAGAAAGCTAGTCAAGTAACAGTGCTTGCATTGTTGGCTTGCGTTCGGTCTGTGAGAGTGCCGAAGGCCTACCTGCCCTCACCTCTCCCCCTTCCTCACCCTCACCCATCCCTCGACTTCCCAAACAGGATGGCAATGCACTTGCAACTCCCCTAGTGTTGCTGGTGTCTATGAACCGCGTTGATCACTTAACATCAGGTGACCCGCATGTTCATATGCCTCCAATAATACAAAAAAAAATCAAAAAAAATGTCCCGAACAAGTATCAATTCTAGATACTATATGTTAAATAGATATTATATAGAATTGACACTCATTCGAGAAATCTTTTCTTTTGCTGTTTCAATTTTAAATACATATTGGCGAGTGTCTCAATTGCCAAATACTAATTGAGTCGTAATATTACAAAATAAGTTAAATCCAATTTTTGTCATTTTTAATATTTTACGTTATTTGTCAGGATATTGAAATTTTGCAACTGTAAAATATGAATGTAGTAAAAAAACACGAAAATCCTTGTCAACGGCAATATTTAAACTTCATTACATCTGCCTATCTTATTTTATACCTTTAAACGAGTAATTCTTGTATATTTTTATATATTCAGGATCTCGGAAACGGCATCTTCTATTTCCGTGAAACTTAGCATGTAGGTAGTTTCGGGGACGATAAATCTATCTAGCTAGAATTTAATTATAGAAAACGTTTTTAACTGAGTTTTCAGGCAATGAAAAAATATATCTAGAATATAAAGGTACATTTTGCGGGCGCTGTCAAAACGAAATTAGCTGAGATGGATATCAGCAATCCGTGTAACCACAGTTCGAATCCGAGTGACAGCAGAAGAGATATATTTTTTAATATTTTTTTTTTTGTGTAAAAAAATATTTTTTTAAGGCAAACCTAACAGTTTATTTAAATTTAAAAATGTTTTTTAAAGAACCGAACTAGGCTCGGTCGCCCAGGTACTATTTATTTAAATAAAACTAGCAGTAGCCTGAGTCTTTGCACGCATTAAATACCAATTTAAAACAATAACATATAGCCCAGAGCTCTTTATTGATGAGTTTAGGTTTTGATAATAATCAAGCTTAAAGAAAAGGGATTGTCCGGAATTACCAATCCTATTACAAAAATTATTCCTATAATTTGAGGTTATCTATATATTTATAAGATATCTATCTATCTCTTGTAAGAAATAAATATATATATATATTTTGTATGTCTAGACACATAAAAAATTAGGCTAAATTATATTTAGCTAACTTGAAATTGAATAAAGTATATTAAGTTAGTCTCTAGAATTACTTAAGAACTTTCTCGTGTACTTATAAGAAATTCTATTTGTCATTTCGGGTGGGTAAAGTATATCGAATTATGGGATGGTTGAAATGTAAATAATGTTTAAGGCATTTTTTTTGAATTAATTGAAAAAAAAAAAAACACCAAATTGGCTTTTCATGTTAAAATTATGCTATAATAAGCTAAGTATTTTGTCTGGAATTAATGGGAGGCGAACTTTTTTAAATATCATTTTATCATTACTACTCAGCCCCTATGGTAAAAAGCGTAATATATATTTAAGATAGATTCCTGACGCCTTTTAAAAATAAGCAAATTTGTCTATTATCTGTTAATGCTTATGTATTTTTTTTTTAACTGATCATGCTATTGATCTAACAAGGTCTTAAAAGCTTCACCGGACTACTAAGGCGAGCGCTTAGGGCACTCAACCGATTTTGATTCATGAAATTTGCGACCTATTTGAGCTATCCTAAACTTAGCTACATATTCATACTTATATGAGTTATTGAAACATATACGTGTACCAAGCATACATATCTCAACAACTCTTATATATATTTCGTATCGGATAATTTTCTAAACTATTTCAGTTCGATAAGGGAAAAAAATAAAAACCCTTCCACTTTCATGTGTAAGCATGTGTGCGTGCACATGTGTGGAGGTGATATGTGTAACGTTGTTGCAGTCTCGTAAGATTTTGTGTCACTTTATCGCGCGAGCAGCGTACACGAGGGCTCTAAGCCGAGAGAACGGACCTGGTCTTGAATCGCTACCGAGGGGGGCCTAGTCTGGTGTGCGGGAGCGAAATTTACCCCCAGATTAATGCTTATGTAACTATACTCTTAATAGTACTTTATTTAGGCATGTATATCCTTGAAATATATTCTAATTATATTACTTAATAAATAAATAATTACCTAGGCTGTCGACACTCTCAGATTCCTTTGTACCAGTCAAAGGTATGTTTGAAGTTTCATCTTGTTGTCTTTTGTCTTTTTCACTTCTATCTGAAATTAAATAAGTTATTACTAGTCGCCTGAACAGTCAACAGTTTTTTGTTAGAAATTTAAAAATTTTAAAAATTCACTTATCGGATGATTTAAAAATTCTGTAAATTCTTTGCTTTAAAACCAGTTTCAAAAGTGGGATTTTAAGTGAGGTAGAAAAATATCAAGTAATTTTTATATATCATAGGAGGCAAATGAACAGATGGATCACATGATGTTAAGTGATCACCACCGTCCATAGACACTTGCAATACCAGGGGAGTCACGAGTGTTTTGGGGGCGGAGGGAGAGGAAAGGAAGTGAAGCTTAGGTGGGCTCTGTTACTTCACGTCGGTTTTCTGCTAGAGGGTGGCACTACCCTGGATGAGCCAACCCATCCATGCTGAAACCAGAGTAATAGCTTCAGCGTGGCTCCACCATCTACAGATAAAGTATGTAAAGATGCATCAGTTTATATTGAAATATATTGTAATACTTACTGTCCTTATGTTTACAATATCTGCAACAAAATACCGCAGCAGAGACGGCGGTCATCGTGGCAATGACTCCCACAGCTCCCAGCACGATTATGAGTACAGTGGTTAGTTCAACTTTAACCGGCACTTGAGCTGCAAAAAATAATAACTATATACTCTCTAATTAGGTGTTCAGACGTACTATCACCGATGGAGGTAGCATATCGAGTCTTTTTTTTTTAACTTTATTTTTGGCAATCAATCTTTCGTTGTGCGATCATTTCAATATTAAGCGTCGCGTGAATCAATATTCTAACAAGATGGTGGATCTCTGTGGTGGATTTTTGTGACATCTCAGAATTTCATGCTCCGTGGTATTATTTTCCATTTACGCACAATAAACTAACTATATTACGTAAAACACCACCAAATTTAGAGAATATAGAGTCAAAGAACACAAGATTATGAATAAAATATAAAATCCACTACATGACAGACAAAATCCTTCCAAAATCTCGAGTCTACAGTTAAGGCTGGTTCTTAATTCTGTAACGTAAAATTAATAAGCTTTAGGTTTTTTTTTCTAAACTTGTTTTCGCAAAAGGATCATCTGAAATTGGTAAAAGAAACGGAGAGAGGGCTGATCGCAATTTGAAACGATTCAGTTCTCACTCCTTTGATGTGTTGCATGAGTGTAATGTTAGGTCACAAAGATTTGTTGGTCCTGGTATAGCTATATACAAGTCAGAATGATAGTCGTGGTTATTTCAAAAAGATTTAGATGCAGGTAAGAGAGTCCTAGTGTTTAATAAGCTTTATGTTGCTTAACTTTTTTAATAATCAGGTAAAACTGACGATTCAAACACTTTTGGTGGGCCATTGACGGTAACTATCTAAATTACTTATAATACTTGTGCAATTAAAAATACACTCCCAACTTGATTGCGCGGGTTTTAGAAATTGTTCGGGCTTAGGGTATTACTATACTGTTGATAACAATGTTATTTCTATATGAGAGCTAGGAGTTGTTAATACTTGATTTTAGAAAAACAATAGAGAAATTATCAACGCTATCGTATAAACGCTTGTCATACTATACGAATAATCCTATGTCAGGAATAGTCCAGTAAAGAATAAATTGTTTAACAAATTTTGGCACTAAAAGTGAAAATGATAGTACTCCAAGCAATACAAAATCAATACAGATGGTATTGAAATCTGAACAGTTCTTTGGGTACCGCCGGCATATTGAAAACATATCGCTTAATTCCTTACATAAAAGTAATTAAGCCTAGACAACGGTCATCTGCAGATCAACAAAAAAACATAACATGGTTTTAGGCATCGTGGTATTACTTTGCAATACATAATTTGATTATTGTGTACAAGTTCATTGGAAACAATTACAATGGACATGAATTCTGAGATCTCATAAAAACACTCTGGAAAATTCCAAGGAACCACCGTAGTATTCTAAGTATTACGGTTTACCCGGTATTTGATTTGATATGCCGGAAAAAAGAGTAAGACGTCCGACTAAAATCATATTTGATTCGGTTTTATAAAGGTTTGCGATAGACCAAGATAACGCTATAGGAAACCGAATTCACCCAACTGTCTCGTTCTTTACTGACAGGTCAAATCAAAAGCCGGGTACTATAAGTCAAAAAAAGCTGTGAAACGAAATAATTTCTAGATTGATACAGGCACTAAATTTCGTCAACTGTCAAAGAAAAACAAGACCTATGGATAAATGAGAAAGGATTTCTCCACATAAAAATATACACAGTGAATAAAAATATTACTGACCTGTATGCCTTTGAGGGTATTTCAATAAGCTTGAAGTGAGCGTTAAGGGCTCACTTGACCCCTTCTTGTTGTAAGCTCTAACCGACACCGCTAGAGAGTTGCTTGTCGATAAACCAGACACTTCAAACTCTGGCTCATCGTTACTTATATTGCGAAGGAGTAATCCTGTTGCCATGTCGAATATCTGTGTGAAATCA
This sequence comes from Antheraea mylitta, assembly GCA_014332785.1. Taxonomy (NCBI): domain Eukaryota; kingdom Metazoa; phylum Arthropoda; class Insecta; order Lepidoptera; family Saturniidae; genus Antheraea; species Antheraea mylitta. The sequence goes on along the minus strand of JACEII010000007.1, from coordinate 9,072,393 downwards.
TCAAACTTGCTTTACCCGACACGAAATACATGTAAGAGTTATAGAGGTACAGATATATATTACAATAGCTTATATAATGAATATGTAGCTTAGCTTAGCTCAGTTACCCCGAGATGTCACCACTGCCCTGCGTGTGACGAAGACACAATCGAACATACGGTAGAGAATTGTCTAGCGTGGGTGGTAGAACGAACTGAGCTCGTTGCTGTGGCGGGAAATGACCTGTCCCTACCGGCCGTGATCTTATCCATGGTCGGTAGTGGTCATGCGACAGAGTCACCCGTCACAGGACGATGAAGGCCCGTGTGGACAGAGCATGGCTTTCAGCCGCCGCTCCACGTGAAGAGCATAGGAAGAACCTTTTTCCTAATAGGTGGGTCCCCGTTTCTACCATCCACGGGAGACACAAGCGCGTGGCCAGGGCAGCGAAGTTTTGCTAGTCGTCACCCCGCACCTGCGTTCACATTCGCTCTAAGCCGCCGAGCGATTTTTACTCAGTAAGAGTCAGACATAACCCTTACGCTGTCCCACGGCAGTGTGAAGGAATCCTATGTAGGATTTTCCCTTCGTTAAAAAAAAGGTTAGCTCAGTTAGGCCGCGAATTGCATGAGCTAGATAATAGTCCAAGCCGAGTTGTGCCGTGAATCCTTGGGCTAGTTGCCAAAATAAAATCGGCTGAAGTGCCTTAGTTACTCGCCTTAGTAGCCTGGTGAATTGGCCTTAGACCAATAGCGTAGCTAACTCGAGAAAAAAATCAAACGTTACAGAATTTTCACAATTTTATATGTTGTGCTTTATATTATTTAGGCCTTTTTTGTATGCACATGTAACACAACGATACAAAGGCATTGGTGACAGGGAAGTTGCGGACAATAGGATAGCATGATATGGGCATGCCATAAGGAATTTAAGTCATCTTTATCTTTCAACAACTTACTTGCAGTAGAAATGATTGGCGTACCCCACCGTCGTGACCCGGAGTACAATTCAGTGTTAAAGAATCATAGGTTACGTTGGTTATCTCACATGCCTTTACTGAAGATGGTTTATCTGTAATATTATTTGTTAAGGTAAAAACATAAAAAAAACATTATCAAGTAATATTTCATTATTGTCGTGAGCATTACAATAGCTAATAATTTTTCTAATGTTAACCGTCTATAGGCGAAGGTAAACCTGATTACTGGCCTGGCGAGAAGTAGCGATACAAAACACGTATTTTGCACCATTAAAGAAATATTCAAAAACAGAACTCAAATATAAACATAAGATTCATTCATTTTGTAGGCCACTCGTTCTATTAGTGTTAAGCAGCACGCGCCGACGACCTAGCGCCCTTTGATATATGCCGCCATAAACACCGCGATTGCATCTAGTTGTTTTTTTTTATCTAATAAAAATTAATATTTATGTAATAAAATTTATAATTAGTCATTATTTTATGGAACAAATTTGTAATGCTTTATCTTTTTATTATGCCATTTTAGTTATAGTACGAGTGGCCTAGAATACAGTTTGAATCTTATGGTTGTACAGATAGTGTTTCAAATGTCTTTGAGTATTTCGTTGATAGTGCGACGTTCGTGTTTTGCGTCGCCACGTCAACATTCAGATTTTTTATCCTCCGCCTATAGATGTTTCATATCCAAAATAGGTTTACATACGCTGAAATACTTCTTTACACGTGTTTCAATGAGAAAATTTCAGATGAATAATTCCAGTACTTCCTACATTTTCTATTACCTACAGTGGTAGTAATAATGCATTGTTTGCTTACCTGCTGGCAAAATGTGAAACAAACAGGCCCTGGTTTGCCTTCCGACCGAGTTTGTTCCCGAACATTGGACCCAACCGTAGTCGGCTGAAGTGTTTACCATATACAAATATGTACCTGAAACGTTCCAGCTTGCTTCACTTTTTGGACGGACATTTCCGGGCGTTTCTAGGACTAGTTCCCCTTTGATATCGACGAAGAATCAAATCTCACTATTTTTTTTTCTATCAGACGAATACGAATATTTAGCACGTAACGTATTACGCAATAGTAAAAGGAACGGCTTCATTTAAAATTTTATATGTTCTAGCCCTTTCATAAAAGCATTGGTAATGCAAACAATTACACAATTTTATATTAAAATAATAAAAAAAAGAATATAATCGATACGTACGATACGATACGAAGAATATATCGATAAAAGCGTTTTTTTTTAAATTATTTGTATTTTTTTTTAATTATTTTATTTGCACTATTAGCATTTTATCAATAGACTAGCCTCAGCCCACCATTTCGTTCGCGTGGATTAGTCATTTTGGGCTAACGCTATCACGCAGCGGAAGCTCTCAAGACGAAAAAAAATCCGTATTTGAAATATTCTTCATTAATGCTTAGCACCTATTGGTTTTACTGTGAATATATGTAGCCTATAACATTCCTCGATAAATGAGCTATGTAACAATAAATGATTTTTTCAAATCGGACCAGTAGTTCCTCAGATTACCCCCTACAACGTCACAGCGTCACAAACTCACAAAATTTACCTCTTTATAATATTAGTATAGATTATAGAACAATAAATTTAGAAATAAGCCGTTTCTTTTACTATTGCATACAATGATATTATTATTAAAACGTTGAGTTGTATAATATTTTCTGTGCTATTAGTTTGTATTCCTTTGATAAATAAACAACTGAATATTATAGTTATTGTCGTTATATATTAAATTAAATCAACACATAATAAAGATAATACAGAATATAAAGTTATAAAATACAGTAAATCAACGTCACTACAATAGAAATAAGAACATTGATAAGTAGCGCTTATTTCAACTAGCCTTTTTTTGGGGCTTTATTCGCATAAAAATCACCCTTTTTTTTAGTCTATCCTTGAGAACATGTATGCAAAATTTCATAATGATCGGTTGAATATTTAAGACATAAAAGCATAACAAACTAGCCTCTGCCCGCGGCTTCGTTCGCGTGGAATAGTTCTTTGGGCTAACGCTAACACGCAGTGAAAGCTCTCAAGAGGAAAAAACCCGATTTTGAAACGTTCTTTATTATTGCTCCTCTCCTATGGGTCTTAGCTTATCGGTGATATATAGCCTGTAACCTTCCTCGATAAATGAGCTATATAACACTAAAAGAATTTTTCAAATCAGACCAGTAGTTCCTGAGACTACCCCTTACGTCACAAACTCACAAACTACCTCTTTATAATATTACTATGCACAAACAAACTCACATTTCCATCAATAAAATTTGCTAGAATTAGAATCATTAATCAGAGATTAGGTATATTATGAGTTTAATAATACATCTTGCTAAGGAAAGTATATCAATATTTGGGAATAATACCATGACTTAAATTTTAACAAAAACAAATCAATGTAAGTTGCATATTTATTCATAGTAATTATTTGCAGTAAGTAACCATCTTCAAAATACAAGTAATGTTATTTAGGACTAGCTGTGACCGCGACTTCGTCCTCGTAGAACCCGATGTACAAAAGAAGACTAATAAAGTCATTTGTATGTGTAAAGTTTAATTACCATCTACCTTTCTGTCGTACTTAACTCGCGTCATCATTAAAATCCCAATAACTTTTGACAGAAAGAAACCATTTTAATAAAACAAAAACTAAATGTTACTCAAAGATATGCTCTATGATTTCCTTGAAACGGTTTTATCATAAATGCAGTACTTTAGCAATGATGCGTGATCAAACAAAAATATAGACAGACATTTCTGAGAATTATTGAAATATATTTTACTTATTCCTGGATACGTACTAAATTTTTTTATTCTAATAATCTAAAACTACAGACATATAAGATCTATTCATATTATAGATATTAGAAAGAGGGTTTATTGTTATGTCGTAAGTAATTATAATTGACAACTAATTATTAAAGTACCTGGGCAACCGAGCCCAGCTCGGTTCTTTAAAAATCATTTTTTAATTAAAGTTTGCCTCAAAAAATAGCATTTTTTCATATAAAAAATATTTAAAAAAAGATACAAAATATATATATGTATATACTCGGATTCGAACTGAGGTTACACGAATTTTCGAAGCAACCTATTTTCACCCGAGTTATTTTTGTTTTGACAGCGGCGGCGAAATTTGCTTTCATATTCTAGCTATATTTTTTCATTACCTGAAATCTTAGTTAAAAAAGTAAAATCTAGCTAGATCGATTTATCATCCCTGAAACTACCTACATACTACGTTTCACGGAAATAGATGACGCCGTTTCTGAGACCCTGAATATATACAAATATAAAAATTTACAAGAATTGCTCATTTAAAGGTATTAGATAGAAATTGGTTGTACAAATATTAATAACAAATGAAGTAAGTTACCTGGTAAATTTTGAGATACGGCTATCGTGGAAGTGGTGAGCTCATGCTTACTGTGTGTAGAGCTGTTAAACCACCAATGATATACCATCGAATCCTGTATACAAAAATATGTATTAAAAAAGAAACATACATCTAGCAAGTATTTATAAGTAGACACAAAATCATATACATTTGCCCTTCCTTTATGGTCATTGCGTATTTTATTTCTTATCCGATGATTGTTTAATTTTATTTATTTTATTATGTATGTATGTATGATGTATTTTATACAGTGCCCGTGACTTCGTCTACGTGAAAGCTCATGTAAAAAACAGCGATTAATAAAATCATCTGAATGTATTACTAAGTCCTTATCTACTTTTCTCTCGTATTTAAGTTGCGTCGTCATTAAAATTATAATAACTTTTGATAGAGTGAACCGATTTAAATGAAACAAAAACTAAACGTTAGTAGCAGATATGCTTTGTGATTTTCTTGGAGAGGTTTTATCATGAATACGGTATTTTAGCAGTTATGCATGTTCATACAAATAGCGATATCTAAAATTGATTGATCTTATTCCTGAAACATTATTTTAAGTACAAATACATTCGTTTTTTATTCTTATTATATGTATAGATAAGATTGAAGATGTATTAAATATTTTTCTGTATTTCCGGAAATAAGAAGCTTGCGAATCAAAGTATGTGAACTGAATTTATGCAGTTAATAAATCAAATCGTGCAAATGAACAAGTCTCCATTGTTCCCTTTGTTAGAATATATTTTCTTCAGGTAAATTTAAATTCTAGAATAAGTTTGAACAATAACTCATTTTCCTCTCGGCTGTAATGTTTTTTTCGAATGAATAGTTTCATTAATGAGACAGGAGAACTTTTTCCAGAAATATGAAATTCAAAAACCATCTGGTTAGCTCTGAAACTTTTCATTTGAAAAATAGTATGGAAAATTTATTACATAGTTTTAAAAAGTATAAATATTGAATTAATTAAATATATATAGTGATATATAGTACTAGAGAGCCCAACGGACGATGTCTCACCCTGATAAAAAAAACCACTACAAATTACACACCTAAACCTTCTTCATGAATCACTCTGTCCACTGGAAAACCGTTTGAAAATCCGTTCAGTACTTTTTGCGTTTACCGCGAACCTACAGACAGACGTGGCCGAGAACTTTGTTTTATACTATGTAATGATTATTGTATATCAATCACTACTTAGTATTATGCTGATTTTGAAATAGAAATAAATAAATATATGATATTATTATATACACATTTCATGTATGTTTATTATTAGGGTGAACCGTAAAAATCGGTTATTAATTCTTCTTCAATTAATCGTGAAAATCTGTCGAATAATACTATAAACAAAACAATATTCAACATTAAAATATAATAAATTACCCGCAAAAGAAAACAAAATCAAAATTCATTCAGTGTCTAACTTTAACCTTGAATAAATTTTATATGATTAGATTTGTCAAAAAATCATAACAGCCTTTTTTGTAGGGCGTTCAGTAGCCTATAATAATATTAGTTTTATTTTTCAGGATAATAATCCGAGGCCGAGTAAAAAAAAACAATTAATAATAAAAGTTTCGTGTGTACCTATGTTATAAACCTAGTTATAAATCATTGACGTAACAAGATAAAAATCTTTTCAAAAATGTTATCTTTCGCCTTATTCTACATTTGTAGAAAAAAACGACACTAACAATAAAATAGGTATTTAATCAAAATATTGACTATAGCTAACTTCAGGGTGTCGGTTTTTCGTGACGGTGTGTGCGCGCATCGTAAAATTTACTCTCATCATTATTCCCTAACGCGCCAAAAGAAGTATAACTTAAAAGTAGTATGTTAATTAATAATATAAGAAATTTAAAAAATCGACTCGCGATCTCTAAAAATAAAAATGAAGGGCTCGGAGATTGACAGACCTTGTTTTAGATTTAAGAACAATAGATCAATTGAAGAAAAATAATGGTCAATTTTTTGGTATATCCTAATGTATGTGCAATGTTAATTCATTCAAGTGAGTGGATCAATCAAATGATATTTTTTCCTTTGTCAAAAATATTTACTAATATTTACTGTAACATGATTTTTCTAATAGACTGTTTCGACTGTTTAAAACCATGGAAACTTATTAATTGCGAAACGATTTCCAGTAATTCCGTTCGAACGCGAGCATGTTTCATTAACGTCGGATATTCATTCGAGCCGCCATTTCCAACTGACGGACGGAAAGACGCCTCTGTTATTGTGTTACCGATTCGGAATTAAAGTGAAGCGCTTTTAATCCACGTTCAGACGTTTCCGCGTTTAAAACGAGTGTTATATTTTGGTTTAATGAGAAAGACGATGTTTATTGAGTCCGGGTAGGTTATTTTCATGTGTATTTACTATTGCTTATAACATCCTCTTGTTTTAAGTTGGTTGTTTTCACTATAAACGTCACGGAATATTAATTCTTCCAAAAAAAGATTAAATGAAAAATACTTTATTGAATTTAAGCTCTGAAAAGGTACTTATGAATGCCAAAACTACCACCGATTCAGGAAACAACCCAGTTATCAAGAATAGTCGGCAAAAACTCGATCTGGTTTATCTTTTCATCACTATACATTAATTTTCGTGAAAAAAAATGTTGCAAGTGTCTTCTTCTTTAATTTATGGGACCGTGTGTAAGCAATACACAATTCCGCCAATGTCATGTAGATACAGAGTGTGCGCTGTCTGTGTGTCTAGGGATAGGTAATAAAATATATTTAAATTAATTTTAGAAATGCCTGTCTGTCTATCTGTCTTTATGAACACGCATCACTACTAAAGCACTGAGTTCATAATAAAAATAATAAAGCATATCTTAGAGAGTAACTTTATCTTTGTTATTGTTACGGACAGCTGAGCCTCGTAATATTTATGATATAAGATACATAAAAATGTCTTAGGTAGAGCAGGCATTATGACGTAAAAGTCTTGCGAGGCTTAACAACGTTAAGTATTATGTATAGTCATAATTTCTCATGTAAATAAAGTTTTGTATGTTTGAATGTAAATAAGTAATTATGTTTGGAATATTAAAGAGTCTTACGTCGTTTATTATAATGTCTTATGTAGTAATAAAGTTCTTATGTCGATGATATAGTGTTATATGTAGTGTTAATGAGTATTATGTCGCTTAATGACTCGTACATAGAATATCTCACGGTAAAACCGTATGTGTTAATGTATAATGTTTATGTTAGTGTAACTTGAGTTATAACGTTGTGAGAAGAGTAAATAATGTGTTCTTATGTATATTACTCAAGTAAATAGCCTTATGTAACGATTAAAAGTATCGTTAACAATATTTGAATTTAACCGCCAAACAGATTATTCTTATTATTTGAAGGAAATTGTACTGAACCACCACGTAAAATATATCGTCGATTAATGTAAATTGTAAATGTGTATGGTAAATGGCGGCATCCTTAGGACACAAATAATGTACTAGGTGTAAGTATGTAATCTTGTACATATATAAGAAAAAGTGTATGTAAAACACCGGCTTTCGCAACGCGATTAAAGAAGTGTAAACAAGTATTCCTTATAAAATATACAGTCCACTGAAGTTTCTGCTGCTGAAGTTTTATTGAACCCGGATAGGACCTTGACCTCAATAGTTATATTCTAATCGGTCCACTCTATCAAAAGTTATTGTAGTTTTAATGACGACGCGGCGTAAGTATGAGAGAAAAGTAGATAAGTAAATGGAATTAATACATTCAGATGATTTTATTAATAAACGATTTTTTGATAAGGTTCCACGCGGACAAAGTCGCAGGCACAGCTAGTCATACATATATTTACAAACATAGTTAGATTAAGGGGTTAAGTTCAAATATTGATCCACTCTATAATAACTTTTTGACACCAAAACCTGCTTGACATCGCGCCTAAACTCACCGATACGGCAATTCGGTAATATTTGGGACTTTGTTGTAAAACCTTACACTATTGCTTAAAAGACTATTACTGCTTTTACTGAGTTCGAAACATGGGATGACCAGTTTGATAATTTTTGATAAACAGGGTATAGTCGTAGGTGTCAGATACGGAAGCGCTACAAAGCAAAAGAGAATCAGAGACGGGTTTATCACTACCTCTATGATGGTCACGATCCATTTACCAACATCCTGTATATTTTATAAACTTTTAGTATGAGATTCAGTAAAACAAAGTTCAAGGAGAACCTCGCACTTCAAGTGAAATGTAAAGATTCGTTGAATATTTGATACTCACAGAAATGTCTCATATTTTTTATACGTAATTTCTTTACAGGCGTCCCTAGAGAGACATTTCCCGGTGTGGAAAAACTGCGATATTTATAAAAATATCAGTTATACCCGCGGCTATTCATGCTTTTTATATTATTTATATTTATTATAATAAAATTCATATTATATAAACAGAGATGAGCATAATTTTGGTAATCAGATAATTAATCTGATTGAAAGTAATCATGATTACATCAATCTGAATTACATTTAATCAAGATTACATTTAATCATGATTGTCGTGTAATCATTAATTGTGATTAAAGTAATTAGTAATCAAAATTATATGGTTATTTGTATTCAATATTTCAGTAGTAGTTTATACCGGTATTCGTACCGTACCGCTACCGTACTCGCTTATATACAATTTCAAACGTATCTGAAAGTTTGAAATTCATTGATTGAGATGATTAATATTTTATAATTTGGGTTAATTTAAATTGGCAACAAAGATGGAATAAAAATAAAGTTGATTTACACAGTAAAACTATGTATTATTTCTCTATTAATACTCTGATATTAATCAAAAAAAGTAATTGAAATTATGACTAAGATTAATAATTATTAAATTCTTGTATGATTACTTTGTGATTACTTAAGTTAATCTGTAATCATGATTGGTAATTACGAAATGTAATCTGTAATCATTCATATGATTGCAGATTGCCCAATACTGAGTAAACATGCTCTGTTTTTTTTTTTTTTTTTTACAAAAATCAACATCATTATTATGACGATCGGTAATAGTTACTAGTTACTATTCTTACTAATGTTATTACTAATAGTTTCAGTTGTAATTTTTTCAGTTACACCTTGCGCAAATAAAATCAAATGGTTTTTTTGTTGGAATGAGACGTGGTAGCGGCCAATCAATTCCAGGCGGAAGTCCTAAGTTACGGCCTTATATAATATGCAATTATGAATTTCCGCAAAGTTACATCTACTTTAATCAACCAAATGTATATAAAAGTATTTCTTTTTTTTTTCTTATGTTCTCTGCTTTCTTTCCTCTGACACAGGTTAGAGTTTCTTATATCGTGGGGAAGAGTGGTGGCATGGGCATCTTTGCCCTTAATTTGGTTGGGCTGTACCTATTGTAGTTGTAACCTATTTGGGGTGTACATAGAAGGTTTGTGTTTTGTGGTCGTAAGAACACCGAAAAATTTTTTTTTTCTTTTATCTTTATTAATACTTATTAACTCTAAAGTTAATAAACTAATTTATGACAGTGATTGTACGGCATTAACATATACTTATAATGCTGGAATCACTTTTAATTACCAAACAATCTTAATAAAAATTTCTTTAACTCTACAGATTCTTAAACCGCACTTATTTTTTGCTTTGGTATAATTCTAAACATCGTATTTGTGAGCTAATATTGGGATTAATTTAAATTTATTAATATTATTTTACTTAACTATTAGTTATATTAGGATGGATTTTTTAATGACACTATTGTTTTTATGGCGGTTGCATTTTGATCTTTTATGGCGGTTACTAAGGATTTAGAGGGTTACTACTATATTTATGAAAACATAGTATAAACAAACTCCTGTGCCACGTCTGTTTGTCTGTTCAAGATAAGCATTAAAACTACTGAAGGGATTTTCATGCGGTTTTCACCAGTACATAAAGTGATTTATGTGGAAAGTTCAAGTTTAGAATTTGTTAATTTTTTTTATATCATAGGAGGTAAACGAACCGGTCGGTCACTTGATGTTAAGTGATCATCATCATCCATAAACACCAGCAACACCAGAGGAGTCGCAAATGCGTTGCCAGTCTGTGTTGGTGGGGAAGTAGGGACGGGGAAAGGAGAGAAGGAAGGAAAAGGAGGGAGGTAGGTCTCCGGCGCTCTCACTGACCGAAGAAAATGCAAAAATGCAAGCACTGTTACTTCACGTCGGTTTCCTGTGAGAGGGTGGTACTACCCCGGGCGAGCCGACCTATTCATACTGAAACCAGTAATAGCTTCAGCGGGGCTCTACCATCTACCATCTAAATATTTCATTAAATATTTGAATATTATCAGTGCGTGTAAACATCTGTCATGGTTATTCATATTTTTACATTCCGGGACCACGGAAACACAGAATTTGGAAAAATGTTAATGTCATATGTCCTTTATAATGTCACTGGTCAATTTATATCCGATTTTGAATTTTAAATTGGTTTGTATATAAAAGTTCCGAGCAAAGATTATATCACATATTTCTTGGTAGGTAATTTTTTTAGAGACGTCCCCAAGGAGACATTTCCCGCTATGGAAACCGGAATATTTATAATATCTTCATTTGACGTAGAATTTATTTGGACGCGACGCGTCGCCTACATTGATAGTGAATACTTTATTCATAGCCGCGTCGAGCCTACCGAGACCCGTTTGTATATTGAGGTTTTGGCAAAATACAGATCTTTAAGGGGAAATACACCAGACAAAACACGAAAGTGATTTAGAACGTTTCCAGAATTTGTATTTTTTCATCCCGCTTCGGAAATTTCGTGTCTCCGAACCATTGGCTGTGGTAAGCAGTATTTTTTTAAGGGCAGATGTTTGTTTTAAGAATGTGATTTATATGTGAGAGTTTGAAATTGAATCACTTTCTATAATTTGCACTTCCATTATATACACTACTAGTCTTAGATGCTTCAGTAAACTTAAGACAATACACGAATGAAAGGAAGTTTTAAAAATTTGTGTTTTTGTTCATCCCGGCTCGGAAAAATTCATGTCTCCGGGTCATTTTTAGAGAGTGATTTTATAGTTTCTGTTATAAACTACTAGATTACAAGTCCAGCATATCAAAACCATGCCGTTTGAACGCGTGTAATCTTATGCATTTAGCTTTTAGTACATTTAGCGCTTAATGGGTACAAATAAATTTTTGATCCCGCAATATATCGATCATATATACGTTACTTCAAAACAGCTGCACCTCAATTGATAAACGTGGTTAAATATTGAAGTGAAAACTTCTTTAGGCGCGTTGAGCGGCGTTTTTAGCCGGATGTAAATCTATAATTTCACGTCATGACATGCTAGATAAGCGTCACTCATATTGCGCTTACGTGGCTTGCGTCAGGCTAGCGACACGTATAGGGAGAGGTAGCAGACCACCTCCCCTCCCACCATCGACGATAACGGCAGCGCAGCCGCAGCCGACACTTGCCAGGGAGTAGACGCAGTGCCAGTCGGCAGCTCCTGCTCGCAGGAGGCCGCCGTAAAAAGGACTTGCGGGCGATGGACGCGGGTACGTCCGTCTCCCTGGCATAATTTATGCACAGACCCGTGTCGTTGAGGGCAACTCTTGCCCTCCCCTGAAGAGTCTATGATTCTGACCACTCGACCGCGACGAAGCCCCATGATGAGGGGCCGACACCTGCCGGGGAGTAGACGCAGTGCCAGTCGGCATCTCCTGCTTCCCGCCAATAGGTGTGATCAGATAACGTGGAGTTTTGTCCATGCAAGTCGGACATACCCCACCCTTAACTACCCACCTGCATAGTAGTGTAATGAGATATATTAATTTCATTCTCTTACAAATTAATCAGAATACTAGGTTACACTTGCACTGCAAGTAAACTCACACTCTTCTCTTTTATCTAATTTCCTTATAACGATGTTTGTGTCGAACATCGATAACTCATTAATACGAAAGTTTATTTTGCTTTTCTACTTGCCGATGTTATCAAGTTTTCTGTTGATTCATTATGAACCGTTCGTGAGTTCGCTTCCTTGTCAAAGTTTTAAAGTCTCGAGTGTAAGATCAGAGCTCCGAAGCTTGTTCTTACTTAATGGTTTAAGTTATAAACACTAACTTGATACTTTAAACTTAAAGTGTTTATTTATACATCACAATATGATCATCTCGCTTTAATATCGTCTTGTGTTTTTGTTTTAAATTATTACAGATTCTAGCATCTAATTACAATGTTTCTCGCTTACCCGCGCAAGTTCGTTTGCGTGAAATCGGTTACCTACCGTTTCCAATTATACTTCCAAACTCGTAAAATCTTTAAAAAAACTAGAACCCGATTATAGCGACTCCCATCGTTTCCAATTGTGACACCAAACAATTCAGGGACTCACTCAAACAAATACCTATTTTTTTTTTTCGAACTGACTACGCTACTGACCCAGCAATGTCTTAACAGCTTCACCGGATTACAAATACCTAGTTGGTTTAATAAATGGCTCACGCATGTGTGGTAGAAATTCTGATGATGCAGATGTAGCGCCATCTGTTATCCAGCAAAACAAATAATTTCGTTTTGTTTGAAATATGAACGACCGTTGAATCGTTAGGTTATTTTTCATACAGAAATACTAAAATGGCGAATAAAAAGTGAGAAGGTGGAACTCCACCTTCCACTTCCTCCACCAAGTTAGAAAGGCGAAAAGGGGTTATAAGTATTTTTTGATGGAAAAAAAAAAATATAAAAAATAAAAGTTGTCAAAAAAGAAATTCCAGATAGGGACACTCTAATCACCTAGAGGTATAAAATATACTAAACGCCCTATTCTCATACCTACCAGAAATATACTATTAAAATTTAATAAAACTCGGTCGAGCCGTTTCGGAGGAGTTCAAATACTAACACCGAGACATGAAATTCTTATATATTAGATGTGATTTTGTTTGTGAGATATGGTATTACCGTAAGTGGGAATAACTATGGAACTCTGGATTTTTTGCTTGCATTCACCAATACTTCGTGGGCTGATGTGGTGATTACGTCCATACTTTCCTTTGGGAAGAGGCCTATGGCCATGTAGTGGGTTTTTTACATGTTCATGTTATGAAGACGATGTAGTCGTCTTCTTACCGTATCCCATATAAGTATGGTTTTTTTATATCATATAGCAGGCAAACGGAGAGGCGGGTGATGTTAAGTGATCACCGCCATCCATAGACACTAGCATCACTAGGGTAGTCGCAAGTGCGTTGCCAGCTTTTGTTTAGAGGGATGTGGGAGGGGAGTAAGGGAAGAGTAGAGGGGAGGGGGACAGGGAGTTGCTCCTCCGGTACTTTCACTGACCGAACGAAACGCAACAATGCAAGCACTGTTACTTCACGTCGGTTTTCTGTGAGAGGGTGGTACTACTCCGGGCGAGCCGACCCATATATGCTCAAACCAGTAATAGCATCAAAGTGGCTCTACCACCTACCGAAGGGTCAGCACAACATGTTTTCCTTTTCCACTCTCCCCTGCCAGATGTCATTTCAGTATTCAAACCATTTTCCGGCTTTCTCTTATTCCTATATTCGTCCACTTTGATGCCCAAAACTTTTCTAATAACATTACTAGTAATGTATATAGATATATAGATTAACCTGGATACTAGCTTTGGGACAGATTGGTCCCAGCGCACTCTTTTAAAAATTTTTAAATTTCCCGCCATCGGCAAAGACATTTAGTACATGTATCATATGAGTCTATAAATCTATGGTCACAATAATATATTTAATTATATTCAGATTATATATGGTTTTTATATTATCATGTATTTGATATTATTTTCATAAAAATTATATCTAATTTAAAATATATTTCGTTTTTTTTTTTCTTATGATCGATAAAATATTGTATATTTTCTTGAAATAAGTTTTATATGAAATAAGGAGAAAGAATAATAGTAAAGTTAATTGGCTGAAAACTATTGTTATCATATTCATTTGTCTAAATTATTCAATATTTAATTTGATATATTCATATTGTAGTAGTTTAATGTATATTTAGTTCAGTATTTAATCTAAAATATTTTTTCTAACCTAAAAGTATAAATACAATAGCTAAGTTGCACATTTCGTGGTTTAGTACAAAAAATAGTTCTTAAAAATTAAATAATTATGTAATAATACATTTTGCATAATAATCGGAATTTCACATTACATCATTTATAATTATTCAAATCTTGTAATAAATCCAGTTTTTTTTTAAACCTTATACTGCCAAACTGTTTGCTAACCTTTGCATCATAAGGTCTATTTTCGTTTGTATGGCGCTTAAATCTTTATGGTTTTTCACTACTACAGGTGTTAAAATACCTTCGGATTGGCATCCAGTTCGCATTCGATATCGATAATTTCTCCTCTAGCCGCGCGCAGCACTATTGGTTGAGGAGCTTTGCACGTTGGAATATCTGGATAAAAAAAAAACAATTTGCATAACATCTAGAGTCTTATAACGCCGTAACACTAACGTTATTCAATAAGACTAATTATCGAGAATGATTTTAAAAAAGTGCGTGTCTGTATGACCGCACGGTAGAAGGGAAAACTTATAAATAAATACATGGTCATTAAAATTCATATACATCTTTACAATTATTATAATAAACAATAGTAATATAATAAATACGCATAGTATATACTCTTGAAGTAATACACTGATTATATACAAAATAAATAAATATTATTATTTTATAATTATACTACTAGCAGGTTCGGTAGCTGTTGTCCTGATTTAATAATAAAAAATCTTAATAGTAAATAAATAAATCAATCAATATAATAAACTAAAAAATGTAAATCTAAACAATTCTTCAATCCAGCTGATCACACACAAAAATTTCATCAAACTCAGTCCAACCATTTAGGAGAAGTTCAGCTAGATACACACGGACAGAACAATTATATACATACATAGTTAAACAAGTCATAATAAAAATGATGCACTCCTTACGAGACAATAAATGTATATGATGACGATCCAAGCCGAATATACACGATTTAGCGCGTCACCGACACGAGCGTGACGGTTCACTTTCATTCACTATTGTAAACGACTAAAATGGTTCCTATTCAGTAACTTACATTTCACATCCAAAACGAGACCGTCGCTGGAACCTTCCCCGAGGTTGTTTCTTGCAGAGCAGACGTAAGAACCGGCCGCTTTTCTAGACACCTTCTGGAGTACAAGGCTCTGGTTCGCCAGGAGTACACCTGGACCTGGTTTCACTATGACACCCTGTCCATATAAATGTACTTAAATGTATATGAATAAGATTTTTGAAGTTATACTTCTTTTGGCGCGTTAAGGAAAAATGATGAAGAGTAAATTTTTACGATGCACGCGCATACCGTTACGAAAAACCGACACTCTAAAGTTATTACAATGCGCACTCACACCGACACGAAAAACCGACACCCTGAAGTTAGCTATAGTCAACATTTTGTTTCTTTGTATTTGTTGCTTGTATTTCTTTGTATTAAAACTTTCAATGTATTAAAGAATGCCTTTTTTCTATTGTTAGTGTCGTTTTTTCTACAAACGTAGAATAAGGTGAAAGATAAAATTTTTGAGAAAATTTTTATCTTGTAACGCCAAAGAAGTATAACTTCTAACGCATACATAAGTACAAACACACACTTATTTTTGAACTGACTACGCTATTGACCTAGCAAGGTCTTAACAGCTTTACCGGACTACGATTGGTATTGGTATTGGTGGTTGCTATCTAGTCTATCTAATATGCGTCAAACTTTTTGACCGCTCTTAAGCAGATGCGTAGAAGACAAATATAGGTATCAGAGGGACGTTACATTTTTTTTTTGTTATAGGAGGCTAACGAACAAGTAGATCACCTGATGTTAAGTGATCGCCACCGTCCATAGACACTAACAACACCAGAGGAGTCGCAAGTGCGTTGCCAGCCTATATTTGGGGGATAGGCGGGAAGGTGGAAGAGGAAGTGTGAGGAGATGAGGGGAGGGGAGGGGGCCTCCAAAGCTCTCACTGACTGACCCATTCATGCTGAAATCATTATTAGCTTTAGCGTGGCTCTACCATCTAAAAATAGACAATTTGAGCCATTCTGAAGCTAATACTGATTTCAGCATGAATGGGTCAACTCGCCCGGGGTAGTACCACCCGACCCATAGAAAACACTGAAGTGAACGTAACAGTGCTTGCATTATTGCGTATTGTCCGGTCGGTGAGAGTGCTGGAAGCCCACATTCCTCTTCCTCTCTTTCTCCTCCTCCCTCCCCCAAACACAGGCTGGCAACGCACTTGTGACTCCCTTCGTCTTGCTAAAGTCTATGGACGGCGGTGATTATGCCGTTCGTTTGCCTCCCTATGATTAAAAAAAAACTAATGTGAAGGGGAACAGCGCTCCCACGCGATTGATCCTCGTCCTTATGGCACCGACGTTGATACGTATGTCAGTGTGTGCTAGTTGCTGTACAGTTGCGTTCAGAATAGTTTTGTTGTTATTAATTACATGTTATTCCTATTTTCGTTCTTTTCTTTCTGTAATTTAGTTAATTGCTACTGACAAATATTTATATGGATAATTGTAATTATTCTAGATTTCTCTATGACTTTATTGTTCAGCTACAATTGTTTACTTTTACGCTATTTCCTTAGTAAAAAAAACTGCACTAGCAGGTTCATACCAGATTTGGATAGGCAGGGAGAGATGCACGAGTGGTTAAGGTGAGTGTTAATGTACATTCGAAAGGGGCCCCTTAAACCTACACCCGTGTCACAAGTCTCGGGAACTACTTGGAGCATCCCTCGTTGCTACGTGATGGTCACGGCACCCCCACGCCGCCGCCGGGCTCTTCTCGCACCGCTTCAGGGTAGCCCCTCTTGCGGTGATGTTTACGCCGGCCGTACCCCCACGGTGAATCCATGGTATGCTAAGTAGTCCGTCTCTCTTTTTTATCATCTATTTATCTTTATCTTCAATCCTTTGTATTATTTTATATGTATGTATATCTTGAATGTTTGTGTATGTTTGCTTAATCTACTATATTAGTATTATAAAGAGGTAAAGTATGTGAGTTTGACTTTGTAGGGGGTAATCTCAAAAATTACTGGTCCGCTTTTAAAAAATTCTTAGCCAATTTGTCGAGGCAAATTATACGCTATATATCATTACGTTAAGACAAATAGAAGCGGAGCTCCAATGAAGAATGTTACAAAATCGGTTTTTTCCTCTTAAGAGCTTTCACTGTGTGTTAGCATTAGCCCAAAGTAACTATTCCACGCTAACGAAGTCGCGGGCAGAGGCTAGTTTCCAATAAACAGGTTCTCGTAAATCAGCTGTCAAAGCGTTTTTAACACAGTCGGAGTTATTTCACATACAAAGGATTCTAAAAGTTTAAAAATCTCGTGGATATAACTTACATTATGCGAGAAATAGACATGATTATGCCATGGGTTTGCTCGAACCCTGCAATCTAAGTACACGTCGGATCCCTCAACAACTTTTCCGGCATCCAGATTGGCACCGAGTTCCAGCTTTACCACAGGCAAATCTAAAACATAAACGTGACCAATAAAATTCAAAGTTGGTTAACAAAATTTATGCGGTGTTATTACAAAAATGTTAAATACGTATTAAATACTTGCTTTAAAATGGTTTCGCACTAAATACACCGCGCTCGACAGAGGCAAGTTCGCGTTATCCTTTTTTCGCAAGTTTAACCTAACCTAACAAAAGCGAGACAAAAGAATAAGATGGCGAACATTCAGCGACCGCGGTGCATTTGAAACCTAACCTTTTTAAAGGAAATATTCAATACGTATCTAACTTTTTTGTAAGAAGACTGATGATCTCTAGGTAAAGTGAAATCGTAGGATTCGTGCGTTGTTTTTTAACATTATTCTTTTAAAGGCTAATTGTAAAAGTAATTCGAACATAAACTGTTCCATTTTAACTTTTATTGTGCGTAAGTGTACAAGCTTTGAAACAACCTGTAGCACACTTTCTTTTGTTTTGTTTTTTTTTTACAAACTATAGTGCATTGCTATAATCAAATTGTTTTTTTTTTTTTAATTTTGATCTGGTTTCCCCTTTTTTTCGATTAAAGGGCTACGGAACTCTAAGAACTCTTATAAAATAATAAGAAAGTCCTGTGTTCTTTATAAGGAAAATAGAAATACCCAGTGCACAAGCCTTTAAATATTAATATTTAAGAGTTTTGGTATACAGAGGCGTCTTTTTTACTACCCCGAAGACCTTTTAGTGTGGATTTTGAGAAAAAAAATTCGTGTAGTTCATATACGGTACAAGTGAAATTTATTATTCTGATTATTTTTTTATATAATAAGATGAATTCACTATGGAGGTAATATATATGTATATAAATTTTCGGCATTATTTAGTAATATTTGAAATATATATTAACAATATTTTTAATACATATTAACTATTTAAAGTGTGTGGTAATCACTGTGATCCCATATAAAATAATATTGTTTTGTAGGTGGTAGAGCCACGCTGAAGCTGTTACTGGTTTCAGCGTGAATGGGTCGGCTCGCCCCCGGTACATCTTCTCACAGAAAACCGATGTGAAATAACAATGCTTTAATGGTTGCGTTTCGGTCGGTCAGTGAGAGCGCCAGAGGACCACCTCCCTCCCCCTTTCCCCTCACTTTTCATATTCTATATTACCTGGTGTTGCTAGTGTCTATGGGCGGTGGTGATCACTTAACATCAGGTGACCAACATGCTCGTTTGCCTCATATAATATTAAAAAAAAGATTTCAACGTTTCTCTCTCTCTTTTTATATACTTCAAGAACATTACTAATATTCTATCTCATTCTCTCACAGCCTATCTCTATATATCTAGTTATAGCCATCTCTTTTTAGTTACATATTTTCGTTAAGTGAAAATCTAATTCAC
This sequence comes from Antheraea mylitta, assembly GCA_014332785.1. Taxonomy (NCBI): domain Eukaryota; kingdom Metazoa; phylum Arthropoda; class Insecta; order Lepidoptera; family Saturniidae; genus Antheraea; species Antheraea mylitta. The sequence goes on along the minus strand of JACEII010000007.1, from coordinate 9,053,052 downwards.
ACCTTACCAAAAAAAAACATTTAATGAGATTAGAATCAGTCTAATATGTATATATCGTGTTAAAAACTTACGTTGTATCTCCATTTTCCATCCATCTTCATGGGTGGAGTGAGGCAGAGTTGATTGGACAGCTCTACAGGACAGTACTCTACCGGCGTCGTCTATTGAGGGTACGAAGGTCAGGATACTGCTCGTAACATTCCCATCGCTTGATATCTAATAAAAAATTGAATTCAAAATACTTTATTCAATTAACGCACCGAGAAGGTTCTTACAAACTTCAAAGCTACCACCGGCTTGGCGGAACAAATGAGTCGTCGAGAAGAAATGAAAAGAAGTTCAATCTGATATATATTGGAACGAAGTAGGGATTTTGCTGCGCGACCGAACTGAAAAAAAATGTGATAGTAAAACCGTAACGAAAAGTGGGTGGAATAAAACCGTTAAATGAGACGTGCGCAGGCGCGACGCTCGTATACACAGCGAGTAGTGTATAATACCTTTCTCTTTCTTCTTTTTTGTAATTATTTCTATTTCTATGTAATTTTATGTTGTCAAACAAAAATAAAGAGACATATTTTGTTTTTTTTTTTTCGAAGTGACTACGCTATTGACCCAGCAAGGTCTTAAAGCTTCACCGGACTACTAAGGCGAGCGCTTAAGGCACTCAGCCGATTTTGTTTTGGCAATCAGCTCCAGGGTGCATGGCACACCTCGGCTTGGCTGTTGCCTGTTGCATGCAAAATCGCGACCTATCTTAGTTAACCTAGCTAACTATTCATATATGTATGAGTTGTTGAAACGTATATGTGTACCAAGCATACACGCCTCATCAACTCCTCCATATATTTATTATCGGAAAATTGAGAGTTTTTCAGTTCGATAAGGAAAAAAAGTAAACCCTTCCACTTTCATGTGTAAGCGTGTAGCGTGCACGTGTGTGGGGGTGATCGTGTAGTGTTGTAGCGGCGATATATATTTGTGTGTCACCGTATCGCGCAAGCAACGCACTCAAGGGCTCCCTACCGAGGGATCGAATCTAGGCTTGAGCCGCTGCCGTGGGAGGCCTAATCGGGTGTGCGGGAGCGAAATTAACCCTCAGACCACGGCGGCGTGATCTGTGGTTATGCAGGCGTGGGCGTGAAAACGCTCTGTTTCGAGGGACAGGCTGATTGCCTGAAACCTCTGTTAAAAAAGTTTTCTATGAATACAATCTAGCTAGATCGATTTATCGTCCGCGAAACTACCTATATACTAAGTTTCATCGAAATAGATGACGCCGTTTCCGAGATCCTAAATATATACAAACATAAAAATATACAAGAATTGCTCGTTTAAAGGTATAAGATAAGATAAGATATAAATTGAATGACAGTTCCTAGTAGTATTTAATAAAATTGTAGTGTCAAAATTACAAGTTGGATGCATATTTTGGAAGCGAGAAATAAACACGACGCCGTTTTTGTATTGAACTAAGTATTGCATTATCTATACTAATATTATAAAGAGGTAATTTTTGTGAGTTTGTGACGTTGTAGGGGGTAATCTCAGGAACTACTACACCAATATTAAAAATTATTTTACCAATAGAAAGCCACGTTATTCATAAGTATCATAGGCTACATATTAACCCGAAAAACGAAAACACTTTTTTGTAGTAGTAAGAATTGCAAAGTCGGAGAAAAAACGGTCGAACGAAAATGTTTCTTACGAACGATGCCATAAGATGAGAGATGTATGATTGAGTTCTAGAGAAAAGTTGTAAAGTTTGATAATGCCTGCAAAAAATCAGCGACAGCATTTAACTTTTATATTTAAGTTACAAAAAGTAGTTTTTTATTACGAAGTGGGCACGGGTCAGCTAGTACTTTCATAAAATTAGAACTAGGTACTGCATAAAGCTATATCAGGGTTATGCTTATTTTATTGATATAATACATACATTGTACGAATATGACAATCGCTTCGATTGAGTTATAAATATTCAAGTTATTGTTGTCTATAGTAAATTAATAAAGCCACTGAGGACTCTTTTTTTTCGATCTGACTACGTTATTGACCTAACAAGGTCTTAACAGCTTCATCAAACTAGCCACTAAGCACTCATTCTTCTGCATAAGTATAAGGTCCATATATGTCTGTCATTAATCACTGATTGTCTAGCATTAGGTAATAATACACGTTACATCTTATATTAATATGTTCTAAACTAGCTGTGCCCGTGACTTCTTCCGTGTCTAACTTTACGCAAAAAAGCAGTGGTTAATGTAATCATCTGAACTTTTCTCTCATACTTAAGTCGTCATTAAAAATACAATAAATTTTAATAGATTAAACCGATTTTAATGACATGAAGATGTTACTCGAAGATATAATTTTATTGAAAGAGTTGTATCATGAATGCAGTATTTTAGCAGTAATGCGTCTCCAAACAAACAGACAGACCAATGATATAATAACTATAGATACGTCATAAGCGCTTCGACAACGCCTTGTTAAAACTTTATTAGCTAGCTTCTTTTTGACGGCTACCTCGTCAATCCATCCGTATCTAAGCAACATATAACTAGTTCTTTTTCACAACCGATATTGAGAATATGTTATCTTACTTCCACATTTTATCTAAGACGGTTTACGTATGTGTGTGTTTCGTGCCATTTGTTTTGTCCAAATATTATGTAGGTAACGTATTTACACCTTTTCAGTTATAATATCATTGCAGACAGACAGACAAACAGACATTTCTAAAAATGATTGAAATGTATTCTGTTACTTATTCTTAAAAACCTACAACACTTCATTTCAATGTAAAAAGTACAAAGAGGTTACATACTTCATTTCAATATAAAAAGTACAAAGAGGTTACATTTACATTTTTATTATATGTATGGGTATATATATTCGTGTGAATTGATGATATATGTTTAAAAAAATGTTTATATCATCCTTTATAAAGAGAATCAGATTGGATCCAAAAGTACTCGGTTACGTAATGAGGCTCGTCGCGGGCGTATCATCACAATACATCGATAGACCGATACACGGCTATTGTACTGTGAATTGTTTGAGGTTTTGTTCGTCGACTGTTATACGAGTCGTTGACATATGCAGTCTAATGGTTAAGGTAATTGGACTTAACGATTTTCAATACATGAATGCTTTTTGAAGTGAAAACTAAATTTATTTGGTAGGGGAAAAATTTATTCCGATTAACCGATGAACACGATATGCTCATGACGAGTTGCGTTCATGCCAGTCGTTGTATTATACTTGATTGTACTATATGCGTGTTTAAATTTTTGGATAAGTAAAATTTTGTGTTTTAATATCACCGTCCGTCACCGATGACGTCGACATGCTCGTGAAGTATTTATTACGCTTGTGCTAGACTAGTGACACGTATCTTGCATATCTATGGAGTGGACGCTATGGATATGTAGGGATCAAAGTCCACTCGTGCTTTTCCTGTTCCACTACTGGGGGTAAATTTCACTCCCGCACACCAGATTAGCTCCCCTCGACAGCGGCTCAAGCCTAGGTGTGTTCCCTCGGGGTGCAGCCTTTGAGTGCACTGCTCGCGCGATACAGTGACACAAAATCTTACATCACTGCAACAACATATCATATCACCTCCACACACGTGCACGCATACACGCTTACACATTAAAAAGGAAGGATCTTATTTCTTTCCCTTATCAAACTGAAATAGTTTAGGAAATTATCCGATGCGATATATATATATCTGAATAGTTAGTTAACTTAGGTTAGCTCAGATAGGTCGCGAATTGCATGTATCAGGCAACAGCCCAAGCCGATGCGTGCCTTGCACCTTTGAGCTAGTTGTCAAATAAAGTCGGCTGAGTGCCTTAAGCGCTCGCCTTAGTAGTCCGGTGAAGCTGTTAAGACCTTGCTGGGTCAATAACGTAGTAGTCAGTTCGAAAAAAAAAAAAAACATCTTTATTAGGAGTAATTGCAATGATATCGTTCAATTGGTTTCAATTGCGTTCAAGTGAACGATAAATATACATCTGGTTTTTGTTAAAGTTGTTGTTGTATCTTTTGTTTTGTTTATTAACCGAGTCTAAATCTTTTACTAATTGGTTTTAAGTCTTTGATGCGATTTTATGTATGTATATGTAGTTGTAACTTATGCTTTATTTATTGTATTGTATCATTTGACTAAGTATATTTTGTACTATTGGTGGATTCTACGTAATATAGTTCGGTGCATAAGTGAAATGAAATTAGGCCTCCCACGGCAGCGGCTCAAGCCTAGATTCGATCCCTCGGTAGGGAGCCCTTGAGTACGTTGCTTGCGCGATACGGTGACACACAAATATACATCACCGCTACAACACTACACGATCACCTACACACACGAGCACGCCTACACGCTTACACATGAAAGTGGAAGGGTTTACTTTTTTTTTCCCTTATCGAACTGAAAAACTCTCAATTTTCCGATAATAAATAAATGGAGGAGTTGTTGAGGCGTATATACTTGGTACACATATACGTTTCAACAACTCATACATATATGAATAGTTAGCTAGGTTAGCTAAGATAGGTCGCGATTTTGCATGCAACAGGCAACAGCCAAGCCAAGGTGTGCCGTGCACCCTTGAGCTTGTTGCCAAAATAAAATCGGCTGAGTGCCTAAAGCGCTCCTCTTAGTAGTCCGGTGAAGCTGCTTGCTGGGTCAATAGCGTAGTCACTTCGAAAAAAAAAAATCGAATAATATTTATGTAAAACATCTATAGCGGCTGCTCTAAACGACTGTTGGTGTGGTGACGCGTCGCCATGACCGGGGCATGCATCGCAACGGTATATTATTTTGATGTATATACGAGGGTTAACCTGATTGTTGTCATGACGATGTGTGTGAGACGTGGCGACGCTATGCTATGTGCAAGCGACTGTGCGCAGTCTCTCTTGCCGTATTAAGCTCGCATACCTATAGTGTTGTTTACTACGTTACACATGTGTGTCACATTTGCCTGGCGTCCCGTGACCGCTTTATTCTTATTTTTTGTATTTAATTAATATCAATGGCTAACGAAAAATCCTAATATGTTATATTTGATTATGCCACATTTTACGTGAAACATGTATAGGCCCGGGTAAACCTGATTATTGGCTTAGCGAAACGTGGCGACGCAAAACACGAACTTCGCACTATTAACGAAATACTCATAAACATTTGCAACCCTATCTGTATAAACATAAGATTCAAATTGTTTTGTAGGTCCTTCGTTCTACTAGTGTTACATGGCACGCGCCGACGACCTAACACCTTTTGATAATTACCGCTAAACACGCCGCGCCTGCCTAGTTGAATTTTTGTATTTAATAAACATAAATATTTATATAATAAAATAAATAAACAGTCATTATTTTATGGAACAAATTTGTAATTCTTTAGCTTTTTTATTATGCCATAGCTGATTTCTGTCGTAATCTGTTCTTTTATGCATATAACTTATACAAAATATCGATGGTCCACATCTGCCAGACGTCCCGTGACCGCTCATTTTTTATTTTCTGTCGTATAATTATCCTTTTATACAAATTACCAGCACACAATTATTTCGATGTAGCATACCGGCGTCCCATGACGGTTCAAAATGCTTTTCATTATATTATTATTTATATAAGATCACGGGTGACTATAATTTGTAATTACCAATTTTGCAAGCACATTTCTCAATTAATACGTACGTAATTACTTTATCCAATGAAGCGTTATAATAAGAACGGATTCGATTACGCACTTGATTAAATAAGCTAAAAGTATATGCGATGATCCGTATTATTAACACATTAGTGAATAATGATGAAAAATATATGTAATATTGATGATAAATATGAACAAGACAGTATATTAGTACCCACAGTCCTTGTCAATCTTTTTGGCCTATCTTTTTTTTTAGAAGTCATAAGCATGACATTACGTTTGTAAATAGACTAATACTAACAGTTTTGTAATGTATACATATAATAAAAGGCTGTCTAGGAATAATTTATAAAATACATTATAGTGTCAACTACTTAAATTTTATAATTTGTAAATTTAAATTATTGTAATTAGTCTGGTATTCACATCTATTGATACTTTTTTTTTTTCCTTTTTGTTTTAGTCTGCAGACTCTTGGTCCGCACCTTTTTTTTGCTTAGATGTAGTTTTTTTTTTTTTTTTTTTTTTTTTTTTTTTTACGTAAAAATCGTATCCGTGAGCATATATATGTGTATATATATATTATTAGTAATGTATTAAATATTCACTGTTTAATTTTTATTAATTTTTTTTAAATGGTTTAATGATGTTATTGTTTTTATAGCGCTTGCATTTCCATTCTTTATAGTCATTTTTAGGTTGTAATCCACAATATCCCGTGCCGGAACGTCCACGGCCCGACGAATGAACCTACTTATCTATTGATACTTCAAACAATAATTATCTATCTATCTAATACCTTTAAACGAGCAATTCTTGTATATTTGTATATAGTCACGATCTGGGAAACGGAGTCAGCGATTTGATTTTCAGTGTGCGGTGCAAGATACTTTAATTTGATTTTTTTTTCTAAAAGCTGAGAGCTTTCTCTACAAAATATATTGTATCTGCGATGTGCATATTTTTTGTTTTGTTAAACCGTTAAATAATTAAACCGCGCAATCGTAATACTGGTCACGCTCACTAACAAAACGTGAAATAATAAATTTATCTCCTGCCAAAAATACCGTTCAATGCGCCTAAAGAAGTTTTCACTACAAAAATAAACGTAGGTAGTGTTATAAAATTATACATTAATTTAGGGTAGTCCGGTGAAGCTGTTGAGACCTTGCGAGGTCAATATCGTAGTAAGTTCGAAAAAAAAATAATTAGAAAACTATGCATCGAAACCCGATTCTAGCAAAACTAGAATATTCTAGTAAACGCTAGGAACAACTAAATATATCATCAAATTACTTTATACCATTGTACGCAGAAAATCGGATTATTTTCAAATTATGAAAATTGGATATTATATAGTGTATGCTCAGAATTGGTTATACAGTGCGTTGCAATGTTTTCCTGTTAATTACCTACATGATTGTGGATTTTCCAAAATGTGTATACATTTTAATCAAATGGATATATTCTGTAGCCGGCTGATGGTGTAAAAAAACATTAATGAAATCTGAACACATAGAGTCACGTAGGCAATGTAAAAAAAATCACAGTAATTAATTTTTAGTGTTCGAAATTTGTGTAACGTGTTCTTTTTTTTATATCATTGGAGGCAAACGAGTTGGTGGGTCACTTGATGTTAAGTGGTAACCACCGTCCATAGACACTTGCAACAGCAAACGGGTCACAAATGCGTTGCCAGCCTGTATTGGGGGAGGGTGGGAGTGGAGGGAGGAATGGAAAAGGAGAGGGGGAAGGTTAGGTGAGGTGGGCCTCCGGCGCTCTTGCGCACGAAACGCAACAATGCAAGCACAATAGTGTTCTACAACAACTCCATGTTAGTTTTCTGCGAGAGGGTGGGTACTACCCCGATCGAGCCGCCACATTCATGTTGAAACCAAAAAGAGCTTCAGCGTGGCTCTACCACTACAGTAAATTTTTGTGTTGAAACTTTTTTCTAGAAATTTCGGGACATTTATGTGAAAAATATACGCAACTCACCGTTTCCCTCACAGTCTTCAGTCTGGTGCCTCCTTTCCACCATGATATTGTTGGTTTCGGCCTCGCTCCGACAGCCTGGCAGACCAGCTCGGTGCTTTGGCCAGCTACTAATGGTCTCTCTTCTCCTTGCAAGCGGACCCATAACGGACGCACTGTAAATAAATGTATAATGTATCCTTCTTGTTTACGTACTAATTGCAGTATTAAATTTTAATTAAAATGCAAAGTTGTCAGATATTAAGCAAGAGCTCGTTTCAGTATTGGAAAAAAAATGGACAGTGAAAAATTGTGAGTTTGTGAAATTCGGCCGAATTGTACGTTTACAAAGTGTGAATGTGAACACAGTATTTTAAATCGAGGTTTAGAACTTTTTTATATCATAAGAGCCAAACGAACAGGCAGGTCACCTGAGGTTAAGTGATCACCACCGTTCATAGGCATAAGCAACACCAAAGTCGCAGTAGAACGAATGGCCGACATAAAGTGTGAATCTTATAATTATACAGATAGGGTTGCAAATGTTTTTGAGTATTTCATTAATATTGCAAAGTTCGCGTTTTACGTCGCCATGCCAACAATGAGGCCTATAGAAGTTTCATATCAAAACAGTATCACCTATTGATCTTTGGTGATAGATCAACTTGAGGATAATAGTTATTGAGTTAGCCATTAGAAAAATTATTATGCTATGGTCTCAATATAATATTTTCTTTAAGTAAACGCTCATGCTGATTACAGAGATCTAACAACATTACACATATTACCCCCACACACGTGCATGCATACACGCTTACACATGAAAGTGGAAGGGTTTTATTTTTTTCCCTTATCGAACTGAAATAGTTTAAAATATTATCCAATACGAAATATATATAAGAGTTGTTGAGGTATGTATGCTTGGTACACATATATGTTTCAACAACTCATATATGTATGAAAGCTTAGGTTAGCTCAGATAAGTCACGAATTGCATGTAAGTATCAGGCAACAGCCCAAGCCGAGGTGTGCCGTGCACCCTTGAGCTAGTCGTTAAATAAAATCGGATGAGTGAGCGCTCGGCTTAGTAGTCTTGTGAAGCTGTTAAGACCTTGCCAGGTACTTAGCGTAATCGGTTCCTAACCTAAAACCTAAAATAAAAACCTAACCTAACATAACCTAAGATAAAACCTAACATTTTCATCAATCGTTATCTAATAAATTCCGAACCAGTAACCAATTTATTAATACAAAAAAAAAAAAAAAAATCTATCCAAAATCAACGAAACGATCTGAATAAAAAACCGATATACATCGAATACCACTTCAAAGGGAACAATTAAGCTGTATTCTTTGACACGCAATCTAATTTGAATATTCACAAAGATCACAAACTAACAAATCCGACGAATTATCCTCCCGCCCTAGTTCAATTATAAATGAATTTTAATCGCACCCAATTTAAATAAGAAACACATGGGAATCAATTCAATTTCGTTTCGGAATCACATTACAGGTTTAAATAATGATTTTTATTTATTTCAAAACCCAATTAATGTCAATCATTCTATAGGTGAATCGTTTATAAATCCAGTATTTTTATTGAAATTTTCGGTAGTGGTAGAGCCAAGCTGAAGCTATTATTGTTTTCAGCACGAATGGGTCGGCTCGTCCGGGGAAGCACCACCCTCTCACAGAAAACCGACGTGAAGTAACAGTGTTTGCATTGTTGCGTTTCGTTCGGTCAGTGAGAGAGCCAGAGACCCACCTACCCTCCCCTTCCCCTTCCTCCTTCCCTTCCTGCCCCACCCCCACCTTCCTTAAATACAGGTTGGCAACGCACTTGCGACTCCCCTGGTGTTGCAAGTATCTATGGACGGTGGTGATCACTTAACATCAGGTGACCCACCTGTTCATTTGCGTCCTATGATATAAAATATATATATATATACCGTCCATAGACATTTGCAATACCAGTGGAATCGCAAGTGCGTTGCCAGCCTATGTTGGGAGGGGGGAGGAGGAAGGAAAGAGGATAGGGGGAAGGTGAGGAGAGGTGGGCCTCCGGCGCTTTAACTGACCGAACGAAACGCAACAATGCAAGCACTGTTACTTCACGTCGGTGGTTCTGTGGCTCGGGTGGTAGTAACCAGGGCGAGTCGAACCTTTCGTGGCTCTACCACCTACAATAAATTTATACAAAGAAATAAAATTGAAATGCCACAATAACAGATTTTTACAAAATTGATATTGTAGTCCGGTGAAGCTGTTAAGACCTTGCTTATATACAAAATATTTATATACTATTGATCCCGGCAGACGTTTTTCCGCCCCGATTATAAAAAAAAAACCCGACAAATTATACACCATGACCTTCTTCATGAATCACTTTATTTACTGGTGAAAACCGCATGAAAATTAATTTAGTTGTTTTTGAGTTTATCACGAACAGACAGACAGGCAGACAGACGCGGTAGGGGACTTTGTTGTATGCTATGTAATGACGTACATATATGTATAAATACATATTTCTCATATACTAGAGAAGGGCTCAATACCACAGCACCACGACCAGATTAGGCTCCCTTCGGCAGACCAGACTAGGCCCCTCTCGGCAGCGGCTCAAGTCTAGGTCCTTTCCCTCGGCGTGGAGCCCTTGAGTGCGCTGCTCGCGCGATACAGTGACACAAAATCTTACATCACTGCAACAACAGTACACATATCACCCCCAAGCACGTGCACGCATACACGCTTACACATGAAAGTGGAAGGGTTTTGTTTCTTTTTTTTTATATCATAGGAGGCAAACGAACAGATGGGTCACCTGATGTTAGGTGATCACCACGGTCCATAGACACTTGCAACACCAGGGGAGTCACAAATGCGTTGCCAGCTTGTGTTTGGCAGGAGGACGGGGGGACAGGAAGGGAAGGAGGAAGGGGAAGGGGAGGGTAGGTGGGTCTCCAGCTCTCTCACTCTCCGAACGAAACGCAACAATACAAGCACTGTTACTTCACGTCGGTTTTCTGTGAGAGGGTGGTGCTTCCCCGGACGAGCCGACCCATTCGTGCTGAAAACAATAATAGCTTCATCTTGGCTCTACCACTACAAAACTTCTTTTCCTTATCGAACTGAAATAGTTTGGAAAATCATCCGATACGGAATATATATAAGAGTTGTTGAGGTATGTATGCTTGATACATATATATGTTCCAACAACTCATATATGTACGAATAGTTAGCTTAGGTCAGCTCAGATAGATCGCGAATTGCACGTATCAGGCAACAACCCAAGTCGAGGTGTGCCGTGCACCTTTGAGCTAGTTGCCCAAATGGAATTGGCTGAGTGCCGCAAGAACTCGCCTTAGTATCCGGTAAAGCTGTTAAGACCTTGCTGGGTCAATAGCGTAGTCAGTAAATAATTAAACAAATTTAAAACAAAAGAAAACCATAAAACACAATGCCTAAATTTAATTGCACGTGTTAATTATAGTTTTTATTAAATCCATTCATATTAAATATAATACTTTTATACGAGTTTAATAAAGTAATTAATATGCAAACCGCAACCCTATTTCTAATGCATAGGGTTACAAATTTTAAAACACGAACGGAGAGTTTTTTAAAAAAAGGGTTCACTTTTAAATAAAAACCATTGTAAATCTGAACAATAGGCTACTCGGTTCGAACAAAGGGTTTAACCTAACTATTCAAAGGTTTTCGATCTTTTTGTTTAGTCCACTTAAAACAATTAAGGAGTTTTCAAAGCTACCCTTTTTAGGATACCGTTGTTGTTACGATCTGGAAATGAAACGGTTGTTCTTTACGAATTTAATTATATTTCAACATCTGGATAAATCGTCACGCTCGGCTCGTGTAACGTTGCATCGCGCTTACTCGGTTGTAAGCGGCATTAAGCGCGTGTTTTATTTCTATCGTGGGATATTATACCACATGAAAGGTTAAACACTCGCAGTATTCTAGAATATAATACTTCATGGTCACATTTAACATATAAAGCAATTATATCAAAACAAATATTAATAAATAACAAAGCGAACATAAGGTAAAGTTTGTTCTAAGACTTTCAAAAGCGTAAACACAATCGTAACAAACCTAGGTGCAGTGACCGGTGACCAAAGCTGTAAGGGGCGACCCGGAGTTTTTAGCCTTCGATAATAAAACGGACAATGAACTCTATTATTTTATTCATACCATTCCCACGTTCCCTTTCAAATGAAATTGAAATCACCCGACGGTCATTGAAACTGTGCATTAACATAGAAGAATTGGAGGATTGCGTATAATTTTGTATTTTTCTAATTAATTAGGTCAAATATAAAGCATCTATTTTTTAATTGCATTAGGAGGAGAATCGAGTACAAACTATCCTCCATAAATACTGTTAAAGCTTTCTGCATGTAGTAAGCGCATCATTTTTTTTATTCTATTGTTTTACGTTAGCACGGTAAAGTAACAACACTGCGGCTTATTATAAGCACAATATATCGAAATAATTTTTACCAGCTTAATTTACTTTTTGCCTTTTGCGTGATGATTATATAGGATTATATATATTAGGGTTTTTTCTAAGCCCACCTTACCAGCTATCCAGCTACCATCTTTAAATTGAGAATATATCGCAAAGCAGTGAGGTGTTTCGGCACCTACAACTGAGAGCCAGTACATTTCTTTTGACTAGTTTACCATCTTTGATTACTTACATCAGGTAAGACTGTGGACAAATACTAGCATCCATAGAATATAAAAAAACTTCTCAACTTGTTCCATATACTATGTACCATATCTACCTACCATATAAAATATATACTAAAATCTGTCCAGATAATACACCTATGTGTGTAAAAGTCTAAAGCAAATCGAGTTGCTTTTGGTTACAAAAAAAATGTACAGACAGACGTTACTTTTCCTAATATATAGGAGTGAATATCGTAACATAATAATTTAGATTGAATGCTTCGCTTGTAAGATAACCCTGGATAAGCACTCACCGTTAAAGCTGCTTATATGAAACGTGATGTTTTCCCATGACTTAATAAAGTTATGTAACCTTAATGCTAGCAGGATATTATGGAAGATGGTGTAAAAAAGGTAATCATCTTATATATCAATAAAATTCGTTAAAGAGACAATTATAATAAATTGTTATTTCAATTTTATTGTTTCTTTGTTTGTATTTATATAGAAATCATATTAGACAAAACAGGGATTGGATATAGTTATACTTGTAAATATACAGCTTCAAGAAACTGTACTTTAATATCGTAAGATCTGTCTGACAATAGGAATCTCATGTCATTTCATACTCTCTCCTTCCCACTTCCCACCTCCCCGCGCATACCTAAGGCGCGGTACAGCGTTTGCGGTCTGACTATAATAAAATAATTAAACTATAAATATGGTACGGAACCCGCCTCACAATTTTATTTAAAATACGCGATGGTTTCGCAAGTCAATCGTGAATTATTAATTATACTTTAGGTGTGGAAAAGACTTCATTATGCGAGGTATAAAATCGTAATAAATTATCAAGGTGTTGGTTTCTTTTCTAAGAGAACTTAATAAATTATGAAGTGTGAACTTTATTGATATGCGCGCGAATAATTATGAGAGATTTTTTTTAAAAGGAATTACTCCGGTGCGAATTTACTAAAACAGAAAGAAATTCAAAGGACTCTTATATTTAAACTAGGCCTATTCATGCGGGTTTACCCTCGTTTCTTGTAGAGGGTTTTCCTTGTAATTATATTATTTAACTTTTTAATATAGGTATATCATTACTTAGTATTAAACAAAGTCCCCCACCTAGTCCGTCTGCTTGGGATAAGCTCAAAAACTACTGAACGAATTTTCATGCGGTTTTCGCCAGTTGATAAAATGAGTCATGAGGAAGGGTTAGGAATATAATTTGTCAAAGTTTTTTTATACTTTCATTGTTATAACGGGACGTCTGCCGGGCCCGTTAGTATAATAATAAATATAAATAATACATAAATATAAGAATGTAAATCTTACATGTCTCTACTTTTTACATTTTTGTCTAAAAATAAGTAACAAAATATCTACTTTTACACAAAATGGTGGAAGGGTTTACATTTTTTCCCTTATTTTAACTAAATTGAGTAGTTTAGTTCGTTTCATTATTATATACATGTTGTGTTTATGAATCATGCATTTTTTTTATTGCATGATTCACAAATGAATACATGTACGAATAGGTTAGAATAGTTTACCTAGGTCACATCGGGTTTTCCTCGGTAACAGCCCAAGCCGAGGTGTGCCGTGCACCCTTGAGCGTGTTACCTGAATGAAATCGGCTGAGTGCTTTAAGCGCTCGCCTTAGTAGTCCGGTGAAGCTGTAAAGGCCTAGTAAGGCCAATAGCGTAGACAGTTCGAAAAAAAAATAATTACGGGTCGCCCTTTCCAGCTTTCGGTACAGGTCATTGCACCTAAGTTTATTAAGTTTGTGTTTATACTTTTTAAAACTCTTTAAAATCGACTCTATTTTATCTCCCAATGCTGTCAAAATTTATGTAGAACTATCAAAAACTATCACTAAGGTAATATGCCGAATCACGTACTGGCTTGAATGTGGAATACGAATTATATTGGCCTATGCCTCTTGCCTTATACTATTTATTCAAGCTTATTCAGATATAGGAACGCAACCAGTTCTCTAACGGTAGTAGGTAAAATAACAGTACTTCCAAGTAATTATTACTATATGACAATACAAAGATAACAAGAATCGCCAAACGAAATTCCTCATTTATTTCACTAACTAGAATATTATACTCGATGACGTCACGAAAGCTGTCGCAACATGAGTACCAAAGTAAATCGTCACCGCTCGTTGTTTACTGTCGTATGACGGGAGCCTTGCATATTTCTTGTTTACAATAAAACATCGATGTACGAAACATTTTCCGCCAATTTTATTTATTTTCTTATGTACATAAAAAAAATGTAAAGGTCTGCCGCTATGCCGGCATTACGTACAAACTAGTCGGTAGTTTTACATATTTTTTTTTTAAATAAAACTTTGGTATTTACGTATTAAATGTATGGCGTTCGTCGGCCGGTGCTTCGAGCGGCTCGCGTTAACTTTTTCGCTAGTCTAACTAAACCGAAACGAAACTGTTTTAACTTAAAAATTATCAAATTGGTAACATACATAATGGTATTTACGTAAGTATTAATGGCAATGCTGTATTTGTCTTTGTTTCACAAGTCTAACCTAACCAAACTAAGACAGGAAAATTAAAAAAAAAAAATCGGTTAGGTTAGATTTCCAAAACAAAGAGAGTGCGGGCGGATGAATTACATTTTTTTTTTATTTTAATTTTTAAACCCTTGTTCCTTAGTTAAAAACAGACTATAACGATCCTTTCGTTCTATATGGAATTATTAAAGTTTTAGGCAACTAAATTTTTTATAAACTCTATGTAATTGGACAAAAGTGGCGTTTTTTTTTTCGAAATGAAAACGCTTTTGACCTGGAAAGGTCTTTACAGCTTCACCGAACTATTGAGGCGAGCGCTGAAGGCAATCAGCCGATTTGGGATGTTTGGGCGACTAACTCAAGGGTGCACGGCACACCTCGGCTTGGGCTGTCGCCTGTTTTGTGCAAAAATTGCAACCTATCTGAGCTAACATAAGCTATCTAGATATAGGTATATGAATTATTAAAACATGCATGTGTACCAAGCATGTGCCAACCAGTGCCTCAACAACTTCGATATGTATTTTGAACCAAAAGTGGCGTAGGCGGTGTGGTGCGCATTGCAGAATAACGCAGAGAAAGTCATGATTAACATCAGCTAGTTTCTTAATAAAACTAACTTTGAACTTTTTAAACTACTCTTTTTTAAATTGTCGTATGACACTGAATGAGAGGATACCACAATTATGTGATAATACATATTGAGATATTCCATAAGCACTAAGCTGTAACAATGAAGTTCATCAATGGAAACTTAAAACAGATATAAAGGCTTGAGTAATAAAGACAAAATTACAATAAAAAATAATGGATAGCCTAAAATTATCCATACCATACCGGGAAGTAGCCGTATGAAACAAAAAATCATTATACGAGAATGAAACGCTAGCTAATGTTATGAAAAAGACAAAAAAAAAAATATTTACAACAAATAAAAAGTACATGGGCGCACGAGCCTAACTCGGTTCTTTAAAAAACATTTTAAAATTAAAATAAACTGTTAGGTTTGCCTTTTAACATTTGAAATTTTTTTGCAAAAAAAAAGAATATATAAAAAAAATAACTCTTCTGCTGTTGCTCGGATTTGAAGTGAGGTTACCTGGATTTTCGATACAATCGATTTCCATCTGAGCTATTTTTTGTTTTGACAGCGGCAGCGAAATTTACCTTTCTATTCTAGCTATATTTTTTTAATGGATAATTAAGTTATAAAAAATCTATGAATAAAATCTAGCTAGACCGATTTATCGCCCCCGAACCTACCTACATACTAAGTTTCACGGAAATAAATGACGCCGTTTCCGAGATCCTGAATATATACAAATATAAATATATACAGGAATTGCTTGTTTAAAGGTATTAGATTAGATTACTTAGATTTAACCTACTACACTAAACAAATACCGCATCCAAATCGAGCGAACGGATCACGGATCCGTGTCGCGTCGGTACACTCGCTCACAAAAGTATATCAACCTGTCAATTAGGACTCTTTTAGATTATCATCTTACATATGAGAAGGATTACATCGTCCGCGGCGGCTTTTCGGTCCCACAGATTTATGTTCACAATTTCGCGGCGGTTTTGTCTTTGATTTATATTGTTTTGATTTAGTTTTGTGTTATTTTGTGGATATTTTTTTAGTATCAGCAGTCCTAACTAAATAGAAAATCGTCACTAAATGTTAAACTTTAGCCAGGCTGAAGCTAATATTGGTTTCGGCATGAATAGGTCGGCTCGTCCACTTGCCCTCCCCTTTTCCATTATTCCCTCCAAAGTAAGTTAGTCGTCCAAACATCCCAAATCGGCTGAGTGCCTTCAGCGCTCGCCTCGATAGTTCGGTGAAGCTATAAATACCTTTCGAGGTCAACAGCATTTTCATTTCGAAAAACAAAAATGGTCCCAACGTTTGTGCAAATATGGTATCGCCCATCGATGTGTTAAGTTACTGAAAAAAGTGCTATTTTCAAAATTTGTTTCTTATTTTAATTGAAATCTTTATTATAAATGGATTAATTAACCGGATGACATTATGATAATTGAAAACATTTAAATACACCGATTTTACGTCTCGGTTGTATTTATAAGTCTGGTAACGTGTCCATACATCGAGACTGTTGGTACATTCCTTTGTGAATACCGAAACGCGACGGCCAACTACCAACGTTGGTGCTAATGTTATTATTATGTCAATTAGTATGTCGAATGAATATTATTGGATCCAACGTTTGGCATCGGCTTTACATATATGCGTTGTGTACATATAGTACAGAGTTATTTTTTTTCGATGCATCCTTTTATTTCGTTTAATGAGTATAAATAAATCTATACAACAAAATGATAGAGGTTATAATTCTGCGCGCATTACGGAAGAAATATTTTATAGAGTTCAATCAATTGTTTTTTTATATATTTTTTTCTTCTTAGGCACTTAGTACTTATTCAAAAAAATCAAAGCATCCATAAGGATTGCTAAGAGAAGTTAACACTTAACACAATGAAATATTAACTTTCTTCTCTTTTGAATCTTTAAATTAAATATAGTGTGAATTATTTAAATTCTATAATTTGTAAATTAAAATTATTATCATTGATCTAGTTTTCACATTTATTGTCATTTCGAACAATAATGACATACAGTTTTATATAGTTTCTAATTAATATATGATAAGCTGCACAATCTCACTACAAAATATCAATGTTAAATGTACACAGGCTCTTGTACTACGTGTCGACACAAGCCGCGCAAGTACAATACAGTCGGTCACGTTAACAAGCATGCCATGACATGAAATAATAAATTTATCTCCAGCCAAAAAATTCCACTAAACACCCTTAAACAAATTTCAATTAAAAAAATAAGTTGGATAATTATTTTTCTAACTACTACCTCATCTCTAAACAATTACGTAACCGATATTTACCAATAAACAAAAATATATCATTACTCACGCCTCTTATAAACGTCATTACCGACGAATAATATCGACATGATAATCCCATCACTGTAGAAAGAGACAACACGTAAGCCGTATGGAGAGTGAAAGAGAGACATTAAAGAATGCGCAAGTCATCCCGGAATATATTCAGTGTCGGTAATGATGCGTCAATCATGACTTACGGAGATGAACAGATAAATTTAACACTAGAATGCTCGGGATAATGTACCCTATTTATGATGTATATCCTATATTAGCTTTTATCGCGGTTTCGTCTGCGTAAACTTATATTTTTCTAGTGAAAGGCATAATTTCACTGCTATGAAGGAAAGAAAAATTTATATATATCCCATATATATATATACCTATTTCTTTTTATCTTTTTTTTCGGATTGATTACGCTATGAGCTTAGCAAGGATAGCTTCAGCGGACTACTAAGGCGAGCGCTTAAGGCACTCAGGCGATTTAATTTGGGCAAATATCTCAAAGGTGCACGGTACACCTAGGCTTGGACTGTAGCCTGATATATGCAATTCGCGACCTATCTTTTTTTTTTAACGTGGGGAAATCCCTTATGGATACTCACCCTCCCAGGGGAGAGGGTGGGTTATGTCCGACTCGCACGGGATAAAACCCCACGGTGTACCGACAGATCGTGTTGTTGGGGCGGCAAGGGATCGTTCCAGCTAATCAACCTTGACTTGACTACGCTATTGACCTAGCAAGGTCTTAACCCTCTATTGCATGAATTATTAAATTTAAAAGAAAAAAAATATTTTTATGTTTTATTAAGGTTTAAGATACAAAATATGAAGTTAAAAAAAATTTAGGTTTCTTAATTAAGAAAATAAAAACACAAGCCAAAATTGGCTTCCCATGCAATAACGCATATGAGACGGAGACCATTTTTGGCTTCCAATGCACAGCTAATACATAAAAATCATACAAGGTGAAATTCTCTAAAACAGTTTCTTTTCTCATTCAAGCAAAGAAAAACGTCACATTTCTCGCATTTTATATGAGAACGTAAAGAACAATGATTCTGGCATAACTGACGATTCTTTTGGTGGATCGGCAAATGGTCAATTTTGTCTGCGCGTACTGAATTTAGAGGTAGATCTTGTATTTTTGCCAGAGTTTTCCTTGTTTTTTTCTGAGGTACGGGAGATTTATTTCTACTGGTAGGAGTACCCGTTCTGGTTGACGTAGGAGTGTCTGCTCTTGATGAGGTAGGAGTACCAGGATTATTCATACTCGGACGTCCTCTTTTTCTTGAGATGCTTTTGCCAGCCTTGCAGTAATGCTCAGAAATGGCGAGCTTGAAGTCAAACAGTGACATGTACATGTCAGTCTTGCGTCGCCACAATAACCAAGCATTAATGGATTTAGCTTCAGCTATTTCGTCATCGGAAGTATCGGTATCAGATGGTGGAATAATTATTGTTTTTTTACGTGCTTGGTTGCGAAAGCGTGAAAGTGGAACATCGTCATCAGAATCAGATAGCGAATCATCGTTACTAAGTGAGCCATCACCAGGGATAGGTTTAATGCAGTTAGCAGTGCCATAAAAGCGTGTGGAAAGCATTCTGGAAGGACAGAAAAAAAAGAATCTGAATGCATGCGAAGCCATTTTTGGGACAAGTTACTTTGTCGTAATTGCATACGAAGCCAAAAATGGCTCCAGTAGAAAATAGTGAAAATGATGTAAAAGCAACAAATATTTTGAATAAACTGTGAAAGGTGTCAAAAACAAAGGCTTTGCTGAACATTATTATATTTTTTTTTAATCAATTTTCTTACCTTTTCTGTTGAAATTTCACTAACAAAACTTCAGTAAATTTCACTTCAAACGACTTTGCGTACAGGCCGGAGAAAAGTAAGGTTATCTTGACATAAGACAGAAGCCATAGACATAAAAAAATGCGTTTCGTTTCAGAGTGAACCAGACGATATAATAGTAATTAAGTTTAAAAAAAAATTGAAAATGAGGGTAGAAAAATAATAGTAAAGTTACGCAGCCAAAAACGGCTTCCCATGCAATAGAGGGTTAACAGCTTCAACGGACTACAAGTAATATTTGAACGGGAATTTTACGGGCAAATAACTAATTAGCTGTTTTATTTTAAGCTAGCGAGTTCAGCAGACGATACCCGATATTATATCTATATAATAAAAGATTGAACACATATTGTTCGATAATGTATAGCTTAATATTTTCATTACTTTCTTATATAGTGTAAGTGAGCACTGAGGGTGATACATAGATAGTAGTTTAAAGTTCCAGCTATGTGGCTTATGATAAATCCCATCCCATTCGATACACTATTAGTATTCACATATATAATGTACATGTTACCTGTTACTGTAGATGATGTGCGTGTTATACTTACAAATATTTTTGAAAGAGTATTATTGTTATTTACACATCTAATAACAATTTTAAATTTATTTAATATATTCAAAAAACGCGTACGAAGCCATGGGTAACAGCTAGTAGGCTATATATTAACCCGAAAATGAAAACACTTTTTCGTGGTAATTGGATTTGCAAAGTCGGAGAAAAACGGTCGAACGAAAACGTTTCATACGAACGTTGCCTTAACTATGAGAGATATTCTCGTATAGTTGAGTTCTAGAGAAAAGTTGTAGAGCTTGATAATGCCTACAAAATAGTCAAGGAGAGCATATCTCGACCTTTTATATTTATGTCACAAAAAATAGTTTAGATGTGAAACATCTATAGGAGCGGGTAAACCTTATTATTGGCTTGGCTCGACATGGCGACGAAAAGCAAGACCTCTGCACTATTAACGAATTTCTCAAAAACATTTGCAACCCTATATGTATAAACATAAGATTCAAAGTGTTACGCCGGCCACTCGTTCTGATACTGTTACGCGGTACGCGCCGCCAACGTAGCGCCCTTTGATAAATGCCGCCTAACACACTGCGCCTGCACCTATTTGAATTTTTGTATTTAATAAAAAACTTTTTAACAAAAAATTAAACCGCCGAAAAAACTGAAAATCAAAAAATAATAAACCTTTTACTTTTTTCATCTTAATAACTAAGTTCTTAAACTAATGTAAGTATACCTAAGTAATTTTAAGTCGGCGCCAATCAAGCAAATTAATTAATTACGTGAGCGGTGTTGCGCGGCGGCGGCGCAGCGTGACACACCCCTTGCATGCCGAACGCTTACGAAGCACACACGTTCGGGCACACACGTTACCGCTGGAGATCTCACATTGTGTTTTTAATTTGATTTGGTTATTTTTGTGAATTTAAGTAATCTAATGATCTTTGTTCATTGGTTGTTTGGCGCCGACTCAAAATTTCTTAGGTATACTTACATTAGTTTAAGAACTTAGTTATTGAGATGAATAAAGTAAAAGGTTTATTATTTTTTGCTTTTCAGTTTTTTCGGCGGTTTAATTTTTTGTTAAAAAGTTTTTATTTTATAATTTTTTGTGGCTATGATCTTACTAATTACTACAAGCTTAATTTATTTGTAATACACAACTCAGAAGCTGAATTATAAAACATGCCTGGTTTTCTTACCCTTGGGGTTGCTTTTTTCATGTTTACATGCATATGGGATCAACTTATGGGTATACTCTTTCAAATCAAAAGATAATAATTTAATTCGGACTATTCTGTCTAAAGGTATGCGCGGTCATAGACATAATCAGTGCGTGAATAATCTATCATTGTCGATTTTCATACTCTTAGGGTTGAAATTTTTTTCCCAAATTTAAATGGGACCAACTTCGGAGTATACCCTTTCCAATAAAAAAAGAATTATTAAAATCGGACTATACTGTAAAACGTTATGCGTGATCATACATAAAAAAAAAAATATACGCGACGAATTGAGAACCTCCTCCGTTTTTTTCGTCGGTTAAAAAATGAAAAGTTATGTAATAAAATACACAAATATTATTTTTTGGAACAAATTTGTAATGTTTTTAATTTGTAATCTAATCTTTATCTTTTAATTATGTCATAGCAGATTCCTGTCGTAATCTGTTCTTTTATGCATATCACTTATACAAAACAATTTTGTGGATTCACATTTGCCAGGTGTTCCGTGGCGGCTCAATTTTTTTGTTATAAATATTTCCCGCCCAACGAAGTAGGCACGGGTCTACTAGTTATAATAAGCTAGACAAAACACGATCAATTATCTATATATTAATATGTGAAGCAAAAAAATTGTACCCCTTTTTAACCTATTTCCTGTCAACGGGTGAACTTGAAATTTGGCATAGTTAAAGTTCATATGGAGGAAAAGTGCAGAAAGCTGTTTATGTTGTATAAAATCCATTACAAGTACATTAAATAAATTAAAATATGCACTACTCACACTACTACTCGAATTTTACACAACATATATACACATGTAAATAAAAAAGACATTTTGACAGCCGTCAATAATTACGAAGTTCAAAAAAGGTTGTGAAGGAGGTTGCTATGCTGGACTAATATGTATTTTTTAACTCTTACGTTCTATTTACCATTTTTCATCCTACATTCAACAATGTTATCATAAAATATAACTATTATTGTAATGTTTATTATTTTTTATGGTGAACTCACTTCAAATGATGAATTAATAAAAAAAATGAGCCAAATAATACTTTGTATCAAAATAAGAATTTTGTTCATAAAAGTAATCCATGACTTAGACCTCCGCGGTTACAATGTTGTAATTCAACCTCATGTATAAAAAAAAAAGAATTTATTTTCGAAAGCTAACGGTAGTATTAACAACGTCTTTGTCTTGGATTCACCATTGATTGTATTGTGCATCCAGTACTTTTCCAAACGATAATACTGGGCATATCACTATTTCTCATAATGAACAGGCTACATTTAATTCAATGTCACCCAGAAATACCACCCCATGGTGTCGTGTAAAATTAATTGAAAATTGTCTCATGGGTTGCGATATATTTCTTTATTTTCGTAAAATTATGTTTCGTTAAAATTTGAGCTTTACCACGTGATTTTTGTTTCCAGTTTATAATTAATCTTAATTTTCATTTACACATAGATTTTTTTAATGATTATATAATAAAGATCATGGCAAATGGCAAATAACTGAGTAGCCATGATGAAAACCTTTGATTATAGAAGTATACCCTTTGACAAAAGAACTCTAATAAAGTTCAAAAATCAATTAACTATGGTCGAATGTCGACCACTGGGCGCCCACTAGTAATATTAAAAACTCTAAAAATAATTCACAAAACATTAATTAACTCTTAACGTTCTCATTATGTAAGTTAATACAACAAAATGAACTTTCCACACCGTCTGACATTCAAAACCGCTGCTAATGGTTTCACGTAACTTATTAAGAATTAAGTTAGAAGTTCACGTTTCATTGAATAACTAAGTTTAATTTAGAACAGCAATTATAATATTTAACGTATCATGTATCGCCATTTTATAGATATTTTTTAGTCGAAAGGCGACCAAATGATGCAAATACAAGGACTAAAACACAGAGCACAAAATGTTATAAACTGTGTGAATACACCAATTAATCCCAAAAAGTGAAAAATAATAACGCATTTTTTTTTTTTTATGTCATAGGAGGCAAACGAACAGACGGGTCCCCTGATGTGAAGTGATCACCGTCGTCCATAGACACTTGCAACACCAGGGGAGTCGCAAATGCGTAGCCAGTCTGTGTTTGGAGGAAGGTAAGGGGGGCGAGGAGAGGTAAGGGTTAGGGAGGTAGGCCTCCGTCGCTCTCACTGACCTAACGAAACACAACAATGCAAGCACTGTTACTTCACGTCGGTGTGTCTGTGGGTCGGGTGATACTACCCCGAACGAGCCGTCCCATTCATGCTGAAACCAGTTATAGCTTTAGCGTGACTCTACCGCCTTGCTATTTTTCAATACATTACTAATGCAGTCATCTGAAAGTTTGGACTTGTAATCTAAGGGAATAAGTTGAGTGTTTATATAAAAGTCTATTTTCGTATTATAAATGTTGTCTTAAAAGTCTTGTAAGGTCACGTGTGGGCGTCCTTAAATGTTCCAGATCTAAGGTCGCGAAAATAAATTATTTGAAAATATCTCGTTCCTTTTGGCTCTAATCGTGTTTTCATTTATAATGAGAGTTGTAGGGTAAAAAACTGTACAGGTTTACATCTGGAATATTTTTATATACGTTTAAATTCATTCGACGTAAAGCGCGAAGTGTGGAGGATTTCATTATAAATGTCATAGCTCGAAATTAATCGTGATTCATAGTCGAAAATACGGATTTGTAACTTAATATTATCATAATAACTTACATTTAAAAGTATCATCTATAAAACAAATATCATTTAATTTGAATAGAGAACTAGCCAAAAAAATGATTTACGCAAACTTTGATCTTGAATATCTAAGGACGCTCACGCGTGACCTTATGAGACTTTTGAGACAATACTTAGAACTTCAAAATAAAATACAAATGTTAAGCTTGTTCTGTTACGCTTAATTAATTATCTTATGAGACTTTTGAGACAATACTAAGAACTTCAAAATAAAATACAAGTGTTAAGCTTGTTCTGTTAGGCTCACACATGACCTTATGAGACTTTTGAGACAATACTTAGAACTTCAAAATAAAATACAAATGTTAAGCTTGTTCTCTTACGCTCACACATTACCTTATGAGACTTTTGAGACAATACTAAGAACTTCAAAATAAAATACAAATGTTAAGCTTGTTCTGTTACGCTCACACATGACCTTATGATACTTTTGAGACAATACTTAGAACTTCAAAATAAAATACAAATATTAAGCTTGGTTGTTTTCATTCAGAAGTTGGCGCCTTTTTTAGCCCAAGTAACTGTATTATAAAACGAAAATCGATACATAGATAATATAACTTGAATATACTTACAGTTCACATCGATTGAGATATTCTCTGATACAGGAGTTAACACCGGATCCGTTACGGCCTGGAAGAAAAATAAAATTAAAAATTTTCATATAAAGATTTTTTACAGATTATACTTGGATGCAAATGATCACCTGACAAGTGATATGAGAACCTAAATCCGTTCTTTTCAGGCGAAACGTAACTGTGGCTCTAGCTTCTGAGTTCGCTAGGAGAGCGTGTGCCTTCCACCAGGAAACGCGGGCTGTTGGACGACCTGTAAGAAAATATTTAAGTATAAAATCAAGAAAAAGATTTCGGTAGGCGTTAGAGCCACGCTGAAGCTATTACTGGTTTCAGCAGGAATGAGTCGGGCTCGCCCTGGATACTACCACCCGACACAAAGAGAAACCGATGTGAAGTAACAGTGCTTGGTGTTGCGTTTCGTTTGGTCAGTGAGAGCGGCGGAAGCCCACCTTTCCTCATCTTTTATTCTCCCCTCTCCCTCCCTTTCCCTCACCCGCCAACCACAGGCTGTCAACGCACTTGCGATTCCCTTGGTATTGCTAGTGTCTATGGACCTTGGTGATCACTTAAACATCAGGCGACTCACCTGTTCGTTTGCCTTTTATGATACAGTAGTGGTAGAGCCAAGCTGAAGCTATTTTTGTTTTCAGCACGAATGGGTCAGCTTGTCCGGGGAATCACCACCCTCTCACAGAAAACCGACGTGAAGTAACAGTGCTTGCATTGTTGCGTTTCGTTCGGTCAATGAGAGAGCCAGAGACCCACCTACCCTCCCCTTCCCTTTCCTCCTTCCCTTCCTGTCCCCCCCCCCCTTCTCCCAAACACAGGCAACGCACTTGTGATTCCCCTGATGTTGCAAATGTCTATGGACGGTGGTGATCACCTAACATCAGGCGACCCATCTGTTCGTTTCCCTCCTATGATATAAAAAATAAAGAAGATGAAATAGTTCATGCATCTTACATCTATATAAATGAAAATAATACAGATCCCTCTTTGTGCGTGCGTCACTCAAGAACAATATTATATTGTAAAATTTTGGTTTGGTTACGGATCGTCCAAGTATTAGGTAAGCAGAATTTTCGTGGTTTCTGGCCGCCCCACCCCCATGTGACAGAGATACGAATGTTAAGACGGATGTGTGGTGTAACCAGAATGGATAAGATTATGAATGAGTAAGTATATCAGAGGCAGTTTGTAAATAACACCATTTTTTTTTCTTTTCGAACTGACTACGTTATAGACCTAGCAAGGTCTTAACAGCTTCACCAGACTACTAAGGCGAGCGTTTAAGGAACTCAGCCGATTTTATTTGTGCAACTAGCTCAAGTGTGCACGGCATGCATGTGTGCGTGCACGTGTGTGGAGATGATATGTGTAATGTTGTTGCAGTGTTGTAAGATTTTGTGTCACTGTATCGCGCGAGCAGCGTACTTAAGGGCTCCATGCTGATGGAACAGTTCTAGGCTTGAGCCGCTGCCGAGAGGGCCTAGACAGGTGCGCGGGAAAGAATTTTACACCCAGACTGCGGCGGCGTGATCTGTGGTTACGTGTGGGCGTGAACACGCTCTGTGTAACTAATAAATATAATAAATGTAAATGTAATAAATAGCACTAGTGAGAGACAAGTTGAGGAGTAATAAGTTAGCATGGTACGGGTTTATTATTAAAAGAGATGAAAGACATAGTATGTAACTAGGATAGTTTTGAGTATGAACGGGAACGCATATAAATGTAAGGGAGACTGAAAAAGGATGGATTGTGTGAAAAATGTTATGTGTATAAAAGGTGTGAATACTAAGATGACATCTGACATGGGAAAATGAAAAAGGAAAACATATTGTACCGACCCTAGTCAGCTGGTCTAAGAGTAATAGAACAAGATTTAATTATTATTTTTGATGTGAAGTATCTATAGGCGGAAGTGTCCGAAATCTGACTGTTGGCATGGCGACGCAGAACACGAGCTTTGCACTATTAAAGAAATACTCAAAAACATTTACAACCCTATGTTAATATTCGTAAGATTCAAATTGTTTTCTCGGCCACTCGTTCCACTAGTGTTACGTGGCACACGCTGACGCCCTAGCGCCCTTTGACAATGCCGTCAAATACACCGCGTCTAGATAAACTTTTGTATTTAATAAAAATAAATATTAATTTAATAAAAATATCTTTTCATTATGCCATATCTGATTCTTGTCGTAATCTATTCTTTTATGCATGTAACTTATACAGGACAATTTTGATATTTCACATCTGCCAGGCGTCCCATGGTGGCTCAATTTTTTTGTCAACTGAATTTGATTGTATCTAGGAAAAATTTGGAAAACAAATCGTTTATAATAAAACTAAATAGTACTTTATAGATATGTAAAATATATTTTTCTGACATTCGCACGGGAAACCCTAAAATCACAGGCGTAGACAAGAATAGGTGTGTAAAGTAACTAAAACAAGAGCGCGGAAGCCGCAAACGAGAAAAAGTACAGAAAAAAAATGTTAAACAAAAGGCGGGTCCGGTCACGTCGACCCTCGTCAAGTAATACCGGGAGCGTCATTCAAGTTATAAGCGAAAAGCGTAATATAGTATTAAAATATTTCAATTAAATCTTTGAAATTATCAATACTAATTAAGACTATAGCTTATACTATTCTATAATTCTTAACATTTATATTACTAATGGATTTTCGTAGATGGTAGAGCTACGCTGAAACTATTACTGGTTTCAACATGAATGGTTCGGCTCCTCCGGGGAAGTACCACCCTCTCACAGAAAGCCGACGTGAAGTAACAGTGCTTGCATTGTTGCGTTTCGTTTGGTCACTGAGAGCTCCGGAAGACCATCTCCTCCCTCCTCCCTCTCTTCTCCCCTACTTCCCCTTCCTTATTCCTCCTTAACACAAGCTGGCAACGCACTTGCGACTCACATGGTGTTGTAAGTGTCTATGTACGGTAGTGATCACTTGACATCAGGTGACACACCAGTCCGTTTGCCTGCTATGATATAAAAAAATGGAGTAAAATTTGTCTGTTGGTAGAAGAAAGCAGACTCCGCAACTACTGCTGTAATAAACTGCTACATTCTATTTAATTAACATAACCTATTTTTTTTATTATCATAAGATTTAATTAAACTCCAACTAATTAAAGCTAACCAAATTCAGGAGCGGTTGTTCGTTACCAATGATTATCCAAAATATATAAGATATCAATAAATATTAATTTACAAGAAAAAGATAGGTCGTATGAAAAGTTTTATCACAGAATTGTATACTCCAGCTGTTTAAAATAAACCTCTATTAAACTTACAAGATATCTTTAATCAACCCTTGCTCTTATAACTCTAAACCCGAGGTTTAAAGATTAAAATCTGTCATACTAAGGCGAATAAATCACGGAATCAATTTTACATTAAGAAATCTAAACCTACATGTATCATAAAGTATTATTCATCAGAAAATTATCGACTAGACTGTTTCATCCCTCGGCACTAACAGGAATATTCTGAATTAAATCTAACAGATATTCTTAACTTTGTCACTTGCGTCCCTTCCCATGAAAATTTACGAAGCAGTACTGTATACTTTCTATACATTTATAACAAATTTATATATATCTATAATTTTTATTTTATATCATAGCAGGCAAACGATCAGGTGGGTCACCTAATGTAAAGTGATCACCACCGTCCATAGACACTTGTAACATCAGGGGAGTCGCAAGTGCGTTGCCAGCAGCAAGGACTGCTACTTCACGTCGGTTTTCTGTAAGAGGGTGGTAGTACCCCGGGCGAGCTGACTCATTCATGCTGAAAGCAGTAATAGCTTCCGCGTGGCTGCACCTAGATATTGCGATTTATTTCATAGGCGTGGTATGTGTATAAAAAATAAAACTATTGCTTTCTTTCTAAACCCCGTTACAGCTTTTCAATTAGACTAAGCCATAGCGACTGCATGTGAATTGGACATTTTTCCCTAAAACACTCATCGACCAGTTGGCAGGGGTAAAAAAAACTCTATGACGTGGGATAGGGGGGTTGAACGCCACTCCGACCTGATTACGTGAAATATATGCCAGATGGGAGTCTCAACAGGGTACAGTATCGCGTGTATGCAGGATAGTATAATTTGGTTTATTCAATGCGATCTATGAGAGTCTGATAAATGGTAATAGGAAATTAAACGAAATGAATAGATTTATTGAATTTTAATTTATTTTTATAACTTAATATATTTTTAACAGATTTCAAAATGAAGGTTGTCTATTCAATTGCATTTTTTAAATGTTTGTTACCTCAGAACTTCGTCATTTATAAACTACATTAGAAAATATTATTACAATGAAATTTATGGCATAGTAAGGAAGAATTTTCGTAACGAGTTAAATGTAATACATATATGTATCTTTGTATTCAAGTATTTATAACACGGGGTATCGTATAGTATAGTGTTATGAGCATTTTCATATATCGATGGGAAAAAGCGGAAATGTCGTAACTTGCATTTTAGGCTAAATCACTTTTTACCATATTCTTGTATAAAAATACTGCGTGGAATGGTCTGGGTCTTGCTTTCTTACGAGACAATTTTTCATCGATACGACATAGGTTTTTTGCCTAGTTTTAGCACTACACACAAAAAAGATTGAAGTTTAGAAATAGTTTTTTGGCTCTGGTGTAAAGTTGGGTTTTTCAAGTTATGACAATTCTGCTTTCTTCCGTAGAAATAATCTCATACATATAAGTCAAAGAAGTTTCACTTCCTCAACATTTACAACATGTTCCTTCATACCCAGAGATTTCTTTAAAATCGAATAGGAAATATGTAGTGAATGGATCATAGTTAAGGCAATCCAAAATTATGTAAGTACTTAACTATTATCAAAGATGTTCTGGTGAATTTATTAAAGAATTTTTTTCGAATTGAAACTTCTTTGCAATCCTGATTTAAAATTAAAATTTCGATAGACAACCTTCTTGTGTGACGAAAATTGGTAGGGATAAACACTGTGTCAGGTAGTGTTGGAAACCGTATCAAAATTTGTTGAGTAGTTTAAAGACCGCAAATGCACTGACTCCTTTAGCACCTCTATTCTATAATACCTATTGATTACTATTTGTATAGGAAGTTAATTTAGGATATGTATCCACAACTCACCCGCTCTAGGAGATCCTCTTCTTCGGGGTACGCCGGCGTAGTTCGTGGTTTAGATCGCTGATTGCGAAACACAAGGACACAAGTTTGCACTGACACTAGGTTTTTTTAATTGTTAGTTAGATATGTATCGGCCTTGCAATTGTTCGCTCATACAGATCGTTCAGAGCGGTATTTTTTCCTCGTTGATAGATTCAAAAAAGTGAAAGTTAGTTATCTTAGATGGCAGCACTTGTGTACGTTTTAACGGTGCGTTCAAGAAAGTAGTGAGCAGATACATGCCTTTTAATCAATCAAAGTAATAAAAAAAAAGATTTGTGCTCGCATATAGGTTAGTATAGATAATAATATAAGTACAATGTACATAATTACGGAACACTATTATATTATACAATATACAGTTAATATATATAAAAATGATTTACCTCCAACTGCGATACACGTAAGGTTGACCTCTGTCCCTTCATCGTAAGGTCCAAGAACACCGCCTCTTATTTCGTTTCCTTCATGGTTGAGAATTATCAGACGTTCCGGTGGTACTGAAAATTATTTAAATCTTATAGAAACAGAACTTTAGAATGAAAGAAAAAATCTTAAGTTTTTAAACTTACTAAGTACTGTTAGATTAAGTCTGGTATTCTTTGTTGGTGATTTAATGAAGTCGACGCGACACCTGTATTGACCGCTGTCTTCTGGTCTGGAATAAAAAATACACGTGTCAATTGTATTGTTTTATATTTCTGCTTATATTAACGGTACAGTTTTTTTTGTATTGATTTTTTACATAAAAGCTAATGTTCGCCCACTTGTAGAATTTCGCCCAAATATAAGAGTTTAAGCTCCGTCTAATTGAATGTAGAACGTTGATAAACAGACTTTTGGTAGCAATACAACTAAAACAAAAAAAAAACATTACAAAATTTGAACAATAACACACGAGGCCATGTAAACATATAATTAAAAAAAACTAGTGTTAGACACCACGTATTTGTCAGCCGGTCGGTCAGCGAAACCATTAACATTCTGTAAATACTGTGGAGCGAAATCGAACCAACCTTGTGTCCGAGGTTGAAAGGTCGCTGGACAGGGCCTCTAATTGGGGAGAGGCGAATCTTGTCCAATTCAATCCCTCTAAGACGCAAGTATGTGCATTTTCCACGAAAAAAACCACATTCGTCATAGCACCTAAGTTCCAGAGCACTTCCCTAAATATTTGTAGTACTATCGGGATCCTTGGCGTCAACATATCTAGCGATGTACAATTCCGGAGTCATTTGGAAAGGAAGGCCAAGTTAGCATCTAAGAAACTTGGTATTCTCAACCGGACCAAGCAGTACTTCACATCAAGACAACGACTTGTGCTCTACAAAGCGCAGGTACGTCCTCATATGGAGTACTGCTCACACATCTGGGCTGGTGCTCCTGCCTACCAGCTTTCTCCTTTTGATTCCGTCCAAAGGCGAGCTATTCGTATTGTTGAAGATCCCGATTTAACACGCGGACTAGAGACATTAGAACTTCGTAGAGACATTGGCTGTCTATGTACTCGTATGCTCTACCGCATGTATAATGGAGAGTGCTCTGAGGAACTATTTAATATGGTGCCGTCTTCACCTTTTCAAACTCGCACCTCCCGCCACTGGTTGGCTGCTCATCCACACACCTTAAAAGCCAGCAAAATCGCGACTACCGTGAGGTTCTCTCGAACCTTCCTCATGCGTACGCTGACGTTGTGGAATGGGTTGCCCGGCACGGTTTTTCCTCAGGACTATGATATGGGGCTCTTCAAGAAGGGACTGAAACGCGCTCTTCAAGGTCAGCAACACAACAGCGATGCCCTCGGTGTTGCAGTTGTTCATAGGCGACGGTAACCACTTACCATCAGGTGGGCCGTCAGCCTGTTTGCTGCCTTTATGGCATAAAAAAAAAAAAAAAAAAAAAAAGACTATTCATCCGAGCAGAGCTCCGCCCCACAACAACGTTCACATAGAAGTGACGGTATCTTTCCTTTTATATGTCAAACTGTCGAAGTCAAAGCAATTACTATAGATGATATTAATTAGCAGATTGTTATTTAAGTGATACACCATATATATAATCGTTCTTATTTGTGCATCTAAATTATGTATCTCTAATACGGTGGATTTAGTAATGTTCCGATGGATTGTAGTCACCCCTCTCGGGTGTATCATAGCGGTACCGGACGTAGTCATTTAACACTAGCTTGGTATTTAAAATATAATCGGTTATTTTGAGATCTGGGCCTTAAAAATCAGCCAAGGGTTCAAAGCTTCTCTATAGCTAAAAAACAAAACAAAAAATGAAAATCACTTGACGAATAGAGAAGAATTGTATTGAACCGTTTTATCTTTCTCTAGTTATATATATATATTGTTTTTTATACTTAATAGGTTTCTATAAGCACTGAGAATCATCTACAATATCTGTAGTTGAAGCCTTGTGAGTTATACTTTTATAAAAGCATATTTCTTTTGTGGAAAGTAAAACTGTAACATGAATAGTTTTCCATTTATTACATCAATTTAATAAACTTAACTAAATTAAATACATTTGAAATAATAGGCTTTAATCAACAGTGAGTTTATTAAAAACTAGTTGACTTTGGTTGACTGAACGCTTAAAGATTAAGATGGCGTCAACTCTGATGCTCTCATATAACTATCTTGAAACTGTGTCAACACTGTTTCAATTTTATATACAAAATACGTTTCTCTACCCTCAAAACTGCATAGTTTTGATGTATATTCTTTCTATCAATGAAATAAGGTTCTACTCATAATAGAAAACCATTGGGGAAATTTTATATTTCTTAAGATCGCGCGTTTTATATGAGTAAGTAGCTCCTTCAGACTCCGTTTTGACGTATCGATGTGAACGTAATGGAAAGATTGATTAATGCTTCAGTTCCCGTGAGAATGGTATTAACTGTTCACTATCTTGAAAATAGATATTTTATTAGAAGGGAGTACCTAGCTAGTCAGAGTGTGAAGTACTTTTTAAAATGCTCGCTGAAATTAAATTGTACCAACACCTTACAATATTCATTAATCGCTAGCGCCTATGACTCTGGACCGCTGATTAAACTACCGTCCTTCCTGTTTCCTACTCGCGAACATAAAGCTGATCGTTTTATTGCGCACTAGCCACTGCCCGCGACTTCGTTCGCGTGGAATATTTACTTTAAGCTAACTCTAACACGCATTGGAAGCTCTCAAGTGGCTAAAAAATATCCCGATTTTTAAACATTCTTCATTGGTGCTCCGCTCCTATTGGTATTATTTATCGGTCTTTATATATAGCCTATAACCATTCTCGATAAATGAGCTATATAACGTTGAAATAACTTTCAAATTGGACCAGTAGTTCTTGAGATTACCCTCTACAACGTCACAAACTCACAAACTTTACCTCTTTATAATATTAGTATAGACTAATTCATACATTCAATATTCATGTATTTTAATGTTTTTTTTGTTGCCGTAATTACTAAATTTCACTAGTCATTTCAACAGTGCTTAATTTCTTTGTAATCTTTGTTCATTATATCATTTATGCATGTTTTATTTTTGTGTAAGTTTAGTTTATCTTCTTACCCGTATGTGCTTTAATACTAAGAAGGGTGCAGGGAGTAACAATAATATATACTCTGCTAAAGAATAAAGGAAGAGATATGAGGATCGCTCAAACTTAACGTGTTTCAAAGAATGACCGCATCACCGTTAAACAATATCATGGTATTAGCGCATTTCCTAATGTAAACCTGGCACTTATATGTATGTTACGGATGGAGGTTGTAACTGCACTCGAACGTCTCCATTTTAGACTTGGGCTTGCCCACCAACATAGGTTGGCAACGCATTTGGGATTTCTCTGGTGTTGCTGGTGTCTATGGACGTTGATGATCACTTAACATCAGGTAACCCACCTGTTTGTTTGCCGCGTATGATATAAAATTTGCGTTTTGCACAATTATCTTCAGAGCAGACAAAAAATCTGGTGAAGACTGTACGTAGTAAAAAAAAAAATGTTACCTCAGTTTTGTAAGAACCAAGACGGCCGGTCGAGTGTCGCTTCGGAAGGTGGCTCTGACGCCAAGAGTGGTGGCGTCAGACCAGTGTGACGTCACGCCTTCTCGAGTGTCAAACCTGTGGAAGAAATTAATATATCATATCTTATCGAAGCTTTTGATGGGAAATATCTATAGCGGTGGGTCGGACCGACTGTTGGCGTGGCTTCGCCACAGCACGTGTCACCACGCCATACGATTTTTTTTTTGTTTTATTTAATGAATTACATAAACAGTCATCATTTTCTTAATAATTTGATTATATTTATACGTAACTTTCTTTTGTACGTGTGTCTGAACTCCCAAAATGGCTGGACCGATTTTGATGAAATTTTGTGCGAGTGTTCCAATGAATTCGAGAGCAATCTCGACTAGATTCAATAGGATTCGGTGGGTGGCGCTGGGGTCGGATCAGGATGGGACAACATCCACTGGCCCCGCTACTTTATTGGATAATTGGTTAATTTGATAATAATTTCGATGACTCATATATATGCCAGGTGATGCGCGACGTTTTTCCGTGAGCATGACGTAAAAAGAAGGATTATGAAATAAGACAATTTTGTACCATTAAATAGTATATAGTGCATCACCATAGACAAAGAAGGAACTGTTCAGTACACTTTATAAGTATATAGTACCTGGACGACCGAGTCTAGCTCGGTTCTTTAAAAACATTTTTAAATTAAAATAATCTGTTACATTTCACTCACAAAATTGACATTTTATTAAAAAAACCTAAAAAAAGAGATCTTTTTTCTGTCACTCGGATTTCCGATTTTCATCTGAGCTATTTTTTTTTACAGCGGCGGCGAAATTTACCTGTATATTCTAGTTATAATTTTTCATTGTCTGAAAATTCAGATAACAAAAGTTTTCTATGAATAAGCTTCTAGCTAGATCGACTTATTGTCCCCGAAACCACCTACATACTAAGTTTCACGAAAATCGCTAATGCCGTTACGGAGATCCTGAATATATAACAATATAAAAATTTACAAGTATTGTTCTATTGTTCGTTTAAAGGTATTAGATAAAGCCCACCATAACAATAATGTTATATGCTTTACCAACACGTAGTTTTTGTAGAAGGTATATTTAACATCGGCTCCAAATATAATACAATTTCAATTCCAACTCAAATTATTTCGAGTTAAATAGAGTGTATAGGATTAATAAAAGCGTTATCATCTCTTAACTCGTTCAGAATAATATAAACATGACCAAATTAGTATAACGTTAACCGGTTAACTAACTATTCAGTAATCAACGCCCGTATGATAACCACAAACAGACCGACTCCGAGCAACTCGTGTTTTTATAAGGAACGTTTGACACTGGACGAAATGGGAAAAAATCGAGCAACCATATGAACTGCCGATACAAGTTAAAGCTCGATGCAATAGAATAACTGTGTTCCGATTTGAATTTTACACAGGCCCCTATACCATCCGTCGGTAATCGAATGTGCATGAGCGGTATTTTTTGACAGGAGATGCTTTTTTGTATTAACCTAATTGCGTTTATACTATTTCAAAATGTGGAAATTAAAACCCAAGTAAAACTGTGCGCCATATCTAGCTATTATTATAAAATCTGAAACGAAGATTAAAATAAAAGTTTTAATTTTGATAGTGCAGCCAAATAGCATTTCATTTGTAGTATAAATTTAGCATTCAATCGATTAATTACGTGAGCTGATGACAGCTTATCTCGGGTTAATATTAATAATGAAATGGTTCGCGTTTGACGATAATTTTAATGCAGCTTCGTGAATTCGGTGCCAGAATTTCAAATTTGGATGTGAAAATAGTTATGACATTTAGTATGGTGATAATGCTTTTTCCAAAAAACGGCCAGGTCTGATCCCAAACAACTATATATGTGCCGTGTGATGTCGGCAGAGCAGAATAACACCACCCCATATCTTCCCATAGGTATCGTAAAAGGCGATTAAGGGAGTGTGAGATAGTACTGACCCCTTGTAACTTTCTCACCGTGATACTGTACCATCTGTCTGAGTCCTTCTCCGGTCGTACCGGTTCCCGTTCCACTGGGTCCAGAAGAACAAGGACGAGTATGTGCACCTGTGTCTTGCGCGTACACTTGTACACCTTAATATATCCTGCGCATCTGGCCGACTCTGTTACTTTCCTCTGAGACGTGGTGTGTCTACCGCCGCCACATTCGCACTCTGGATCGCTTCCACCTTCAATGCCTCCGTACCATCATGAAGATCAGATGGTCCGATAAAGTGCGAAATACCGAAGTTTTGCGACGTGCCAGTGTTGGTGGCATTGAAACTTATTTCATGCGTCGACAGCTTCGGTGGTGCGATCACGTATCTCGTATGGCGGAGGAAAGAATGGCAAAGCGCATCTTCTATTCTGAACTGGAGGAGGGCAAGCGGATTCAAGGCGGTTCCCTCCTCCGGTACAAAGATGTCCAAAAGCGACACATGAAGAAATGCAAATACCTTCTCATTGGGAACGTTTGGCAGCACAGCGGTCAGAATGGCGCAGGATGGTAAACAGCCAAGTATGCGAGTTTGAGGGTCAGCGTAAAGCTGACCTTGATACCAAACGCAACGGGTTAAAATCTCGACCACCTGCTGCCATAACGTATAATTATATGAACGGCGTACTAACGTACCCTCATTGTGCATGGAGTTTCGCCGCGAAGATAGGCTACATAAGCCATCTTCGAGCGCACCAGCGCCATTTCTACAATTAGGGGTCAAAGTGGTTGCCATGGCCGAAATCGGTCGGAGCAATCATCATATATGTGCTTCGGCAACTATACTTGAGAGGCAGTTCTCATCTAGATTTAATACGATGCGCTGACGCTGTAATGTTTACACATAGGTTGATACAGTTTCCTAGAATTTTCAGATTTTCTTCAAAGACTACCCTTGAGTGTCCCACGTATAGGCAGTCGTTTATTGAATCGGCAAACATGTCATCTGCCATTAGCAAGAACTAATGTAGGCCAACATTGACCTTTGTATCGCATGTTTTCTTTTTTTAAATTATATATCCTTGTGTTCTTATTTTATACATGCTGTGTTCACATTTATCAGAGTTCGTGTCCATTTCTGTTCATTGAACTCAGTTTTGTGGACCTTAAATAAATAAATAAAAATAACGACTGGTTTGATGAAGTCGTTGTTTCACCAGTGGAATATCATTTCGATGTTCGCAGGTTCGACGTATGTACGAATGAATTTTTCGGAATTCGCGTACATTTTCCAATATAAATTGGTAACAGTATCGGCTGACGGTGAAGAAAAACATCGTGAGGAAACATGAACCTGAGAATGTTTTTGTAGAACCACTATATGTAGAAAAGACATAGAACTGTGGATTTCTTAGACTTTGAAAACAAATGAACGTGACGTCCGTTTTAAATATATTTTTTAGAGATTTTAGCTTTTGGTGGGATTTTAGTCTGTCATGTAGTGAGTTTTATGTTTTATTCATAATCTTATGTTATTTGACTCTATATTTTGTAAATTTGGTGTTGTTTTACGTAATATAGTTATTTTATTGTGCATAAGTAAAGTGAATGGAAAATAATACCACGGAGCATGAAATTCTGAGATGTCACAAAAACTCCCAGGAAGGTTGGGATCCATCATCTTGTTAGAATATTGGCTTACACGACGCTTAATATTGAAGTGATCGCACGACGCTTGTAATACTATTGACTACGCGACAATGGCAGTAATAATCTGAAAGATTGATTGCCAAAAATAAAGTAAAAAAAAAAAAACATTTTTAATATATTTGTGAGTAAATATATTACAGTGGCGACGAGGATGCCTATTGGAAAAATAAACGAATTTAATTTAAAAAATGGATACATGTGTCTGAAACACTTCACTTACCGACTATGATTGTTGTTATTGGTGATGGATATGAATTATTGGTGAATTTGGTGAGTCCACAGAAGCCTGCGGAGCTTTATAATTTATTTAAAAGGGACGCCAACGTACACAACGTTCATTTCTTTTCACTGCTATAGCCATCGAGATTATGAAAGATTTGTAGATGGCCGGCCAGTAACACTATAATGGTTATGCCCATACCTTCCTTCGAGAAGAGGTCTGTGACTCTGCAAAATTTTCCAGTTGCTATTTTTCGAATACATTTTTCTATTTACTAATTTTATTGAAATATTAAATTACAAAGAGTATTTTTAATACCGAGCGACTGTTTAGTCACCGGCAATATTTTTATAGAATAATCATTAGTCGATTCTCGTTCTAAATCAATTATAAAAATAGATGCTTAATATTTGAACCCTCTTACAGGCTGATGATGATAACTCAGTGAATAATGTGTTTGAACACCACGTCGATTAATCTAGGTTCTACATTTTGTGAATGAACCGCAATTTTGATGCAGGCGACATCTTGATGAAACAGTCTTTTTCGTCAACCACCAACAAATGTGTTTCGGTAGCTGGTTTAGAGGAAAGGAAGGAAGCGAAAATTTCTTAGGGCGAGTTTTTCTAGGGTCGTGACATGCTAGTAAGCGTGCCCGACTGTACTGCGTTTGCGTCAGATTAGCAATGCGTAGTATAGGGGCCTGCGTACATCTAATATTTATATTTTCTATTGAGAATTTGCAGCGTATCAAACGTATGATTATTTAAATAAACTATATAAAAATGTATATAATTATTGTTCGGAGTCCCGATAGATGTGCGAGCCGGATTAATGTTAATAATTTAAATTTGCAGATTATGAAATTTTAGTAATTTACACTATTGTTAGAAAATACGTATATTGTCAGCCGGTCAGTCAGGGAAACCATTAATTAACACTCTGTAGACGCTGTGACTATTTGTCCGGACAAAGCTTCGTTTCACAATAACTTTCACATAGGAATGCGTGTAGATCGACGGTATCCCGCTTTTTATATGCTGAACTGTGGAAGTCAAAACATCACTATTTACTCACATTTTCCCAATATAATTAACTAGCCTCTGCCCGCGACTTCGTTCGCGTGGACATAGTTAATTTGGGCTAACTAATATGCAGCGAAAGCTCTGAAGAGGAAAATCACCCCGATTTTTAAACATTCTTCATTGTTGCTCCGTTCCTATTAGTCTTATATTGGTATTATAACCATCCTCGATAAATGAGCTATATAACAATGAAAGAATTTTTCAAATCGGACCAGTAGTTTCTGAGATTACCCCCTACAACGTTACAACGTCACAAACTCACAAACTTATATTATCTTTATAATATTAGTATAGATAACACAAAGATAATATTAAGTAGCAAATTATTGTTAAAGTGATACGTCAATCTATATAATCGTAATTTATGTATATAAATTATGCATCTTTATATGGTGGATCTAGTAATGCTCTGGTGGCGTTGTAGTTTTGACTCTCGGATATGTCGTAGTGATACCGGACGTAGTCATTAACGCTATAATTAATTTTAAAATTGAAAACAGAACATACCTATTCTATTGAGTTTTCTTTTATATCGGCAGTCCTTATGACTGGTCCGACCTTTTTTTTCCAAAGTAAACGGTTTTTTTTCTCTTCAAGTTTTATTTAAATGTCGCAGTATACGTCGCGCTCAAAAGCATGTGAACGCATATGTGTTTTTAAAATCTCCTAATCACGATCGACTTTAAGCTTTCATTAGATGTATGTTGTTTAATTGACAGCCGACACGGGAAACGGTCTGCATCGGTAAGCGCTTCCAACTGACAGATTATGTGGATTATCTCTATGTTTTTTTTTGTTGGGAGCTGAGAAAATCCTACACTTCATTCTCCCTCGAGACCGAAGCGTTGAATACCAATATATTCAGTATATATATATAGCTTCATTAATATTCTAATTTGTTTGTGTAGGAAATTATAATCTATACTAATATTCTAAAGAGGTAAAGTTTGCGATTTTGTGATGTTGTAAGGGGTAGGTACTCTCAGGAACTATTGGTCCGATTTGAAAAATTCTGTCAGTATTATATAGCTCATTTACTGAGAAAGGTTATAAGCTATACATCATCACGCTAAGACCAATAGGAACGGAGCACCAATAAAGAATGATTAAAATTTGGGGTCTCTTATTCGGTTTTTTTTTTTCGAAATGACTACGCTATTGACCCAGCAGGGTCTTAACAGCTTCACCGGACTACTAAGGCAAGCGCTTAAGGCACTCAGCCGATTTTATTTTGGCAACCAGCTCAAGGGTGCACGCCACACCTCGGCTTGGCTGTTGCCTGTTGCATGCAAAATCGCGACCTATCTTAACTAACTATTCATATATGTATGAGTTGTTGAAACGTATATGTGTACCAAGCATACACGCCTCAACAACTCCTCCATATATTTACTATCGGAAAATTGAGAGTTTTTCAGTTCGATAAGGGATTAAAAGTAAACCCTTCCACTTTCATGTGTAGGCGTGTAGGCGTGCACGTGTGTGGGGCTGATCGTGTAATGTTGTAGCAGTGATGTATATTTGTGTGTCACCGTACCCACCCGATACGCTCAGGTGTGCCACAGGGCTCCATACTCGCGCCCACGCTCTTCAATCTCTTCATCAGTGACCTACCTCGGTCTCGGGGGGTCGAGGTAGGTTGTTACGCTGACGATACCGTTATTTACACTTTCGGCTGGCGGTCGGACTTTCTTAGGAAGCGCATCGAAAAAGCCGTTCATACTCTCGGTGAATGGTTTCGTCGATGGCGCATAGAAGTTAATCCCGATAAGAGTGTCGCAATACTCTTCGATCCCACGAAACGCGCTAATAAATTTGAGCCCATCAGGCTATACGGAATCGATATTCCTTGGGTCGAAGAGGTCAAATATCTCGGTGTCACATTAGATAAACATTTAAAGTTCAATTCACATATAGACAGAGTGCGAAACAAAGCCGCTATGGTCTTGGGTCGCCTCCATCCGTTGCTTTGTCATAAGAGTTAGATGTCCCTCAGACACAAGCTCACTTTGTATAAGACGTGTATCCGTCCCGTGATTACATATAGCTGTCCCGTTTTTGCGCATATGTCCAAAGGTAACTTTCATAAGCTGCAGGTTCTCCAAAATCGTGTTTTACGTAAAGTGACCGGTGCTCCGTGGTACATTCGGAGAGTCGATCTCCATAGAGACCTAGAGATCCCTTCTATCTGGGCGTACGTAAAATCACTTACGATTAGTTATTTTGAAAAAGCTGTGAATCATCCCAATCTGTTAGTGGTATACACCGCAAACTATGAAGCCGTACCTAGCGCTGCGCGTTATAAAAGACGTCCGCGATGCATTTTTACCGACCCTCCTGATTTTATCACGTCAGCGAACGATCAGTACCAGCCTGTCCCCCGAAACAGAGCGTGCTCACGCCCACGCCCGCGTAACCACGGATCACGCCGCCGTGGTCTGGGAGTTAATTTCACTCCCGCACACCCGATTAGGCCTCCCACGGCAGTGGCTCAAGCCTAGGTTCGATCCCTCGGTAGGGAGCCCTTGAGTGTGTTGCTTGCGTGATACGGTGACACACAAATATACATCACTGCTACAACACCACACGATCACCCCCACACACGTGCACGCCTACACGCTTACACATGTAAGTGGAAGGGTTTACTTTTTTTTCCCTTATCGAACTGAAAAACTCTCAATTTTCTGATAATAAATATATGGAGGAGTTGTTGAGGCGTGTATGCTTGGTACACATATACGTTTCAACAACTCATACATATATGAATAGTTAGTTAGGTTAGCTAAGATAGGTCGCAATTTTGCATGCAACAGGCAACAGCCAAGCCGAGGTGTGCCGTGCACCCTTGAGCTGGTTGCCAAAATAAAATCGGCTGAGTGCCTTAAGCGCTCACCTTAGTAGTCCGGTGAAGCTGTTAAGACCTTGCTGGGTCAATAGCGTAGACATTTTGAAAAAAAAAAAGTGTCACCGTATCGCGCAAGCTACGCACTCAAGGGCTCCTTACCGAGGGATCGAACCTAGGCTTGAGCCTCTGCCGTGGGAGGCCTAATCGGGTGTGCAGGAGCGAAATTAACCCCTAGACCACGACGGCGTGATCTGTTTTTTTTTCGTCTTGAGAGCTTCCGCTGCGTGTTGGCATTCGCCTGAAGTTACTATTCCACGCGGACGAAATCGAGGCCAGAGGCTAGTATATACATATAATTGGAATGTAAATCTAACGTGTTTGTACTTCTATTTTTTTTGTAAAAAAAATGCTGCAGGTGTAGAAATAAGTTATAAAATACATTAATCAATATTAGAAATGTTTATATGAAGACGCATCACTGCTAGAATATACTACGCATCGCCATGTCGAGGTCATCGGCGATGCGAACCCATAAGTTTTTCGGTTACTAAAAATCGCGATTATATAAGTTTTTACTCCAAAAATGGATCCTAATAAAGGAATCCCTGTATCTAAATACAAAATATTTTTTTCGGGTAAACATTTCAACCATAAAATAGAATACTCGGTCAAAGTAATGAAAGTAGATGAATTTTAATTCAATAAAAACTTAATACAGTCCGTTTTATGTTAAAACTTTGTTAGTAAAGGTGAAGTTATCGTTTAATTCATTTTGTTCTTATGGGAACTCCTCTTTTATGAATCTATAAAAGGTAAAACCTTGGAAGCGAATTCTAGGAAAGCTGATATTAAAAATAATACTTTTTTACCGGCTTCATAATACATTTTCTAGTAAATATAAGTAAATTTTGGAGTCGCTATTTTTCGAATACATTTTTCTGGTTACTAGGTGTATAAATATTATATGACAGAGTATCTTTTTTATACCGAGCGATTGTTTAGTCGCCAGCAATGTTTTTGCAGGAAAATCATGAATCGATTCTCATTCTAAATCAATTAAAATAGTAGGTGTTTAACATTTGACCTAATTATCTAGAGAA
Source organism: Antheraea mylitta (assembly GCA_014332785.1). Lineage (NCBI taxonomy): Eukaryota > Metazoa > Arthropoda > Insecta > Lepidoptera > Saturniidae > Antheraea > Antheraea mylitta. The sequence continues at coordinate 9,010,145 of JACEII010000007.1, read as the reverse complement.
ACGCAAAACTGATATACACTTATCATCAACTGATTTACGCAAAAACGTACTTGTGTAAAAAATGAATCACGTCCCGTACCGCATTCCCGCCCCCATTCCGCACCTCCCCTCAATCCTTGGTTCCCATTGTTTGACCGTGCGGCGTTCCCACCACAAGCAGTTACGTAATGATTAACCTTGAAAAGGGCCCGTATAAAATTGTCCATTGTAGCTAGGTTTGATTTTTTTACGTTTAAAGTATCGTTCACATACTTTTAACAACTTTAGAACAAACTTTAACTAACGTTCTCTTTGTTATTTATTAGTATTTTGTTTGATACTACAATTTTATTTTTCGAATAGTCTGTCGTCACTCGCTTCTATGTACCTTTTGTACACTGCTTTGTAAAAACAACTTGAAATAATTCGCGTAAGGTCGAATTTGCAAAAACATATGTTTATAATACAGTTACAAAAACTTAGGTATATCGGTGAGTTTTTGAGGACGGTTTTGTGCGTTACTTTTATTCGAGACTGTGCATCTTGGATTTGTTTTTAAGTCACCGGAGGCATACCAACAGGTAGGGCGTCTGAAGTTAAGTGATCACCACCGTCAGACACCAGCAACATCAGAAGAGTCGGAAATGTGTTGTTAGCCTGTGTGTGTGGGAACGGGGAGGGGAGAGGGACTGGCAGGAGGGTGGTCGGAGAGGAAGAGGGAGAGTGGGAGGAAGGTAGGATCTCCGGCACTCTAACTGACCAAACGAAACGCAACGATGCAAGCACTATTACTTCAGGTCGGTGTTTCAAAGGCTTCCGCTGCGTGTTAGCGTTAACCCAAAGTAGCTATTACTACGCAGACGATGTCGCGTGCAGAGGCTATTATGACATTAAAAAATACAATAAAATACTTAGTCTCTCTGTTATACAACAAATAACAGGAACAAATAATAATAGAAGCAGAGCTGCAGGCATTATTATTAATTCTATACGCTTAAATAAATAAAAATACTAAGGTAGATATCGAGACGCTTGCGTTCGTTAGTGCCAAAGAAACAAACGGATACATCTCGAGACGGAATCAAGCGAATCAACACCGCGGCGATGCTTTGGATACGTTGATTATCTCTCTTATTTATCTCGTATGGAGTACATATGTTTCATCCGCATTCATAAGTTTCTATTGACGAGTATCCGTCCTTAAACAGCGGCAAGTTTTTCTCATCTATACTAATATTATAAAGAGGTAAAGTTTGTAAGTTCGTGAAGTTGTAGGGCGTAATATCTGGATCTACTAAGATGAATTTTGTAAATTATTTTACCAATAGAAAGCAACGTTATTTGTGATTATCACAGGCTATACATTAACCCGAAAAATTAAAAGATTTTTTTGTGGTAGTCGAATTTGCAAAGCAAGTCGGAGAAATAACGGTCGAACGCAAACGTTTCTCACCTTTACGATGAGAGACTGAGTTCTAGAAAAAAGTTGTAGAGCTTAATAATGCCTATTACCGACCAACGAAGTGGGCAAAAAAATCAATCACCGTATGTAAACGCATCACTTCAATACGGCTGCACGTAATTGGCCAATTCTTGTCATTGTTGTGTTTGTCAGGACAAAGAGTCTATGTTTGAAAGATTGTAGATTAACGCGATAATTTTAGGGTTTAAACACTGTATACAAAATAGTGGATGAATGTGGAAAACAGAAGACAGTCCCACCGTGCTATGGTTTTAATTACATTTCACAGAAAGCTCCAACTGACACGCAAGGATTCGTAGTTACGTAAATTGACGTGTTGTCCGAAAACCGCTAACCACTGAGCCAGTTCGAAAAAACATTGGATGGTTATATAAAACTATGATGCAAGTGAAACTATTATTAAGATCGTAAGCATTTAACTGCTATTTTTTTTATATCATAGGAGGCAAGCGAACGGGTCGGTCACCAGATGTTAAGTGATCACTGCAGTCCATAGAGACTAGCAACACCAGGAGAATCGGAAGTGCGTTGCCAGCCTGTATTTGACAGGTGATGGAGGGAGGGGGAAAGGGGCAGTGGGGAGAGAGTAGGTGGTCCTCTAGCGCTCTCACTGACCGAACGAAACGCAACAATGCAAACACTGTTACTTCACGTCGGTTTTCTGTGAGAGAGTTGTACTACCCTGAGCGAGCCGACCCATTTATGCAGAAACTAGTTATAGCTATAGTGTGACTCTGCCACATACCGAAAAGTATTCAAAGCGCGTTTTCGTAACTCAATAATATTGATAATGGAAAATCAGTAGTAGACAAGATATTCAACCATACATTATATTTTCAATCTCCATATTAGAGTACGGAAAACATAATAAATACAATCTCTCAAATGATAGACAATGTTAAAAACAGAGCACAATCTATCTATCTAATCTAATCTATCTATCTAATACCTTTAAACGAGCAATTCTTGTATATTTTTATATTTAGGATCTCGGAAACGGCGTCATCTATTTCCGTGAAACTTAGTATGTATGTAGTTTCGGGGAATCCATCGAGAAATCGATCTAGCTAGATTTTATTCATAGAAAACTTCTCTTAAGTGAGTTATCAGACAATGAACAAATATAGCTAGAATATAAAGGTGAATTTTGCCGCCGCTGTTAAAACAAAAATAGTTCAGATGGAAATCGGTTGCTTCGAAAATCCGTGTAACCACAGTTCCAATTCGAGTTTCAAGAAAAGAGATACCTTTTTTTAATATTTTTTTAATGTTAATTTTATGAGGCAAACCTAACAGTTTATTTTAATTTAAAAATGTTTTTAAACCTCACGCCCGCGTATCCACAGATCACGCCGTCGTGGTCTGGGGGTTAATTTCGCTCCCGCACACCCGATTAGGCCTCCCACGGCAGCAGCTCAAGCCTCGGTTTGATCCCTTGGTAGGGAGCCCTTGAGTGCGTTGCTTGCGCGATACGGTGACACACAAATATACATCACCGCTACAACACTACACGATCACCCCCACACACGTGCACGCCTACACGCTTACACATGAAAGTGGAAGGGTTTACTTTTTTTTCCCTTATCGAACTGAAAAACTCTAAATTTTCCGATAATGAATATATGGAGGAGTTGTTGAGGCGTGTATGCTTGGTACACATATACGTTTGAACAACTCATACATATATGAATAGTTAGCTAGGTTAGCTAAGATAGGTCGTGATTTTGCATGCAACAGGCAACAGCCAAGCCGAGGTGTGCCGTGCACTCTTGAGCTGGTTGCCAAAATAAAATCGGCTGAGTGTCTTAAGCGCTCGCCTTAGTAGTCCGGTGAAGATTTTAAGACCTTGCTGGGTCAAATCATTTCGAAAAAAAAAAAAAAATGTTTTTAAAGATCCGAGCATTTTCAATTGAGTCATGGGCCATAGTGGCCTGATGAGCCTTGGCTGGTCCAACAAGCGTTTTTCACCGTACCCCTACTCTGCAACCGGCTTTAATGCGACATGCGATAGATGAGCAAAATATTTGAGGCAAAGAAAAAAATCACTTAAAAAACAGAAAGAAGGGGTATTAAACCCTCTTTGATAATAAAAACACGGTCAAAGAGCACACGTATAGGAATAATATGCAATTATACTCCGCTGTGGACAATCTGAGAGGCGTGATCATAAGATTTCTGCCCCAGTAAGCATTATCATTAGGGCAGGTGCTTCAAACTTTTCGGTCGGGTATTGATTCATTTGATGTTCCGATGGCACTTGTTTCAAGACGTACTCGGAGGGATCGGGAGGTCGGGACCTGTAAAGTTATCTTTGAAGTGTTGTTTTATTATACCCTGTTTTTTTCTCTAGTCTTTTATTAGACCACTTGTGTAATGTTACTTTGTAGGAACAGTCACCAGTGAGAATAGTTGATTAGATGACCAAATAAGAGCTATACAAATAATCCTTAGATATTGTAAAATAAAACGTACCGTTGTGTGTTTGTCTGTGTAACTGAAAACATATCAACCGATGAAAAGGGATAAATTATGCAAAAAGTTATATTAAAAAAAGACAAACATAGACATGTATAGGATTTAACGTGGGAGAAAATGAGATAGAATACATTATACAGTGTTGCTTATATTTGAATCAGGTACTTCAGAAACTTCATAACTCACATTTTTTACCAAATGAGGTTTTTGCGTTTTTAGGTTTTTTTCTATAATAGCTTCATATGTCAAACAAAAATAACAGAAGTAACCTCATATTCAAAGGACAGCATCAATTCAAATATCGCATGCATTAGAGAAACTCCATAGTCACTGACACTGATTTTATTCAAAATTAGACAATATTCATTTTTCCACTATAATGAAGGACAAGATGGGATTGTGGCTGTTAGTAAATACATTGATGGCTTTGTATCACATTTTTTTATGCTGAGGAATGCATCTAGGGTTGTCTAATCTTTAACTTGAAACTTATCTTCGTCAAGAACGAAATGTCAAAATATTTTATGATTAAATATATAAATGTTCAGTTACACATCGAGAAAACAATGAGGATTAAATCTATTTGTGAATTTTGATTTCAAATTACTAATTATTCATAAAGAAATTAAATAAAAAAATAACTAAAAAAAACTTTTAATTTCATGGATTTCAGAAGCCCCATAAGTCAAATAACTTTTAAGTGATTTTTTAGGCACTAATGAGCAAGAAACGAATATTTTATATAATAAAACATTGCAATATTGCTTAAACTTTCCTAATGTTAATAAAATTCAGAACAATTTTATGTAGTAAAACATTTTTTTGCTTCTACTGAAAAATTAACTTTGCGTGACTTATGGGGTTTCTGAAATATTCGATTCATTTGTGGTCTCGGTATTACATATCGTAGTATTTAATATTTGCTCTGGTTATTTATGATTATATAATTATGGTTATTATTGATCACAAATATACGGAAATCCAATTTCAGATAGATATATTTATGTCAGTTGATGGTTTGACTATATCTATATTACTAGATTAAAGTACCTGGGTGACCGACCCTAGCTCGGTTCTTTAGAAAATATTTTTGAATTAAAGAAACTGTTAGGTTTGCTCCACAAAATTAGCATTTTTTCACATAAAGAAATATTAAAAAAAGATATCTTTCTTAAAATTATATTAATAAAATTATTTATTTAATTAAATATATTAATTAAATTATATTTTAAAAAAATAATATACACTCAGATTCGAACTGGGGTTACACGGATTTTCGAAGCAACCAATTTCCATCTGAGTTATTTTTGTTTTGACATATTGTATGACTTCATATTCTAGCTACATTTTTTCATTGCCTGAAATCTCAGTTAAAAAAGTTTTCTATGAATAAAATCTATCTAAAACGATTTATCATCCCCGAAGCTACCTACCTACCTTAGTCTGTAACCTTAGTTCACGAAAATAGATGACGCTGTTTCCGAGATCTTGAATATATACAAAAATAAAAATATACAAGAACTGCTCGTTTAAAGGTATTAATAATAATAATATAAATAGATTGAAGTTTCTGTTTCTAATGACAAATATAACAGCTTGTTATAAAATAAATTTGAAAGCATATATACGGTACTTATATCAATAAAACAAATGTATTTATTTTTTTTTCGATCTGACTACGCTATTGACCAAGCAAGATCTTAACACCTTCACCGGACTACTTAGGCGAGCGCTTAAGGCACTCAGCCGATTTTATTTGACAACTGGCTCAAGGGTGCATGGCACACCTCGGCTTGGGCTGTTGCCCGTTGTATGCAATTCGCGGCCGATCTTTTTTTTTTTTAACGTGGGGAAATCCCTTATGGATACCCATCCTCCCGGGGAAGAGGGTGGGTTATGTCCGACTCGCACGGACCAAAGCCCCACGGTGTACCGACAGACCGTGTTGTTGGGGCGGCAAGGGATCGTTCCAGCTAATCAACCTTGTAGAGCCGCCCCAACGGTCCGCCCGGCAGATGGTGGCCGCCGGTCTCCTACCTAGAGAGAGGCAAACTGGGTAATACACCAGCTGCCTCCCCTCGTCCGCCGGACCTGTGCAATGAAGGGATGAGCCCCCGGACCTATCCCCTCAGGTCCGACTGCGGTGATAGGAGGTGTTGGGCAAAGCGCCACCTCCTCTTGCCAGCTCTCCGTTGGCGGAGACGGCCACTCAGTGGGTCCGCCTCACGGGCCCTCTCCGCCACCTCCTTCTGCGAGATGACCTTCTCGCAAAAGGAGGCCACTGCTCGTCACACCCGTTCGCTGCCGAGCATGGCCAAAACCACGCCCGGCAGCGTCAAATTTACCCCTACCACTGCCGCCAGAGTGCGGCGCTCTCCCTTCCACGCAACACACTCGGAGAGAGTGTACTGCGCGGTGTCTACTTCAGCGCCGCACTCGTGACAGGCGGCGGTCGGCTCCCTGCGAGCGATCCGGTGTAGGTACCACCCGAAACAACCGTGTCCCGTGAGTACCTGCACCAGCCTGAACGTCAGGGCGCCCCAACTCCTCCCTATCCACTCCCGCAGGACCGGGCGGACGGTGTTAACGGTGTACGTTCCGAAGCACACGTCCGCCAGGTCCTGCATCCTCCTCTCCATTGCCCCGTCCCTTACTTCCCGCCTCCTTGCCTCAATCTCTCTGGGAGCCGGAGGCTCCCCACTACGTTTCCTCGCCGCCGTGAATTCATACACGGCGGCGAGAACTCCTGCCTCCAGCTCCCAAGGAAGGGAGCCGGCGAGCGTGAAAGCCTGTCTGCGTCTGCGGCGTCTGTCCACACCGGTACCCCGTAGGCGGCCATCGCCCGCACGACTCTCATATAGAGTCGACGGCACCCGGCACCCGGCCCCCCTATATTGGGGAGCAACCGACCGAGTGCCGCCGCTGCCCCGGCAATTCGTGGTCCAAGACCCGGCCTATCTGAGCTAACTATACCAAGCATACATACCTCAACAACTCTTATATATGTATATATCGTATTCGATAAGGAAAACAAACAAAACCCTTCCACTTTCATGTGTTAGCATGTAAGCGTGCACGTGTGTGGGGATGATATGTGTAATGTTGTCGTAGTGATGTAAGATTTTGTGTCACTGTATTGCGCGAGCAGCGTACTCAAGGACTCCACACCGAGGGAACGGACCCAGGCTTGGGTCGCTGCCGAGGGGGGCCTAATCTGGTAACAAATGTTAAAATCTTTGTCTGTCTGTATGTTTCGGTTTATTTCCAAAACGGTTGGACCGATTATGACTGTTCTGCCACTGATAACTGATGTTATAAAGAACAAGTTTTTTGTTACAAAAAAACTTCAAGTCTACGCATAAATATAATGAAACAAACAAGTAGTGTGAAGTACAGCGCGTGTCTCTTTTTCACATTTACACTGATTTTTTTTTTCGAACTAACTATGCTATTGGCCTTGCATGGCCTTTACAGCTTCACCGGACTACTCACACTAACGCGGTCTTAGGAAACAACTACTACGATCTACGAGCTGTGCCCGCGACTTCGTCTGCGTGGAAGCTTATTATTCAAATGTATTAAGTACATTTACTTATCTACTTTTCTCTCGTACTTACGCCGCGTCGTCATTAAAACTACAATAACTTTTGATGGAGTGGACCGATTTTAATAAAACAAACACTAAGTTACTCCCGAGGCCGTGCTTTACGATTTCATTGTAAATCCAGTACTTTAGCAGTGCGTGTTCATATAAGCAGACAGACAGACATTCCTAAAAATGATTGAAATGTATTCTATTACTTATTCCTAGACACTTGTAACATTTTTTTCTCGAAATCGAAAAAAATACAGACACCTTAAATTTACATTCGTATTATATGTGTAGATGTGTTATCTAAAGTGGTGAAGTGGTATAAGATGTTAACATGGTAAGCTAAATGAGACTGGCTTAAGTAAGTCATTCGACACCCACTTCTAAGTGCTGAGCATGAAGTTTTAAATTTGGAGTTTGTAATTGTCTAAGCGAATATTAAAAACTACACTTTCTTTTCTTTCATCGAAAATTCAACTTTCTAATACATCTATCTTAATATCGAATGAATAGTTGACCATTATAATTTAAAAGAAAAATCAGTAAGTATTTTGTATTAAGGTTTTATATTTTTCCTTCATAACACTCTGGTTTAGACATGAGATTTATATATAAAATATACATTGTAGACACATTATATATCATCTGAGTTACGTCTGGGGTGGAGATCTTAATAAGGTCGACAGATATGTAATCAGGAATATATGGGGACATTATATCTGGCAAGACTTGCATAAAACAAAGAGTTATTCATTTTTAATACACGTTAATAAACTCTAAGATAATTATTTTTATTCGTCCTATAGTTTTTTGCAGATTGTGCTTTCCTATTAGCCTTGAAAATAAACCTATGATTTTATAAACTTTATTGGAACCAAAAAAATTGGTGAATAAAAGAATCAAAAAGATTGTTTTCAGGTCTATAGTTGTTATAACTACCTCGAGTTATATTTATTATTCTTGTATAATATAGTGTCTACAATTTTATAATGTGATTAAGAATATTAATGAGTGTATTAAACGTGGCAACAAACTTAATTAGTCACGTAAGAGAAATTAAAATGATGAAAACATAGACTCAGTCAAAGCTTTTTACGAAATTTTTTTTTTGGAAAGACTGCATCTTTATCTTGTACTAGCTGTGCCCGCGACTTCGGATGGAACTTGATGTACTAAACAGTTACTAATAAATTCATCTGAATGTATAGAGTTTCACTACTATGTTCATTTCTCTCGTACTTAAGTGGCGTTGTCATTAAAATTACAATAATTTTTGTTAGACCGAACCGATTTTAATGAAAGAAAAACTAAATATTACTTAAAGATATGCTGTATAAAAGTTTAAAAATTTTCATCATGAACACAGTACTTTAGCAGTGGGGCTTGTTCCTATAAACAAACAGATAGACACATTTATAAAAATTAATCGACATGTATTTTAATACTTATTCCGAGACACCTGCAATATTTTTTTTTACAAAAAAAAAAAAAACTAAAAGTAAAGCCACGTTATATGTACTTTCTTATTATAAGCTCAGATAACAAAACTTTGTAAATTACGAGAATAACAATCTAAAAGAATATACTTCAGTATTGTATTGTATTGAATTGTATTATGTTCTAAATTTTATTATAATATTTATTATGCTTAAATATAGAATTTACTACAAAAAAGTAATAGGAAAAAATTAACCATATGATGACATTTAAGAAAGAGTACAAATCATATACTTAGAGTATTGATTATAGCAATTATACTATTGAAATACTATTTATAATTTAATAGACCGGTATCAGTCTTTAGTAAATGTATGTAAAATAACTCATACTAATATATTGAATTCATATAAAGTTTATGGAATGAAAATTTGAAAATCAAACAAAAACACAATGATTGAAAAGACTTTATACAAAAATTACCAATAATTAAACATAGTGGGTGCCCAGGGCCCCAAATAAAAGTCTAAATACGTTCTTGTATCGAGACTTGATGTATATAAGTGGGTATTGACAATTCTACGTCTGTAACAGACACTGCTGTAGATGAGGGGTTAGTTAAAGGACGCGGAATTCTGAGTATAGTTAGGTATTCGTCTATATGAATTATTAAAGGGATTTAAATTATATCAAAATTGAGTTTATGGAAACATTCTTTGAGCGTACATAATATATATCATTTATAAATATTATATAATGGAATCGCTTTTTATGTATGTTTATGTTACTTTGATTCTGTCACATTACTCAACGGAATTTCTAAATCAAAACATACTTTATTTAATTTAGGCCCTAAGAAGGCACTTATGAAAGTCAAAGCTACCAGCGGTTCGGAAAACAACCCGGTAAGAAACTCGTTTTGGTTTATCTCTTCATATTATATATTTCTACAAAATATAAATAGGTACATTCGTTTTGATATGGTTTTTACTAGCTTTTAGAGAAATTATTCTAAAATATGGATACGTATAATACGTATAGTACATTTATAAAAACTACTTTTTGCACCTTAAATATAAAAATTAGACATATGCTGTCATTGACTTTTTTGCAGGCATTATCAAACTTTACAACTTTTCTCTAGAATTCAATCATATATCTCTCATCGTTAAGGCAGCGTTCGTAGGAAACCTTTTAGTTCGACCGTTTTTGCTCCGACTTTGCAATTCTTACTACTACAAAAAAGTCTTGTCATTTTTCGGGTTAATATACAACCTATGACATTCATAAACTTTGTATGGGTAAAATATTTTTTTAAATCGGTTTAGTAGAACCAGATATTAGCCCCTACAACCTCACAATTATTAATTTATTAATAATATTATTATAACATATATATAGTATAAATGAATACTTACGAATAAATAGGAGATTCGTGCCCTTGCTTGTACCAGATGACAAGCCCCATGGTATCGTCGGGCAGGGTAGGTGTGACGTCACAGGGTAACTCCACCCCGCCACCTGTCGGTGCGTGAAGCGATTCTATCGCCGCTGTAACAAAGATAAAATGAATTAATGAGATACAATTACACATTATATTATTATTGTATTTTTTTTATATATTATAGGGAGCAAACGAACAGACGGGTCACCCGATGGTAGGTGATCACCGCCGTCCATAGACACTTGCAACACCGAGGGAGTCACAAGTGCGTTGCCAGCCTTTAAAAAGAGTGTACGCTCGCTTTATAGTGTAGTAAACGATGTTCTGGTGTGAAATACTGTCTTGCCATATTAAGGACACCTAGTTTTTTGGAGGCCAACAATGCTTTGTTCTCCAAATGACCGCCAAATTGAACGTCACTCGATATGTCAACGCCGAGGATACCAATACTGGGCTTGGCGAAAGCTAGGCATTACGTCAAATTTGATCTTTTTCACGATAAATGCGCAAACTTGTGTCTTAGAGAATATCTCTGTATATGGTAGAGCCACGCTGAATTTGAACTTCGTTCTCGTTATATAAAAACTAGAAATTAAAAAAATAAATTAAATATGTCATGTAAACGATTAAAACACACAGCGTCGGCGAAATTTGCCTTTATATTCTAGCTATATTTTTTCATTGCCTGAAAACTCAGTTAAAAAAGTTTTCTAGGAATGATATCAAGCTAGATCGATTTATCGTCCACGAAACGACCTACATACTAAGTTTCACGGAAATCGCTAACGCTGTTTCCGAGATCCTGAATATATTACTGTATAAAAATATACAAGAATTGCTCGTTTTAAGATATTAGATATTAGATAGATAGATAAAGCATGTTCAGTTTTTCCATACTTTTAAAAAACGGATGTCATCTGATTTCAAATGGTCCCTAAAGCATATAGACATTTAGCAATCAGTCAAATAGCCGGCATATACCAAGTGACACAGATTGGTAAGGTTAGTTGTATTAGTTAGAACATTTATTTATTTATTAAGGTTACAAACAGAGTCAATATCAATACATCGTTATTAAAATAAAGTGTACAGTCCAACGTTATAGCTAGATATGACCCTACTTACAGGCAACAACAGCATGCATATCAAATATTATTAGTCTATAATGTTATTTAAATAATTAAGAAGTTAAAAAAACAATATAAAGTAAAATAGTTGTAAACGAATCTTTAAAGCATTGAGAAAATTATATAATATTAAATCGTTAAAAATTGAATAATAAAAAATAAAAGACAGTGAAAAGTATACATTGGAGATTTTGGCGGGATTTCAGTCTGTCATGTAGTGGATTTTATATTTTATTCATAATCTTGTGTTTCTTGACTCTATATTGTGTAAAGTTGGTGGTGTTTTATGTAATATGGTTAGTTTATTGTGCATAAGTGAAGTGAATGGAAAATAATACCACGGAGCATGAAATTCTGAGGTGCCACAAAAACTCCCTGGAGGGTTCTAACAAGAGATTCACCATCTTGTTAGAATATTGATTGATACGACGCTTGATATTGTAATGATCGTACGACGCTTGTAATATTATTGATTACTCGACAATGGCAGTAATAATCTGAAAGATTGATTGCCAAAAATAAAGTTTAAAAAAAAAGTATACATTGAAAATCGTATCTAATCAGTTACACTTTTTTATCACTAAGAGCATATGATTTCTTGATAGTGGTAATGGTTTCGAAGAAAATATCACCAACACGTCACAACAACATCTCACGTATGTCCAAAAAACTTACTATACAATAGATTTAACTTTCACGGTTACTGCATTACATTACTTGACTTATTATTATTAAGGTCGTATGGTAATAAGCGACCACAGCTTTAATTACCTAGTCGGAACCAAGTTCCTTAACGAGACTAATGATAAAAGTATACTAACAGAGATCGTCACGTAAGGAAAAAGTGTTATGTGACTCTCTCCCTTTGTATATCTCTATTATATACGAATGTATGTGAGCGAACTTTTTTTTATATGAACTAGATTTATTTTATATCAAATGTTCAATAGAAGATTTTGTTTCCTAAAACATTAAATTTAACTTTATAATTTGATTTCTTAAAATCATTAAATTTCTAGAATTGCTTACATATGAAAAATTTCTAAAAAAACTGAGCACATATAATGCTATTTACTAGTTTTTTTTAACAAAACCTAGCAGCACTGTTTTTGACCACTCTTTTCAATAATAACCTTCGAAATAATATCCCAGATGCCGGGCGTATAATTTCGCCACAATATTTCTAAGCAATTCCTCTTTGTCTGTTATATTTAAGGCACATTCTTCGCTTCGGGCAAATTATGGTAATAACTTTTTGATTGTACGGTGTTATTTTTTGCTATGCGAAAGGAAGGATAATAGAAAGAAAATCATTTTAAAATAATGATATAAACTTTGCAGTTGTGATGGACTTTTATTTCGACAGCAACTGTGCAATTTATTTTAAAAATAACGGACTAGGGTCCATAATCAATTTTTAGTCACTTCTGTTATAACATTTTTCTATATAATCGCTTCAATATAGATTTATAATACGTTATAACGATAATAGGAAGTGAGAATATAGTTATATATAGAATATACATATGTTCAAAAGTTAAACCCAATCGAGTTTCTTGCCGATTCTTTTCGATGACTGGGTTTTCTGGACCACTTGTAGTTTTGACATACATAACCGCATTATTAGGGCCTAAATAACGTATATTTCATTTAATTTTATTTAAGAACACTAAAAGACAGATGGTTTTTTTCTAACTGAATACGTTATTGGTCTAGCAAGGTCTTAACAACTTTACCTGATTACAAACAGGCAAATATTTCACAACTTCATTGTACTGCGAGAATAATATTCGCCAAGCTTATCATTCATACTATAATGTAATGATAATGTACTGTAATGGAAATGTAATGTAATGAAAATGTTATCTAGTGAAAATTTACTGTAATGAAAATGTTATCTAGTGAAAATTTACTGTAATGAAAATGTAATGTAATGAAATTTTAATGTAATGAAATGGAAATTCAATGTAATGAAAATGTAATATAACGAAAACTACCGTAAATCCCTTGCGGATGTTCATATGCTAATTAAAAGTAAACAAAACGATAAATCAATCAATATAATTCTGAATATAATGTATACCTGAAACCATAATGGCATAGTTGATAACGTGTTCGGATATTGGACCAATCGATGTATTTTCGAACCCTTACGACTGACTGCCTCGATTTCTTTTCATTCCAAATAATTTGTAGCCGTATTAACGAAGTTATAAAGATGGAAGCAATAGAAACACCATTTTATAGACAGTTATTTTACTGCAAACCCTGAAGCGTTGGCCGTCAATGCAGTCATAGCGGGCTAGCACCAATTTGCATCTCAATTGTATTATCAAAGCTCTGAAAGACTATAAGACTATTGATTTTAGATTTATGAATGCTAATTATGGGCTTCGTATATCTGTTTTACCTTTTTTGTTTTATGCTACCCTGATATTAATACTTTACTAACAACATTCAAGTTGCGTTGATGATTTAGAAGGTATTTTGGTGGAGGCTACATTTTTGGCAAAAAAACAGCAGGTTAATAAAAAATACCAATTAGTAATTTACCGATTGAGTCTAATTATAGTGTTTCAAAGAAGAGCTAGTGCATTAAAGTTAATGAATTTGTCTCTGAACTATCTAAGTTTTTGAAGTTATCTATATTATAATTATATTTTCTATAATCTATACTAATATTATAAAGAGGTTACGTTTGTGACGTTATAGGGGGTAATCTCAGGAAAAAACTAGTTAAATTTGAAACATTTTTCATCGGTGCTCCGCTCCTATTGGTCTTAGCGTGATGATATATTCATTTCTTCATTGCTTCTACCATATAGCCTTCCTCGATAAAGGAGTTATATAATACTAAAATAATTTTTCAAATCGAACCCGTAGTTCCTGAGATTACACTCTACAACGTCACAAACTCACATTGTCACACACTCGCAAACTTTACCTCTTTATAATATTAGTATAGAAGTATAGATTTTTTATAGGCTATATATCATCACGCTAAGACCAATAGGAGCTGAGCACCAATGAAGAATGTTTCCAAATCACAGTTTTTTCCTCTTGTGAGCTTCTTCTGCGTGTTGTTAGCATTAGCCCAAAGTAACTATTACACGCGGACGAAGTCGCGGGCAGAAGTTATATTTGATAAACCAATGAAAATAAATATAATAATCTATGCCTAACAAATGTAATTTGGGTTCACAGCGTTTAGAATGGTTATTGCAATAATATTTATGTAAATGCGTTACGGTTGCTGATTCAGGTCAACCGCGAATGGTTTTAATGGTTATAGCTTCGATTACAGTCACGTGATTTGGTTTTTCTCTTGATAATTTATTACTAAAAAAACTCAAGTGTTCTTTATTCTGCCCTGAGAAGGCACTTACGAACGTCATAATTACCATCGGTTCAGAACTCAACCCAGTCACCGAGAAGAACCGGTAAAAAACTCGATCTAGTTCTTTTCATTATACATAACATATCTTTATAGATATACCAGGTGAATGTTCAGACAGTGGCAATATTTATGGAGAACATTGCACTCGATTTTCGTTGTAAACCAATTAAAAAAGTAGGTGCTTAATATTTGACCTAATTATCTAGATACATTCAAAAATTATACTCTATCCTCTAAGCGTCTATGTCAAAGCACATTGTGAGGACCTTCGGGTAAAGTGAAAGTGAAGCCTACCATTTAACAAAGGATAATTTATCGAAGTTTGAATGAACAAAATGGTTTATTGTCCGTTTTAACAATGAAAGTTGTATCACCGGTCTTTCAACCTGGGTATATTAAAGTTACTATCCTTACTTTTGAAATTCTTAAAACAAACTTTAGGGTTATTTTTGATGTCTATTAGTGTTTGTTTTGATATTATTATTTTATGTGTTAAAAGTAACCATGAAATATCATATCCTAGAATACTGCGAGTGTCTAACCTTTCACCTGGTATACGATTCACATTCGTTTATGGTGGATGCATACAGAGGGGCATCATTTCTCGACATCACAACTCATCCACGCTATAATAGCCTACTAGTGGGCGCCCAGTGGTCGACAATAGTCATTTACGTCTCTGGAGAATTTGTAACTATATTCGGTATTAAATTACTATCGCGGCTGTTGTAAATATCTAAACAATGTAATTGTAGCAGTTCTGAAGTGTCGCGTTGACATATATATTGTAATTGATATTTACTTACATAATACTAGCTGGCCGGGCGGACGTTGTCCTGCCTTAATAATAAAAAAAACCTAAAAGTCAACTGCAGCGCGACCCACTGGGTCCAATTGTAAACCATTCTCGGATCCACTGGAACACGCACACAAAATTTCATCAAAATCGGTCCAGTCGTTTAGGAGGAGTTCAGTGACATACACACGTACAGAATAAATCATTACATAGTATAAAGTCACCTACCGCATCTGTCTGGCTGTCTGTCTGCCTGTTCGCGATAAGCTCAAAAACTACTGTACGGATTTTCATTAACAATAGGTAAAGTAATTCATGACGAAGGTTTTGGTATATAATGTGTCAAGGATTTTTTTTATAACCATGGCGGAACAACGTCTGTCTAACCCGCTACTTTATACATAAAGATAAATAGTTAAGACATAAATGTTGCAATCAAAACATTAAATATTCAAATAGAACATGAAATAAATAGGTCACGCTTTAATAAGTTTAACCAAGCCGTAAGTAATACAGCAAACCAACGCTTCGATAATTCACGCGAACATAAATTAATAGAGGAACCCCGAATTGAATTAATCTGTGTGATATATTCTAAATCAAACGTGTATCCATATAATTTCATTACGGTTAACTACCGTTATAGGCGTGATTAATTCCACGTTAAATTGAAATTACGTTGCTATTTATATTTTTGTAGAATCAGGCCAAAGCTATAACTGATTTCAGCATGAATGGGTCGGCTCGACCTCTCCCAAAAAATAGATGTGAAGTAACAGTGCTTGCATTGTTGCGTTTCGTTTGGTGAGTGAGAACGCCGGAGACCCACCTCCCTTCCTTTCCTTTCCTTCTCTCCCCTTCCCCTCACCCATATACAGGTTGGTAACGCACTTGCAACTCACTAGATATTGCTAGTGTCTATGGACGGTGGTGATCACTTAAAATCGGGTGACCCACCTGTTCGTTTGCCTCCTATGATATAAAAAGAACTTTTTAGAAATGAAATCTTCTATGTTAGGGGAAACTTATGAATTCGCTTCACTAGTAACCTGCACATAATGGTAAAGCGTCACCGATGACTAAGATATGCTCGTACACTTACTGATATACATGTACCTATTCCTCCGTCTGTCTGGCAGTTAGGCACAGGCTCTTGAAGATTAAGCTATATATATTATGCGCCACCCAACGGTTCATCAGAGGATGGCTTCACTTTCAACCCCTAACATCGCAAGGTGGAGGCAGCGTCCATCACTGGGCGAAAAAGGTGTGTAAAAACCACCATGGCGTTTTATTCCGAGTGACTAGTACATAACCCACTCTTAGCTGCCGGCAGGGTGGCTATCGTAACGGGTTTAAATTGTTAAAATGTGTGCCTCACTAATTTTTATATGCCTGATCACTTTAGTTAGTTAACCTTAGTGAGATTTTCATATTACAATCATAGCAACAGTTTTTAGGTGGCTACTATTGGTTTCAGCTTGAATGGGAAGGCTCATCCACGGTAGTATCACACATTCAGAGAAAAGCAAAGACGTGAAGCAACGGTGTTTGCATTGTTGCGTTTCGTTCTGTCAGTGAGAGCGCCGGAGGCCTACCTCCCTACCCTCTTCCGCTCTTCCCCTTTCCTCGCCCAAACACAGGCTGGCAATGCACTTGCGACCTCCCTGGCATTGCTAGTGTCTATGGACGGCGGTGGTCATTTCACATCAGGTGACCCGCCTGTTCGTTTACCTCCTATGACATTTAAAAAAAACCTAAGCCAAAGTTCAGCTACTTTGGCATCCTTGAGCTAATTGATAAGTGTCAAAGAACCATAATCGCTTGCCTCATTAGTTAGGTAAAGCTGTGAAGACTATGCGGTCAACATCGTTAATCAGTAGGAAAAAATGGACATAAAGTAAAAAAAAAAAAACAAAATATATTATAATATGTTAATTGTTCGTATACCAATCATAGATTACGATCGAAGAATTCAACTAATTCATTATGTTTTTTATAATAATTAAAAAAAAAAAAAACATTTGACTGCAATTTAACCCGAACACAAATCTAGTACAGTCAAGCATAAAGTGTGTAGCGTTTATTCAATTTTGAAATTTAATTTATATAGACTAGTGATCTTTCCCGGCTTCGGTTTGCATTAGCTTTAAACGATGTACATCTAGTTTTGCTGCTTTGATTTTTATAAATTATCAAAGTTATAGTAGTCCCCTTAGAATTTTCACTAACAACTTTCTTCTTCGTTGCGCGTAATTTGAATTCGGTAATAACTTCTACAATATTTATTAAAATTATATGTTATTAATAGCAACTTTGACCTATATTAAACGCCCAAAATCACATAATATTAAAAGTAATAATAAGTTCGTAAATATTTTTTTAATAACATGTAAAAGATAAAAATAACTACTGTGAGTTATCTTTAGGATAATGTATTTGAATATATTTTATGGCACGCGGCATTTTTTCCTGCTAACTAAAAGTATTGTGAACAAAAATAGTGATGACCAGATTACAATAAAAATATAGGCACCATAATTAATCCACATAAAAAGCGTAATTCTCATAGAACAATAAAAGTATAGACGAGAGTCCGAAGTCACGGGACAATTACTAGTAAATGGATGCAGAAAAAGTATGTAATAACTCTCATACATTCCTTACAGTAGACATCTTACGATGAACGATAATACAAATTATAGCTTTGAAACACAAAGGTTTTTTTTTTTTCGAAATGGAAACGCTGTTGACCTGGAAAGGTCTTTACAGCTTCACCGAACTATTGAGGCGAGCACTGACGGCACTCAGCCGATTTGGTATGTTTGGGTGACTAACTCAAAGGTGCACGGCACACCTCGGCTTGGGCTGTCACCTGTTTTGTACAAAAATCGCGACCTATCTGAGCTAACCTAAGCTAAGCTATCTAGGTACGTATATGAGTTATTGAAACATGCATGTGTACCAAGCATGCGTGCCTCAACAACTCCTATATGTATTTTGTGTCCGATAAATTCCTCTAAACTATATGGGATAGGATAGGATAAGGTAAAATAAGGGTAGAACTCCTTGTTGGTAATTTCTCTGAAAAAGAAGAACAGCGTGTAAGCGTGTAGGCATGCACGTGTGTATAGGTGATGTGTGTGATGTTGTAGTAGTAATGCAAGGTTTTGTGTCACTGTATCGCGTGAGCAGCGTGCTCAAGGGTTCCACGCCGAGGGAACGTACCTAGGCTTGAGCCGCTACCGAGGGGGGCCTAATCTGGTGTGCGGGAGCGAAATTTACCCCCAGACCACGGCGGCGTGATCTGTGGTTACACGGGCGTGGGCGTGAACACCATCTGTTTGAAGAGACAGGCTGGTACTGATCGTTCGCTGACGTGATTGAATCAGGAGGGTCGGTAAAAATGTGTCGCGGTCGTCTTCTATACTGCGCAGCGTTGGGTACGGGTTCATAGTTCGCGGCGGATACCACTAACGGGCTGGGATGATTTGCGGCTTTTTCGAAATAATTACGTGTGAGTCCAGGTCCCTGTGAATATCCTTATATTAAAAACCTCTTTGAAATCTATAATTTTAAACGTATAATGTATATTTTTTGTTTAGAACATAACCCGTCAATTGGCTTTCGTTCTGGGGTCAATTTCAAAAAATACACGAGGATCCTAGAATTGACGAGTTCGAAAAATTTACCTAATACAAGCAACAGAGCCACACTCTAAAGCACGACAATTGATTGAAAGCTATCCGCCTTCCAGTTAAAATTATGAAGTAGCTTTAAATCAGTTAAAGGAGAGGTTTGCTCGCGATGATCTCTTGATCGAACATTATATCAGGAGTCTTCTGCAGTTAGTATTAGCCAGAAAATCGGAGAGTTTGAAATTAGAAATTTTATATAATAAATTATCAACACAGTTGAATGCATTGGATTCCCTTGCAGTAACATCGGACAAGTATGCAGCAATGCTTCTACCTATGGTTGAGTCTGCAATTCCCTCAGACGTTTTAAAGGCTTGGGAAAGGATTCGTGATAAAAGTAAAGGGTCTCAATTGTCAGAATTACTAAATTTCATAAAACTAGAGGTTGAGAGTGAAGGACGAATTTTGACAGCGAAAGACGGTTTTGATCAAAGCCCGAGTGATTCTTTCAAGGAACCAACCGCAGCGTGTTTTATTACTAACGAGAAAAAAAACACTAATACCAAAAAGACGGATCGTCTGTCATGTTTGTTTTATGACAAGAACTCACACCATAGCCTAGGATGTTACAAAATTAGTAATTTGTCACTAGAACAGAAAAGAGAGATTTTAAAGAAGAAAAATGCATGTTTTGTTTGCTTAAAAACAGGTCATAGCTGCAAAGGTTGTCGAAATTATCCAAAATGTCCTCTATGTAGTAAACGTCATTTGATTGTAATGTGTCCAGATGCTTATGCAAGTAGCAGTGATGTTAAAAAGAAGATGGATTCTACGGGAGTTATGATTTGCCAACGTAACTTGCAGACTAGTCTTTTGCAATTAGTTTTAATTAGAATTGTATATAATAATAATTATGTTGTACTTAGGGCTTTTAGTACAGCGCAGTTCATCCCGAGACACCACTGTTTTAAAACAAGGTGATGTTGTACTTATAGAGACTGATGCCAAGAGGCACCTTAGGCCCATAGGTGTCATTAAAAAGACAATTTCTGGAGCGGATGGTCTAAACAGGGTCGCTGAAGTTAAAATGAAGAATACCGTTATCACTAGACCATTTCAGACGTTTAACGCGTTAGAAATAAATAATGGGAATGATTTGCGGACTAGATCTGGTCGAGTTGTTAAGGCTCCTGAGCGACTTATACTTTAATATGTTTGTTATTTGTTTTGTAATTTTCTGTAGCCATTTTTGGGCGGGCTGGAGGATATTAAAAATCTCTTTGAAATCTATAATTTTAAACGTTATTCCGGACGTACTATGAGGCACTGGTGATTTTACGTAGGGCTCGGTTCTAGAAAACCTGCATCTTATGAATACGATTTTGCGCGTGTGAAAAGACGGGACAACTGTACGTCATAATCGGACGGATACGAGTTTTATATAAAGTGAGTTTATATCTGAGGGACATTTTACTCTTATGACAAAGCAAATGATGGAGACGAACCAAGACCATAGCGGTTTTGTTTCGCACTCTATCTGTATGTGGATCGAAATTTAAGGATTTATCTAAAGTCACGCCGAGATATTTGACCTCGCCGGCCCAAGTTATCTCGGTTTCGTATAGCTTGATGGGCGTTAGTATATTAGCACGTTTCTTAGGATCGAAAATTATAGCGACACTTTTTTCGAGATTCACCTTTATACGCCATCGAAGAAACCAATCACCGAGTGTGCTAACGGCTTTTCCGATGCGTTTCCTGAGCCAATCCAGCCGCCAGCCAGAAGCGTAGATAACTATTTCATCAGCATAGCAACCTACCTCAACTCTCGGAAGCTCAAGTAGGTCTGTGAAGAACAGATTGAAGAGCGTGGGCGCGGGTATTAAGCCTAGTGGCACATCAGAGCTTATCGGCTCTATCGTTCTATCGGTAAAATAATCGCGAATGATGTGAATCGACCTATCGGGTACACAAGCTAAACGTAACTTGTATACGAGTCCTTCATGCCAGACCTTATCAAAGGCCTTGGCGACATCGAAAAAGACAGCTATTGTACGTTTCGTTTTAGTTTTTCTCGAGTCCGGGATCGGGACCGGATAAACGCAAAGGATATGCGTGGTAGGGTATGACAACTGTTTCGCACTACGTCACTACAACTATATACAAAATGTAAAAGACGTCATACGGGTCCTTTGTTTATCGTTGGTTTTCGGTTACTCTGCCCTGCCCATCACATAAACTTCAGATACTATGTCTCCACTTTACAATATAATTATAAAAAGAAATGTGTATAATTAAAAATTTGGAATCTGTTTGGGTAATTATTTCTTTGGCTTGTTTGTAATTGTCAGTAGAAGGTTTGGTTGAATAAAAAGGTTTTAAAAAACCTATGGAAAAGTGCAAGATATTTTTTTTTTATCGAAGCACGACATAGTGACTGCACTATGCCTGATGTTAAGCATAGTACAATCCAAAAACATCGGCAACGACCGAGAGACAGATTATCCATCGCCGGTCGTCGCTGTCATGCCGGCCATAATGACGAAAGTTATCCGGTACTGAATATGCACAGGCTGATCCCGAAATGCGGCGCGCAGAAGCGAGTCACTATGACGGGCTTTTTCGCCATGTACATGGTGGTTGCGACCTAGTCGGGCTGTATAACCCTACCACCCCGCTATCGCCATTGCCTCGTTCGTTATTCAGCAGGGTGCATCACGTGCAGGTGAGGTTGGCTTGGGTGTCTCAAGTCTTAAGATGTTACTCTACACCCCTTACACGCCAATTTTGGTGAAATCATCTTTATATAAGGAGTGAGATAAGTGAGTAAGACACACGACAGTATTTAGATAATAAAAAAAAATCGAGGCAGTCATAAGGACTGACCATAGGAGTGAAAAGTCAAAAGTAGAATAAATGTGTTTTTTTTTATTCATATTAATTATAGTGCGAATGACAATAATTAAATTACAGGATTTGTTTAATAAAATTATTAACATATAATGTGATTTTCATATCTATTGGCACTCGGAGCAACAATTATATACATTTTTATAAAGTCTATTAATCAATCAACCGTATGATGAGCTGCAAAAGGTCGATATTACATGTACACAGGCCCCAATACTACGCGTCGCTAATCTTACACAAGCCGCGTAAGCGCATTGAAAGAAATATTTATTCATAATACATAACATAATATACCAGTATACAAGAGTGAAAAAAAGCGGCTGGTCATGCTTACGTAGCATGTCATGACGCGAAATTATAAATTTATCTCCTGCCAAAAATACCGCTCAACGAGACTAAAGAAGCTTTTACTTCAAAAAGTGAGATTCAGAGAACGAGAGAGACGACAGTAGGGAGTTAGCTAAATTTTTTGACAGAATTGACAAGTTGACGTTCTAACCCGGGGCGGGCGACTAGTAAATTATAAACATTACGATGTTCGCCTTTTTATGCATTCTGAACGCGATGTTACCGCACACACATAAATAATGGGCGACCGCGTGTCCGAGATGCGACGATAACAATGAATTTATAATTTTTATACCCATCGGGACATTTCGCGGACTCGCTCCGTCGTCACGCGCGCGAGGACGTCTCTGAGCTCCGCGAGTCGCTCCGTCCGATTTTCGCCCAGTCCTGCGCGACGATGCGTCGCAAGAAAGAAGCCGCTTCCCAGCCGGGAAAGAAGAAAACCGGCTCTTTTCAGGGCCAAACCGACGCTTCCACGTTGGTTCCAACGACCCCTCGCAAGCCCTCGGACTCTGCCGATTCAAGCACGACGACCACCGCTACGCACACCGGACTCCGCACCATCGTGCCCGATTCTCGCCCGCAGCCCGCGGGGACGCGACAGAGGTCGCCCGGCGGGGAGTCCTCGACGACTAGCGTTCACGAGAGTGACTTAGCCACTCTCGCCGAGCTGATATCAGCTCGGTCGCTGTCGAACGGGATGACCCGCTGGATGGCACTGTACTTGCGTCTCCAGGAGGCAGCGGTAGAGAACAAGAAGCCTTCCCCGGAGGACTCCGCAGCGCTTGAACGCGCTTCGCGGGGTGAACTGAAGCCGCCGAAAATCCCAGATCACCAAATCGAACCAATCGGGAGAGCGCTGCGCCGCAAGCGCGGCGATCCCGATCCCGTTCCAGCCGCAGCCGCCACCGCTACAGCATCCCAGGCGCCCACAGCGCCTAACATCTCGCCGGAAAACAAATCTCCGGCAACCAAGAAGGCCAAGACACAAGACGTCGCGTCACCCTCCACGTCGGGCGGCGCCACAAAGAAGCTCACAGCGGCGAAGGTGGACGCACCCCCACCCACGCCTGCTACGTCGCGATCGCGAGGGGTTGCCCGCGAGCAGCCCCCCCCCTCTGAATCGACTCCGCCTGCGGAACGCCAATCCGCGGTAGCCTCAATGTCGCGAAAGCCCACTGAACGCACAGTGGCGCCATCCGCGCATGCGCCGTCGCGAGCCGCTGCTACCGAGCAGCGATCGTACGCCGAAGCCAGCCAATCAGCGAGCGCCTCATCTACAAGAATTTCATCGCAAGATGCAGACTCAAGGAACCCTAATCCTGAGCATCGTCTACGCTTCCCGCCAATAGTGGTAGAAAGTCTTCCCAACTGGGTCACCCATTTCAGACATTTGGCGGGGTTGCTGGGGCGTAGGCCGAATGCACGGCCATTTGGCAGAGGGATGCGTTTTATCCCTTTGAGCCAAGAAGAGCACGGGATACTTATTGAATACCTCTCCAAATTGGAGAGAGATGAGGGGGTGAATTGGTTCACTTATTCACTCCCCGAAGAACGCAGCCTCAAGGTAGCCATACGTGGACTACCTCAAAACACGCCCTCGGAAGAGGTCGAAGCAGCCCTTATAGAACAGGGGTTCCAGCCGCTCTATGTGAGAGCGATTTATGGAAGGCAGGGAAGAGCCGGGTGCATCTTCCACTGTGCACTCCGAAGAACACCCAACCTCGTAGAAGCCATCTACCAAATCAAGGAGTTACTCCTATTTGAAGTCCGAGTAGAAGGATGGCGGGGGAGGAGGAAGCCGGCGCAGTGCCATCGCTGCCAGCAGTTCCGGCACTCCTCCCACCAATGCCACCGGAAGATCGCTTGTGTGAGATGCGGGGGGCCACACCCCGCGCACCAATGTGAACGCCCTTTGAGCGAACCCGCCACCTGCATCAATTGCGGGGGCGCGCACGCCTCCAATAACTCGAAAATATGCCCCGTGTTTCGGCGCGAGGCACGCAACCGACGAGCCAGCACTGTCGCCCGCACTGGTGACGCCGGGCACAAGACAGCGCCGTTAGCTCAACACAACATAGTTGAGGAGACAACTGCGGCCAGCCTGATGGCTCCCGCCAATGACCCTAGGCCGAGAAACGGCAGAAAATCGCCCCCGTGCAAAAGCACGGAAAATGTTACCCCAATAGAGCCGCCAGACACCCAGCAACTGAGCGACATCGAGGAGGAACCCAAGGAGACTATCGAACCTACCATTATGAAGCCCGAGTACGAAGAGTTCCTGAGAATATGCAGATTCCAAATAAACTCGGAAATTGCACAACTAGGAAGCCAGGATGCCCAGGACGCCGCCAGAGCAATGGTGGCACGCATAGATGCCATGCACGGACGTCACCATAGCGAATAGCAACCCAATGACAGGCCCGTCTTAACGGGTCTCGATGGAATTACCACTTCGAAAGGCTCAGCCTTGTTAAGTTCCCTCGTCCGCCCCCGCAAGAGGGGGAGGAGTGAGATGACCACCTCGGAGGACATTTCGTTTTAATGTTTTCATTTTAATATATACATGTTGTTTGTTGGGAAAATGTTTTTGCAGAGCCACCTGTGACAATTTAACACACTGGATGATTATTATTAATTTTTAACGCAGAATTTATTAAAAAAAAAGTATATATTTAATATATAGATATAATAAGAATGTAAATCTAACGAGTTTGTACTTATTCGATTTTCGGGAATTGTTGCAGGTGATTAAGTAATGTATTCTACATTTAATTAATTTTTAGAAATGTCTGTTTCCATTGAACACGCATCACTGCTAAAAAAGGATAAAGCATATCCTCGTGAGTAACTTAGTCTTTGTTGAATTAAAATCGGTCCACTCTATCAAAAATTATTGTCATTTGAATGACAGTTCGAGTTAAGTGTGACGAGAGAAGAGTAGTAATCTTTAACTAATTTTGTTGAATGCGCTAATCTCAGGAACTATTGGTCCGGTTTCAGAAAATATTTTAGTGTTATATAGTTCATTTATCGAGGAAGACTATGTGCTATATATTATCACGCTAAAACCAGTAGGAGGGGAGGGAGCACTAACTAAGAGTATTTCAAAATGGTGGTTATTTCCTTTTAAGAGATTCCGCTGCGCGTTAGCGTTAGCCCAAACTATTGCACGAGGACGAAGTCGCGGGCAGTGCAGTACGAAGATAGTACGGTATATATTTTTCTGAAGACTTTTTTACTATTTACATTTATTTTATTAATCATGTTATAAAGCATTTTAAATGTGGGCAAACATTATTATTTCACATAACTGTCTTACTTCGAATTTTCAAACATACATTATTGCCTCTATGATGACCCATTATCATATTTATAGTTATTTTTAAATTATAATCCACGATGTCAATCGCCGGTGTGTCCACGGCCTGATGAATAAACCTACTAATTGCGTCGTCAGTCACGTCGGTATAGTATTTTTTTATATTATAGAGGGCAAACGAGGAGGTGGGTCACCTGATGCAGGGGCAGTTTATCGCAGGGGCAGTTTATCAGGTCAGTGAGCATGCTCGATCCCTGGCTGCCCCTACCATGCGGCGGACGGTACACCGTGGGGTTTTAGTCCGTGCGAATCGGACATAACCTACCCTCTCCCCCGGGAGGGTAGCGTATCCGTTAGGGATTTCCCCACGTTAATAAAAAAAAAGGTGGGTCGCCTGATATTAAGTGATCACCACCGTCCATAGACACTAGCAACACCAGAGGAGTTGCAAGTACGTTGCCAGCCTGGGAGGAGAGGGGTAAGGTCAGATGAGGTGGGCCTCCAGCGCTCTCACTGACCAAACGGATCGCAACAATGCAAACATTGTTAGTTCACGTCGGTGTTTCTGGGTGTCGTGTGGCACTACCCCGGACGAGCCAACCCATTCATGCTGAAACTAGTAATATACTAAAATTGGCATTTATTTTCTGTTAGATGTCTCGATGTACAATGTATAATCTATACTAATATTATAAAGAGGTAAAGTTTGTGAGTTTGTGACGTTGTAGGGGGTAATCTCAAGACCTACTGTGCCGATTTGAATAATTCTTTCAGTGTTATCTAGCTCATTCATTGAGAATGGTTATAGGCTATATATCATCACACTAAGGTCAACAGGAGCGGAGCACAGATGAAAAAAGTTTCAAAATCAGGATGTTTTATTCTTTTGAGAACTCCTGCTGTGTGTTAGCTAACGCCCAGAGTAAATGTTACTACGCGAACGAAGTCGCGGGCAGTGGCTAGTATATTATACGCATCTAAATTCAGAGCGGTCAATAAATTAGGCGAGGATTGTAACAAGGTATGGAAAAGTAAATTCGTAAAATTGAAGCCACTAGAATCTCTCTCGCTATAACGAAAACGATAAAGCGTGATATTCCTAACTACAAACACAAAGGAGAATTTAACCAACTGTAACAGAAATTCGAATTTGTATAGAATCCTTTTTTTTCCAATAACCGTATACAATAAAAATGTCGGGTCATTTTCAACGCTTCGCAATAATAGACCCTTGCGATTATTCGCGCTTGCGAAACCATATATACCTTTTAGCCTTTTTTTTTAAACACCCACGTTGGGCGAAACGGGCGCCTTTATTCTCAATCCTAATGTATTGTATGTCATAGATATCGATTTAACAGATGTGACAACGAGCGTACTTTGAAGAACTACATTCAATACTAATTCATAGATGCGATTCCCAGTTGAACTGATTGTGGGCGATGGTGATGACTGCAACTGACTCCTCGCTATGCATCCACTAAAATGCATTTTTTTTATAATATAGGAGGCAAACGAACAGACGGGTCACCTGTTTTTAAGCGGTCACCGTCTTCCATAGACATTAGCAACCCCAAAGGAGTCGAAAGTGCGTTACCAGCCTGTGTTTGGGGAATGGAGAGAAAGGGACAGGGGTTAGAGAGAAAGAGACGAGAGGAGAGGGGAGATGAGTTTCCGGCGCTCTCACTGACCAAACGAAACGCAACAATGCGAGCACTGTTACTTCATGTCAGTTTTCTGTAAGAGAGTGGTGCTACCCTGGACGAGCCGACCCATTCATGCTGAAACCAATAATAGCTTCAGCGTGGCTCTACAACCTACAAAAACATTGCAACGTGTAATGTATTTTAAATATACATATGAGGGTGGTCCCATAAGTACCCGGCCTGACCTAGAGATGGTGTTAGTTGTTTGAAAAATATCATTGTATTATAAAGTACGCAGTCTAAAAAGCATAAGTTTTAAGTTCAAAGGCGCGTCGTTGTTTAGTATTTGTTTGGCAGCCATCAATAGTAAACATTTTCAGTAAATTTGTGAAAATGGAGAAAATTGGCCATCGTTATGTGATTCAATAGTTTTATTTGAAAGGCCTCAGCCCAACCAATATAAAAGCTGTACTGGATTCTACTCTTGATGAGTCTGCTCCTTCGTTCCCAATAATAAAATATTGGGTAGCAGAGTTTAAACGAGTCCGTATGAGCTGTCAAGACGAGCAACGCGGTGATCAACTAAATGACGCAACAATTCCAGAAATGGTAAAAAAAATCCACAAAATGATACTGGATGGTCGTCGACTGAAAGTGTGTGAGCTAGCAGACATAGTAGGCACTTCAAAAAGTGTGGTACATCGTTTATTATGTGAAAATTTGGGTATGAGAATGCTGTGTGCAAGATGGGTACCGCGATTGCTCACACTCCACCAAAAACATTATCGGGAAGCCACCACAGCTGAATTTTTGGGCCGTGTCATAATCATGGGTTCATTACTTCTCATCCAAGACAAATGAACAATAGAAACAGTGGACTGAGAAGGGAGAGCCAGCTCCAATAAAGATCAAGGCGATTCCATCTGCAGGCATCGTCATGGACTTCGGTTTTTTGGGATGTATGTGGTATAATTTTATTGACCATCTTCAAAAAGGAAAACTGTCAACGGCGAGTATCATGCGAATTTACTGAATCTTTAGAACGAAGAAATCAAACAAAAAATGCCGCCTTTGGCTAAAAAGACAGTTTTGTTTCATAATGACAATGCAGCAGCTCACAAATCAGTTATTGCAATGGCCAAAAATGATGAATTGGAATTTAAAGTGCTACCTTATGCACTCTATTCACCAGATCTAACCCCCTCGGATTATTTTCTGTTTCCAAAATTCAGAAAATGGCTGTGGCCAAAGATTTTCCAACGATGAAGAAGTGATATCGGCAGTTAATGACTATTTTGAGGAACGTGACAGTTCTTATTATAAAGAGGGTATCGAATTCCTTGAACAGAAAGTGCATAGAGTTGAAAGGAGATTATGTTGAAAAATAAAATCATTTGTGTCCAAAATTTTTGATTTCCTTGTTAGGTCGGGTACTTCTGGGACCACCCTCGTATGTATGTTAAAGATAAACCAGATCGAGTTTCTCACCGGTTCTTCTTGATGATTGGATTGTTTTTCGAACCGGTGATAGTTTTGACATTCATAAGTGCCTTCTTAAGGTCCAGATTGAATAAAGTGTTATTAATTTTGAACCGGTGGTTTCCTGATGAAGCCATAGCATTGTGGTAAGGCTATTAATAAGCTCGCTTGGCTAGCTATCAACTCAAGTTGGAAATCTGTTGAAGTACTTTTATAATAGTTTTATCGCCTTAATCACAGTTGACACCAGATAAAACTGTATTTTTACGATAAAATTTATAAAGTACATCTAAGCCTTCCTCGTGAATTACTCTATCGTGAAAACCGCATGAAAAACCGATCAATAGTTTTTGAATTTAATGCAAACGGAACATTAATTAGAATTTTTTAACTGTCGTCCGTTATGCTGGAGAATCACTTGCGATTTATAGGAAAAAAATATCCTAGATATTAATTAATTTTTAATATTAGTTATCACTGTGTCAAGTTTCGTCAAAATTAGTTTAGTACTTTCAGAGTGATACCTGTTCACAGGAACAGAGAGACAGATAAAAATTGTAAAAGGATTATTTTTAGCTTCTATATCGATAATATGGTCTTCCCCGATTATAACTTTCAAAAATATTTAATGTACAGATTTGGCCTTGTTACAATTTTATTATAAACTAATATTATAAAGAGGTAAAATTTGTGAGTTTGTGATGTTGTAGGTGATAATCTCAGGAATTACTGGTCCGATTCGAAAAATTATTTCAATGTTATATAGCTTATTTATCAAGAATGGTTATAGGCTAGTAGACATCAGCACGCTTAAACCAATAGCAGCGGAGCACCATTGAATAATATTTAAAAATCGGGTGTTTTTTTTCTGTTGAGAACTTCCGGTGCGTGTTAACGTTAGCCCAAAATATTTATTCCAAGTGAACGAAGTCGCGAGCAGAGGCTAGTTATAAATAAATAGATTCTCTCTCTATTCAACTTTTCTATAATTTAGAAATCAACTATTATTGAAAAATGATTGGAAACCACTTAATCTGATTAGCATTAGGCCCACGACAGAACAAATTAAATTATTTTTTTGGTAATATGGCTATAAGACCGAGAATTATTATTTCTCTAAATCACTTTCACTCATCGGAGAAAATTAATGGACCTGCGATATTTTATCGCTATAAAATCACATTCAAACAGGGTTTTTTTGTGAAACTCCATTCGTGCGTTCAGTCGATCTGATCTATTTATGAATACCGTTAATAAATTATTTGTTGTTAAACTTACAACTACATAATAACAATAGTTCGGCCTATAAAAGGAAGAACATAATACATGCCAGTGTTGCCAGACGGGTTTCTGGTATTCTCTCGAACCTAATAATTTTCACTAAGGGAAAATAAAGTACGCTTTCGAAGCAAAAATTGCTTTACAAGTATTGAATAATGAACAAAAGTTAATGGTCATGCTCGGAACGGTCACGTTGAATCGGGTTTACTCAGCTTCACTCGACATCAATGTACTTGTGTCTTCGTCCGCGTGGATCCCTGATGTACAAAACAGTTACTATTTTTTTTTTAATTCTGGAAAAGGGAATATACCGGCCTTACAGGGCATACAGACAGGGCTATACGGGACGTATTACTGCGACCATATTACTAAAGCTCCTCGCCCAGTCCTATAGCATTTAAGAACTACAGGACTTTTTTATTTTAGAGCATCTGTACCTAATCCGGAAGCAATACGTGCTTTCCCAGAATCTGGTTTCGTGTCGGCTTCAGTGGATCCCGTTCACACAAGAGGTGTTTGGGAGTCTCAATCAACTCAACTCAAACAGTTACTAATAAAGTAATCTGAACGTATTAAGTCCAATTATTAGCTACTTTTCTCTCGTACTTAAGTCGAGTCGTCATTAAAATTACAATATCTTTTGATAAAGCGAACTGATTTAAAAAAAAAACAAAGAATAAATGTTATTCAAAGATATGTTTTATGACTTACTTAAAACAGTTTTTTCATGGCGGCAATACTTTAGCAGTGATGCGTGTTCAAACAAACAGACAGACAGACAGACATTTCTAAAAATTATTAAAATGTATTTCATTTCTTATTCCTAGACAGGTGTCTAGCAGATAGCAACATTTTTTTTTTACAAAAATACGGACACATTTTTATTATATGTATAGAAAAGGCTATGAATACTAGGAGCGGTGTAATTATTGTACAAATTGTAGGTCAGAAAGTACCCTCAGTGAGCGAATAAAATTATAGCGCGGGAGAGCCGTGTTTTGCGACGTAGGATATCGGGAAACGTTGACTGTGTTGACCGTACGACGAGAACGAAGCATTAAAAAGAAAGGACGAACGCTGGCTATACTGCACGACAAAGTCATGTGGTCGGCTTCTTATGCCACAGTTTTGTAGGTGGTAGAACCACGCTGATGCTATTACTGGTTTCGGAATGAATGAGTCGGCTCGTCCGGGGTACTACCACCCAACCCACAGAAACACATGTTATACATACATGATGTTACAGTGCTTGCATTGTTTCGTTCGGTCAGTGAGAGCGCCAGAGTCCCACCTCCTCTTCCTTCTCGCCTATCCTTTCTACCTTTCCCCACCAACATAGACTAGCAACTTGCGACTTCTCTGGTGTTCCTGGTGTCTATAGACGGTAGTGATCACTTAGCTTACTTAGTGATTACTTAGTTAGCCGCTATTCAAAATATAAATAAAAAGTCCGGACATTCATAAGGATTTTCAATAAGAGTGAAACCTCAAACTAACTCTGTATTTTTTTATTTTTAAATTAAATATAGTATTAATTATTTTAATTCTTATTAAAATTATTAGCATTAGTCTGGTTTTCACTTTTATTGGCACTCCAAGCCATAATTATATATATCGGAGGAGCTACTATTGACCTGTGACACCGCGCTATTGACTATAGCGTGGGTGTTACTAATGACCTCAAACGCTATTGGTTGAAGTTGTCAGCTGTTTATTATTTACCCCCGATGTGAGACGCCATTTGTTGGAGTTATCGGCTATATATGTATCTTGATGCCTTAAAAGGCGACCCACGCCTACATGTTGGGTACACACGCTCAGACAGTTGGGCTAGTTACATCTACGTATAATTCGTCGTCAGTATAGTGTTTCCGTATCAGTTAACGTGTTATTAGTGAGATAGTAGTGGTAGAGCCACGCTGAAGCTATTATTGGTTTCAGCTTGAATGGGTCGGCTCGTCCGGGGTAGCACCACCCTTTCACAGAACATTTTTACATTGTTGCGTTTCGTTCGGTCAGTGAGAGCGCCGGAGGCCCATCTCCCCTCCCCTCCCCTCTCCTCTTCCTTCCCCTCCCCCTTTCTCTCCATGCTCCCAACCACAGGATGGCAACGCACTTGCGACTCATCTGGGGTTGTTAGTGTCCATGGACGGCGGTGATCGCTTAACAACAGGTGACCCGCATGTTTGTTTGCCTCCTATATGACATAAAAAAAAAAAAAATTAATTGTAGTGGGTGGATTGATTATTCAAATAATAACCATGACGTCACTATGGATGATATCACACTTCTACATGGACGCCATTCTATCGCTGTCCCGACATGTACATTTTTATACAATTTATTTGCTAAATAAACATATGCCCTGAACAAGCTTAATACAAACTATCAATATTACATATACATACACCGCTATACTACGCGTCGTTAGTCCGACGAAACGCAAATACGTCACGAGCATGTCAAGGTCATCGGTGACGCGAACCCATAGACTTTTCCCTTACCAAATATTCTTTTAATCGTTCAACGTGGCCGAGTGAACCCGCGAGGCACAGCCAGTAGTAAAGATTCTCTATTTTTTAATAAACATAAAAATACATAATATCTTAATCTAAGTTTAGAAATATTACCATCAAATTTATCGCTTCCATAATGAACTAATTCGTGTCGAAGCGTTGTAAAATGATTATTTTGTGCATATGTGTAGCCCTGTTCAAGAATTAAGCTTTCGTAAAGGAATTCCTTTGTAGTACAGTTTTACGATCGACGGGTCTATTGGCTAGTGATGGGTTTCTTTATTTGAATATCGATATCGATAGCACATTTTATTTTCATAAAATGAACATTTTAATCATCTATACATTGGTATAAAAGATGATTAAAAAGGTAAAGTTTGTGACGTTCTAGGGGGTAATTTCAGGTACTACAAGTCCAAGTTGAAAAATTCTTTTAATGCTATATAGCTCATTTATCGAGAATGGTTATATATCATCACGCTAGGACCAATAAGAGCGGAGCACCAACGAAGAACGTGTCAAAATATTTTTTTTTCCTCTTGAGAGTTTCTGCTGCGTGTTAGAAATAAAGAATATCTTTTTCCACGCGAACGAAGTCGCGGGCAGAGGCAAGTTATTTATATTCATGGATTATTATAAGAAAACATGTTAACAATAACAAATTTCTCCATAGAAATAACGAAACTTATTATACAGTATTCCAAAGGTTTATAAATGACAAGAAGATGGCGCCCTTGTTAGAACTTCACAGATAGTTTTTGTGGCATCTCAGCATTCATGCTTCGTAATATCATTCCCCGTCCACTTCACTTGTTTACAATAACCGAAGTATATTACGTAAACTGTCACCAATATTAGAGAACGCAGAGTCAAAGAACACAATGTTCACTACAAAAACAATCACTATATATTATAAAATTAGTCCTCAGCCTCGTCTGCCTGTCTGTTTGCGATAAACTCAAAAACGAATGAAAGGATTTTCATGCAGTTTTAATTGATAGATAGAGGCGTTTAAGAGGAAAATTTAGGTGTATAATTTGTCATGTTTTTTTGTAAATTGGTTGAAATATAATGATAATTGTTGGAAGTGTCGGAAAAAAAATGAAACCGCCTCGGGATGTTTTCCCTATCCCTACATTCTAATCCCTATAAAAACAATTGGGATATTAATCAACACAAACGAAGCCGCGGGGATCAGGTAGCATAATATAAAAGCCACTACAAGATAGACCAAAACTCCGCAAAGAGTCAAACAAAGCTTGTAAACTTTGCGTAATCACTTTGAGATATAACAAAACAACTGCAATAATAATCGACACAGACGAAGCCGCGGGAATCAATTAGTATAATATAAAAGTCACTACACGGTAGACTAAGAAACCGCCAAAAAATCATATGAAACTTTTTATTAAATTAAGCATCGATAAACTGCTATCGGATAACAGCCGACCTCTAATTAATATAAACAACCCACGCCAGGTGTTCCCAATCTCGGTACCAGAATCCGCTTCTAACAAAGCGGGCCGTTCATTTCATGTATAATCTAGTGATCGTTCCAAGAAACCCGAGATAATCGACAACATATAAAAATCTTTCGGATCATTATTTTTTCGAATAATAACGAGGCGCTATTGACGCCTGCCGACGGTGAATTAAAAAAAAATGAATGCGTATAACCGTCACACGCGACTACAATAAAACTTTTTATTAATTTTCTATATTTTTTTTACTTTATAACAAAGAGTTTGCTAATAATGTTTCCTGTGTTATTTAAATTCTGAATTAGCTGATAGATGAGACTGCATATAATGCAGCTTTGATTTAATATTTAATTTGTTACTTACATTGAAACTATATGGTAGCACGGTCGCGCGCCCGTTTATACATAATTAATGCTATTGTATGATTTTTATAGTTA
Organism: Antheraea mylitta; assembly: GCA_014332785.1. Classification (NCBI taxonomy): domain Eukaryota; kingdom Metazoa; phylum Arthropoda; class Insecta; order Lepidoptera; family Saturniidae; genus Antheraea; species Antheraea mylitta. The sequence continues at coordinate 8,975,357 of JACEII010000007.1, read as the reverse complement.
TTTTTTTTTTTTTCAAAAATATTTGATTCATTATTTTATAAACTATTTTTTGACAAAATCAAAAATATTTAAAAAGCGGATGGTACAGAAACGTGAAGCCATTTTGCCATACCATTGCACTGACGTTCAGTTACTTCCTTGTCGCGCTTAGAGAAGTTTTACTTTTAAACTGTGCGCTTTATATGTATGTGTGATCTCGTATTAATTTGTTTTATTGTATTTATTAACAATAATGTTGGAATTTTTCGAAAAAAATTCCTAATATCAGAAGTGGGATAGGACTTCGCCCATATTACTCTTGTTTTCATATAAATCCATTTCAGATTGCTGAATTAGCACTGGGATTCACCACTGATCACATATTATGGAGCTTTCAAGGAACAATCAAACCGTAGGTAAAAACGCCTCGTTCCTCGAGGTGTCAGAGTTGGTTATCTGAACCCGGATAGGACTTCTCCCATATTAACCTTGTTTAGCCCACCTCTGATGTTAGGAATTTAAAAAAAAATCAAGTATTGCGTAAGCACTGGTGGGGGGTTGGGGGGTCCTTGATTTACTTATTTTTGATGACATAGGGGATGAGTGTCCGGGTAGTGATTACGTCAGAAATATTTCTCTATTAAACCCGTACAAATTTAGGTAAATGTTTATGTATGGGGGGGAGGTAAGAATATTGCTTAAATTTGCTGACTGGGGGAGGGGGCGGTCAGAAATTACACAAATTCTGCTTACATAATACTTGAACGGTCCTCCATTTACTGATTCATTCGAAATGACCAATTATACAAATGAATGCTTGCCGTTTCTGGAATTTCTTTAACAAATATGTGTTCACAATGCACAAAACATCGAGAATGATTTCATTAAGGACGCAACAAATGGGCCCGGAATGTGATAATGCGTGGTTCCAGAGAATTTTAACATTTTTAGGTTATGTTTCCAATGACACATTTTAGCACGAATCAGCATTCTGTGTTCATTAAATTACGCGTCCGATATTTTTAAATTCTTTTGCCGGAAAGATACAAAACCTTTTGTTTAAAAATATTTTGATATTAGCTGCGGATGTGACTTGATTTATGTGAAAGCCGGAACTATTGTTAAGGTGATTTGTGTTTTTATCAAAGCTTTCCAAACGTTAAATGGTTTATTTTATATACTATATCTAATAAATCAAACGATAGGACGAACTTAGACGCCGTAAAACGCGTTATACAGTGACACAAAATCTTATATCACTGCAACAACACTACACATATTACCTCCACGCACGTGCACGCATACACGCTTACATATGAAAGTGGAAGGGTTTTGTTTCTTTCCCTTATCGAACTGAAATAGTTTGGCAAATTATCCGATACGAAATATATATAAGAGTTGTTGAGGTACGTATGCTTGGTACACATATATGCTCCAACAACTCATATGAGCTAACTATTCATACATATATATGTATGAATAGTTAGCTTAGGTCAGCTCAGATAGATCGCGAATTGCACGTATCAGGCAACAACCCAAGTCGGGGTGTGCTGTGCACCCTTGAGCTAGTTGCCCAAATAGAATCGGCTGAGTACCACAAGCACTCGCCTTAGTAGTCCGGTGAAGCTGTTAAGACCTTGCTGGGTCAATAGAGTACTCAGTTCGAGAAAAAACAAAGAAAAAAAATAGACGTCGTAAAATTGATTATGATTGATGACGACTTACTTACGATTATTTAAAAAAATATATATATATTTTTTACTAAAGCATGACAAAGTGACTGCACTATGCCTGATGGTAAGCACAGTACAATCCAAAAACAGTGGCGACCACCAAGAGACAGATTATCCATCGTCAGTCGCCGCTGTCATGCCGGCCATAATGACGAAAGTCACTGGATATGTGTAGGCTGATCCCGAAACGCGACGCGCAAAAGCGAGTCACTATGACGGGCTTTTTCGCCATGTACATGGTGGTTGCGACCCAGTCGGGCTGTAAAACCCTACCACCCCGCTATCGCCATTGCCTTCGTTCGTTGATCAGCAGGGTGCACCACGTGCAGGTGAGATTGGCTTGGGTGTCTCTAGTCTTAAGATGTTACTCGACACCCCTTACACCCCATATAATTTTTTTAAATCAAGATCTAATTTTTTCCTTCCCATCATCAAAGGTGTCATTAGTACTATCGTCTGTCTTTGTTTTCGGACGCGGTCTCCTAATACCCAATATAATAAAAATGTAAATCTAACATGTTTGTACCTTTCGATTTTCGTGAAAAAATTTGTTACAAGCGTCTAGAACTAAGTAATAGAATATTTCAATCCTTGTTAGAAATATATGTTTGTTGTATGTCAACGCATCATTGCTAAAGTACTGAGTTCAGAATAAAATCTCATCAAGAAAATCATTAAGAATAACCTCAGATGTGTTTTTTTTTGGTTTTATTAAAATCGGTCTATTCTATTAAAAGTTTTTTTTTATATCATAGGAGACAAATGAACCTGATGTTAAATGATCACCGTTATCCATAGATATTTGCAACCCCAGGGAAGTCACAAATACGTTGCCAGCATATGTTAGGGGGAAGGGGTATAGGGGAAGGAAGGAGGGACGGGAGAGGGGAGGTGGGAGAGAGGAAGACGCAACAATGTAAGCACTGTTACTTCATGTCGGTGTTTCTGTGAGAGGGTGGTACTACCCTGAACGAGCCGATCCATTCATACTGAAGCCAGTAATAGCTTCAGCGTGATTCTACCACCTATAAAGCGTGGCTCTACCGCCTCCGAAACATTTTAATTTGAATAACAGCACGAGCTAAGTGCGAGAGAAGAGTAGTAAGTAGAATAACGTTATAAAGCCGGAGCGTTTGTTTGTTTAGTTGGTTAAAACGCTAATCTCAGGTACGATTAAAAAAATTTTTTCAATGTTGGATAAATGATTTATCGAGAAAGGTTATAAGCTTATATATCATCACGCTAAAACTAATAGGAGTGGAGCACCAATGAAGAATGTTTAAAAATTGAGTTTTTTTTCCGTCTTGAGAGCTTCCGCTGCGTGCTCAAAATAACTATTCCACGCGGACAAAGCCGCGGGCAGAAGTTAGTAACAAATAAAACTGGAAGAAAAATAGTGGAGTTTCTGGCGGGATTTTCTTATTGTGATTAGAAAACTATAGCCTTTTAAATGTAGGACGGACAACGTAGGTTTATACAAAGGATCCGTTTTCTGCGAACGGAATGCCAATAAAAAACATTCTAATGAACTGTGTAACATATAGGAATCTAAAACGAACCCGGTTTATCCCGGCAGACACCTTTTATATGTTTCGGAAGGAATTCTATTGGACCCTAGGGTGCACAACGAGACTACGCCTACGCATAAATAACCAAATACGCACATTGTGCGTATATTAGGGTTTCTTCATTAAAATAGACATATATTTTAAGTTTTATCTCTTAGACGCTTAGTCATTATTAAAAAAAATCGAAGCACCCATATAAGTACTGCCGGTAGAAGATAAAACTCAAAATAATGGAATAACCCTGAAACTGCTATATATCACCCTGAGTGCTCACTTACACATTAAGCTAACATTAAGCTAAACATTATCAAGTAATATGTGTTAAATCTTTTATTATATAGATATAATATGTCCATAGTGTCGATATAATTAAGTTATTATTATACTTTGCTATAATTTAAATCACATGTACACATATGATTTTCAATCATATTTATTCTTAGAGTCCAGTACAGCGCACGTCACACGCGCATGTTTACAGTGAACAACATATTTTTGATTAATTTCACACAGACGAATGGACGGATAATAGTTCATCACTACATAGTGTAAAACAAAGTCCTGTTCCACGTCTCTCTATAAGTCTGTTCGCGATAAGACCAAAACTACAGAATGCATGTTCATGTCGTTTTCGCTAATATATAAAATGATTTTTGGGCAAGGTTTAGGTATAATCTGTCTTATTATCAGGGCGGGCAATGTCTGCTGAACCCGCTAGCTTAAAATAAAACAGCTAATTAGTTACTTATTTGCCTGTAAAATTCCCGTTCAAATATTACTTGTAGTCCGGTGAAGCTGTTAAGACCTTGCTAGATCAATAGCGTAGTCATTTCTAAGAAAAAAAAAATTGTTCAAATAGGTCCAGCCGTTTCGGAAACTACCCGGAACAAATAAACAAACAGACGTATCGACAGCATTAAAAAAATGTTGATATTTGTAGCACCACAGACATATGTATGTATTCACCAAAAAGTATCTATTTTAATATTATATACACACACTTTATTTTTAATAAAGTAATATATCACAAATCAAAAATTGGGAACAAAACTAACGTAGAATAAAGTTTTTGGCGGGATATATAAAAGGCAAGATACCGTTAATCTACATGCATTCCTATGTACAAAGTATTGGTAAAGCAAATCTGACAGTGCCTATGAAGTATTTATTGCCATCCCTGACCGCATCGTTTGTGTGTTATATATTCTAACATAATTATTAAAACAAAATAACAAAGTCTTGATAAAGGATTAATCTCCACATATGTAACTAATACGAGTATATCGAGATAATCTTTATTCAAAGACGAATTCAAGTTTTAATTAAGTAGGTTAATTAAATGCTAAGCTAAATTTTAAATTTAATGACATGATTCGTACTGTACCGTACGCAGTTAACGAGCCCACCTGCATTACTCTAAGACAAAGAAATGGGAAAGATATATAAACCGAGGTAACGGTCGTTTGAGGATTAGTCTTGTTGTACCCAGGGAATAGTCTGTGATAGTCTGCGTGAGTCCGCGAAACTTCGCAACAGTTATTTTCGTTCGTCATAACGCTAGTTCTCATTAAGAGATCAAAGGAAATAGTTACGTTGTCAATAAATATGAGCGCGAGTTCGTTCGTAACAAAGGTAAAATCAAAAACCTAGGCAGTTCAGCTACAGTGCCGGCAAAGTGTCTCGAATTGTGCAGCATTAGTCAGAAATCCTCATGGTTTACCTAGGCCATGAGCAGCTGAGGGCAGGGCGAGGTAGCAGTCGCAATGTTCTTCACGTGGTGCGCGAGAGTTCGTCAAGTGTATTAGAGAAAATCTCGTAAAGAAAGCATATTAAAAAAAGTGTCAGTGAAAGAAGTGCGCGAATTAATGTTCAATTTAGTGTCATTACAGTGAATAAGTTGCTAATATTAATTGCGTAATCAAGCTAAATAATCACGTAAATTTACGTGTTGTTGAAGTTAGGTATTGTTGTGTTATAAGTATTATTATAATCCATAATTTGTTAATATCTTGTGTTCGCGAAAACTACGAGACTGTAAGTAATTACCCTCGTAAACCGCATTAAATGGACAGCTACTCGTCACCAGATGGTATCACTTGTTTCCCTTCAGAATGTTCCCAATTAAAATTGTTAAAATCATATTGACTACATAACTACTTTATTTATTTTAAAGGTACCTATGTTAACCTTGAATAATTTCTCTCATAATGTTCTTAATTAGACTTGTTAAAACAATTTTAACTTATATAATTACTTTATTTATTTTTAATACTCCTATGGCAGCCTAGATGGCACTACTTGAATAATCATTTTGTTCTTTTTTCCTTAATATACTAAGTTGGGTCTGTTACAGTACAGAGATGCTTCATGAACAACTTCCTCTTATTAACATAGAGAATACGTTACAAGCTGAAATTCACGATGTATTTAGCCTCTATATAAACGAATCATTCTCTATCTTGTTAGGTTATATGGGTACATAAACTTTGTTCACTAACTCGCCTGCAAAGTACATTGCAAGCTGAGTATAACGCTTCAAGAAGTTTAATTAGAGACCTTATGTTATATCTGTGTTAAGCTTCTGTGCTTGAAACATTTTAGTTGTTCACGATATGTTCTGGTTATATACGTCGAGTGCTTATATAAAAAAAAAAAATTAGCCGCCACGGGACGCCTGGCAGATGTGAAACATCGAAATTTGTAGCGTAGTGCACAACACTGTATAAGTGTACAAGCTTAGCGCGGCAAGGGAGATTGCGCATAGCAATTGCAAAGGCTGGAATCTATAGAATATTTTAGTATTCATTTAATTCTTTTAGTAGTAAGATTTGCGTTACGAGTTAAACGTAAGATCTATTTATGTGTATGGTAGTCCGGTGAAGCTGTTAAGACCTTGCTAGGTCAATAGCATAGTAAGTTCGAGAAAAAAAAAATTATGTGTATGTGTAAATGTCTGTCTCGATGTTAAGGAGTAGAGGATTGTATATTAGAAGGAGGTGAAGTTTGTGCTTTTGTGCGGTTGTTGGGGGAATATCTGGATCTCCAAAACCAATTTTGAAAATTCTCTTACCAACAAAAAGCTACGTTATTTGTGATTGTCATAGGCTATATATTATCCCGAAAAATAAAAACACTTTTTTTGTGACAATCAGATTTGTAAAGTAAGTCGGAGAAAAAACGGTCGAAGGAAAACGTTTCTTACGAACGCTGCCCCAACGATGAGAGATATATCATTAAATTCTAGAGTAAAGTTGTAGAGCTTGATAATGCTTACAAATAAGTCAGCGACAGCATATGTCTAACTTTTATATTTAAGTAAAAAGAAATAGTTTTTTATATATAAAAAATATTTTTAACCGTTAAGTGATGGGTTATATTAACAACAGTTATGAATTCTTGTTAATATTTAATGATATAATAATTGAGTCACAGTAACGCTTTTTTTTTACCTGACTACGCTATTGACCTAACAAGGTTTTAACAGCTTCACCGGACTACACCCATAGTCGGCTCAGCTAGTAGTTAAGTATTTATAGTTTATGAGCATTTAATGCATATAAGACAAGCAAGGTTGACTTCTTTCGCGTGTACTTTTTTTTCTCAAGATGACTACGCTTTAAATAACGTACAATACTACGCGTTTACTTGCTATAAATAGCGTACAATACTATGCGTTTACTTTGCAAGGTCTTAACATCTAATTTCACCGGAGCTACTAAGGCGAGCGCTTGTGGCACTCAGCCGATTTTATTTGACACCTAGTTCAACGGTGCACGGCACACCTCGGCTTGGTCTGTTGCCTGATTCATGCAATTCGTGACATATTTTTTTTTACGTGGGGAAATCCCTTATGTATACCCACCCACCCGGGGGAGAGGGCGGGTTATATCCGACTCGCACGGACTAAAATCCCACGGTGTACCGACCGACCGTAATGTTGGGGCGACAAGGGATCGTTCTAAGCTATTCTCCTTAGATAGCCGCCCCAACGGTCCGCCCGGCGGAAGGTGGCTGCCGGGCTCCTACTTATAAAGAGGAAGACTGGGTACACACCAGCTGCCTTCCCTCTTCCGCCGGACCTGTGCAATGAAAAAATGAGCCCCAGCTGCATCTCCTGAGGTCCGGCTACAGTGGCGGGAGGAGTTAGGCAAAGCGCCGCCTCCTCCCGCCTATCCTTCATCGGCGGAGAGGGCCACTTAGAGGGTCTACCTCGCGGGCCCTCTCAGCATGGACGAAATCACGCTCGGCAGCGACAAATCCACCCCCACCACCGCCGCCAGAGTGCGGTGCTCCACCTTCCACGCAACACACTCAAAGAGAGTGTGCTGTGCGGTATCCTCCTCAGCGCCTCATGGCAGGCGGCGGTCGGCTCCCTGCGAGCGATCCGGTGCAGGCACTACCCGAAACAACCGTGTCCGGTCAGCACCTGCACCAGCCTGAACGACAGGGATGCTAATCTGGTCTTCGCTTGTACACACTAATAAACGTCTTTTTTAGGTATAATAGATGAATGGGTATTAAGTGTCTTCATACTTCTTAACGCTCTTAGTATGAAATTTGTGTTTAATAGTAAATATTAGAGATACTTTATCATCAACAATTTTAAGTCCGTTCTATTGTATACACTAAGTTGATAGTTAATTACGAATGAAGGATGGATGAGCCGAGCACGACCGGGCTATTCAATCTACTGCCTTGAGCCTTGGTTTTGAGAGTCGAGCGTGACATTATTCCTATGAATACTAAACAGTTATAACCCAGCGAAAATTAGTAACAATGGCAATATATTCTACGGTTATAATAAAGTAAACGCGGAGCTTAAATTGTACCTAAAATGTCAAATATATTAAGCATGTGTGTGCTTACGAAAAAAAAGTAATACTTCCGACGGGTAGATGAAAGCATCGTGACTCGAACGAAACCGCTAGCTAAAATTAGTAAAGTAAAGAACAAAAAAAAGTTGAGGCAGTCGAGGACTGCCGACAAGAGAAAAAAAATTAAAACATTGAAATAAGTGCGTTCTTTTATGAATTTTTCTATTAGTTGTAGTATAAATGACAATAATTTAATTTCAGGATTAGTATATTGAAATTATTAACATAAGTGTTTGCTACTTAATCAATATTGTATATTTAAAGGTTTTGCCTCTTATTAATGTCTTTAGATGAAATAAAACCAATATCACTATTGAGTCTTTAATTAAGAGACGCGTGATACACGTGTGCCGGCCGAGTCTACACTGCTCGACGGCACATAATAATGCAATTCAATAATATGCGTAATGATGTCGCTACATATACTACGCGCAAGGCAACACGGCCAGACATGCTGACATAACATGTCGTTATGTGAAATTACAAATGAATCTCCTGCCAAAAATACCATTCAACGCGCCTAAAGAAGTTTTCAATTAAAAAAGTTAGGCCGCCACGGGACGCCTGGCAGATGTGAAGCACATGTGTAACGTAGTAAGCAGGGGACCTAACCAAGTTGCTTATCGACAATCACTAACGCAAATAATGATAGTGATAAAATCTTGTGATATAGCGTTCAGATATGTCATCTGTTGATGACATATCTGAACGCTATATCACAAGATTTTATCACTATCACTATTTGCGTTAGTGATTGTCGATAAGCATGATGACATATCTGAACGCTATATCACAAGATTTTATCACTATCACTATTTGCGTTAGTGATTGTCGATAAGCAACTTGGTTAGGTCCCTGCACTGTAATGTATACAAGAGAGATTGGGCACAGTCGCTTGCACATGGCATCGCGTCGCCATGATTCATACACACGCCACGACCTGTATCGTAACACGCCATGGCCTTTATCACCAAGTCAATAATTAGGTTTACCCTCGCCTGTTTCACATCCAAAAAAAAAAACTGAGCCATCACGGGACGACTTACTGATGTAAAGCATCAAAATTGTTTTGTTAAAGTTATATGCATAAAAGAACAGATTACTATAGAAAGCAGCTATGGCATAATGAGAAGATAAAGCATTACAGATTTTTTCCAATAATATAATCAATGTTTATATATTTTAATACATAAATATGCTTTCTTATTAAATACAAAAATTCAACTAGCCGCAGACGTGGTGTTTTTCGCGGCATTTATTCAAGCCCGGCAAGAAAGCTACGCTTCCCGTTAGCTATCGCCCCATTAGTCTGTTAGATACCTTAGGAAAACTTTACGAGCGGCTCCTTCTGAACCGTCTTCAGTTCTCGATCACAGATTTAAAATTAATACCACCTGAGCAGTTCGGATTTCGCGCCGAACACTCTAGCACGAATCAAGTACACCGCCTCACGGAGTACATTTTCTCTAAATTTAACGCCGATCCGAAACGTAAACCGAAACGCACAATTGCAGTCTTCTTCGATATCGCCAAGGCCTTCGATAAGGTCTGGCACGGAGGGCTCATCCATAAATTATGTAAATCTCGCGTACCCGATAGGCTTATTCATATTATCGGCGATTATCTCACTGATAGGACATTCCGCTTCAGAGTGGATGGTGAACTATCGCTGCCCCACCCGATACGCTCAGGTGTGCCACAGGGCTCCATACTCGCGCCCACGCTCTTCAATCTGTTCATCAGTGACCTACCTCGGTCTCGGGGGGTCGAGGTAGGTTGTTACGCTGACGATACCGTTATTTACACTTCCGGCTGGCGGTCGGACTTTCTTAAGAAGCGCATCGAAAAAGCCGTTCATACTCTCGGTGAATGGTTTCGTCGATGGCGCATAGAAGTTAATCCCGATAAGAGTGCCGCAATACTCTTCGATCCCACGAAACGCGCAAATAAATTTGAGCCCATCAGGCTATACGGAATCGATATCCCTTGGGTCGAAGAGGTCAAATATCTCGGTGTCACATTAGATAAACATTTAAAGTTCAATTCACATACAGACAGAGTGCGAAACAAAGCCGCTATGGTCTTGGGTCGCCTCCATCCGTTACTTTGTCATAAGAGTAAGATGTCCCTCAGACACAAGCTCACTTTGTATAAGACGTGTATCCGTCCCGTGATGACATACAGCTGCCCCGTTTTTGCGCATATGTCCAAAGAAAACTTTCATAAGCTGCAGGTTCTCCAAAATCGTGTTTTACGTAAAGTGACCGGTGCTCCGTGGTACATTCGGAGAGTCGATCTCCATAGAGACCTAGAGATTCCTTCTATCTGGGCGTACGTAAAATCACTTACGATTAGTTATTTTGAAAAAGCTGCGAATCATCCCAATCCCTTAGTGGTATCCGCCGCAAACTATGAAACCGTACCTAACGCTGCGCGTTATAAAAGACGTCCGCGATGCATTTTTACCGACCCTCCTGATTTAATCACGTCAGCGAACGATCAGTACCAGCCTGTCCCTCGAAACAGAGCGTGCTCACGCCCACGCCCGCGTAACCACAGATCACGCCGCCGTGGTCTGGGGGTTAATTTCGCTCCCGCACACCCGATTAGGCCTCCCACGGCAGCGGCTCAAGCCTAGGTTCGATCCCTCGGCAGGGAGCCCTTGAGTGCGTTGCTTGCGCGATACGGTGACACACAAATATACATCACTGCTACAACACTACACGATCACCCCCACACACGTGCACGCCTACACGCTTACACATGAAAGTGGAAGGGTTTACTTATTTCCCTCGTCGAACTGAAAAACTCTCAATTTTCCGATAATAAATATATGGAGGAGTTGCTGAGGCGTGTATGCTTGGTACACATATACTTTCAACAACTCATACATATATGAATAGTTAGCTAGGTTAGCTAGGATAGGTCGCGATTTTGCATGCAACAGGCAACAGCCAAGCCGAGGTGTGCCGTGCACCCTTGAGCTGGTTGCCAAAATAAAATCGGCTGAGTGCCTTAAGCGCTCGCCTTAGTAGTCCGGTGAAGCTGTTAAGACCTTGCTGGGTCAATAGCGTAGACATCTCGAAAAAAAAAAAAAAAAAGCGGCATTTATCAAAGGGTACTAGGTCTTGACCGCGTGCCGCGTAACGATAGTAGAACGAGTGGCTGACAAATCAGATTTAATCTTATGTATTAGATAGGGTTGCAAATGTTTTTGAGTATTTCGTTAATTATCCAAAGTTCGTGATTTGCGTCGCCACACCAACAATCAGGTTTATCCTCGCTTATAGATGTGTTTCACATTTAAAAAAAAAACACCTAAACCGGGCATATCCCGGTGTTATATAATAGTCACAAACCAACCACCCGTTCAAAGTGACGGCATTTAATAAATGTTCTAATTTCATCCTAAAAATTTAATATATAATTTTCATTTAAGTACACACAATATTCTAACTACAGTCCCTTCCTTCCGTCTTAATGAAATTCCTCGGTGAACGCACCCTTTATGACATCGCGTCTCGTAATGGGAGGCGTGGATTGAGTGAAAAATAAATTTACAAGAAAATACAAAAATCTGGTAGCTAAGTATTACATCTTTCTTTTTTAAATTATTTTTTCATTAAAATCAGTTCTCTATATCAAAAGTTATTGTAATTTTAATGAAAATGCGACTTACGTACGACAGAAAACTAGATAAGTAAATTGAACTTAACACGTTTAGATGTTTTTTAGTTTTACACAGGTTCCACGCAGACGGTGTCACGGGCTCAACTAGTCTTATAATATTAATTAACGATGTCATCAAATATTGAAGAAAGTTTGTAGCAAACAGACTAAAAAGGAACAATAGAGTAGAAGCTAACCACTCGGCTTTCGAATTAGCCACATTAGATTAAAATGGCTTACGCTGTTTTTAATTTTTTTTTTTTAATTTCGTATCTTTCGGCAATAACATTTATGTATCCTTGTGCTCGCAATAATACATTTGTTTATATGATAATGTGATACATTATATATGTATATTGTTTTTATTTACACTGTAATATTACAAAGAACTAATAGGTGCACTCCTTTATCCTCCATCTACACAGGTGAAGTAGTTGCTATATTAAAGTAATATTATTTTGAATTCAATATATAATAGGTCTTTTTATATTGTAACAATTCTAATTTCAAATTAATTTTATTTTAAAAACATGGAATTCTTTTTCCAAAAGAAGTCATTTGTTTATTGATAAGTGTTACATTTTCATCGCATTTCAATCTTTTTTGTCATCATGGATACGTTAAAAATTTGTGTAATTATGGAATATGAGTACCGTCGTGGCAGCAACGCAGCACAAGCGGCACGCAACATCAACGACGTTTACGGAGCTAACACAACAAACCAACGCACCACCTGTTATTGGTTTGTTCGCTTCCGTTCTGGGAATTTCGACCTGAAAAATGAAACTCGCGTTCTTCCGAAGACTTTGGTCGATTATGACGAATTAAAGGCGATTGTGGAAGCTGATGATACGCAATCTACGGCTGAATTAGCAGCAGCTTTCGACGTTAGCGTCAAAACAATATTGGTCCAGTTGCGTCAAATTGGCAAAGTAAAAAAGCTTGACAAATGGGTGCCCCACGAACTCGATGATCGCCAGCGCGAAATACGCGTCGAGACGTTCCTTGCACTGCGCAACAGACACACAAATGAGGGAATTTTGAACCGCATTGTTACCTGCGATGAAAAATGGATTCCGTTTGATGGCCGCAAGCGCTCAGCAATTTGGTTGGATCCTGGTTCAGCACTAAAAAACAATGCCCTAAACGAAAATTTACCCCTAGAAAAGTGATGGTCACTGTATGGTGGTCTAGCGCGGGTGTGATTCATAACAGCTTCTTACCAAACGGGGCGAGCATAACTGCAGATGTGTACTGTGAAGAACTGAACATAATAATGGAGAAGTTGGCGCATCTCCAAACAGCATTAGTCAATCGCTCGTCTCCGCTGCTCCTTCATGAAAAAGTGCGACCTCATACTGCACAGCAGATGGCCTTGCAAGAACTGGGGTTGGAAGTTCTCCGTCATCCGCCCTACTCACCAGACCTTTGCGCCTACAGTGTACTACTTTTACCAGAATTTGGCTAACTCCTTGGCGGGAAAAAAATTCATTACCCGAGAAGCAGTACAAAATGCCTTTAACGAACATGTTGCCTCCCGTCCAGCTGATTTCTTTAAGAAGGGCATCAATAAACTGCCACTGCGTTGGTAAAGATTGCATGGGTGATTACTTCAATTAATACAAATAAAAAATACATGAAAGAAATCGTTTAAATTTTTTCATAGAAAACGGCTATTTCATAGGTAAAGACCTAATATAAACATAAATAATGTTTCTGTAGCAATAATTGAAAAGCTTGACCAATGGAAAATATATATAATTCCAAATTCAATTTAGCTTATAAAATATTATACTACAAGCTAATCAAAAAAGGTCCGGACATATCTAATTTCCTTACAGATTCTATTACCTCGAGATGACGTCATAAGAAATGTATTAATCCAAATAATATTATTACCAATCCATAAGCTGTATACCCAAGAATCAGTATAAGTGGCGTCCACATGTATGCTTTATTTAATAAAAATTCCATACGGCAGATGTAGGATTACATACTCATTACAACGAAGCGATATTATGCCCATTGGTTAAGTCATAAGCGGTAGCAGGAGCGAGAGCGAAATAGTTAACGATTTGTAGCACTGTGGGTAATTGGAAAACAGAAACATTCATATTCCATGCCAGCACTAGCTGTGCTCCACGGTTTTAACAACAGTCGAAATGTATAACCTTTTGCTGTAATTTCATAGCTCCTTGCATGTTTTACACCTCACAGTTAGCAACAAGGATTTTTTTTTCTCAAACTGACTACGCTATTGGCCTAGCAAGTCCTTAACAGCTTCACCGGACTACTAAGACGAGCGCTTAAAGCACTCAGTCGATACCGAAAGTCTGTACTTTATCGATTTTCGTGATAAAAAAAATGTTACAGGTGTCTAACAATAAGTAATAAAATACACTAAATCATTTTTAGAAATGTCTGTCTATTTGTCTGTTTGTTTGTATGAACACGCATTAAAGCTAAAATTCACAATAAAACCACACCAAGAGTCATAAAGCATTTGTTTCATTAAAATTTATCCACTTTATCAAAAGTTATTATAATTTTAATGACTACGCGACTTTAGTACGAGAGAAAAGTAGATAAGTAAATGGACTTAATACATTCATATGACTCTATTAATCACTATTTAAATAAGGTTCAACGCGGACGACGTCGCTTGTACTGCTAGTGAGAAATAAAGCCAGCAATATAACTCACAGCTGCCTGATACTAACGATATCTTTTTAATGGAGAATCGCAATTGATATGATTGTTATTGAAGTTGTAAGCTAAATGAATAATGCTAGTTAATTCGCTCTTTCATCTAGAAAAATCATCAACAATAGTTTTTCCAAGTTTTTTCTTATATAAATACATACTTTATAGTTTTTAGCGCTTGTCCACAATTTCACTTAATGGTAAATGACAAGAAATCTAAGATGGTAAAAATGCCAAGCCTAGAGTAGATTTGACGCTCAAGTGCATCTGTCGGAATACACCTAACATTTTTATATTAAGCTTTCGCTAAAAAGAAATTGTATTGCAAAGATTGACTTAACTTGGCGTACGGTAATGTTTGATGCTTGCTTGTAACTAGTTTGAAGCAAACACATACACTAATGGGTTCAAGCTGATAATTAAGTAGTCCGGTGAAGCTGTTAAGACCTCGCTAGGTCAATAGCGTAGTCAGTTCGAGGAAAAAAGTTAATCATGAAAACTTTATTATAATGTCTCTGATACCAGTATGTGTTGCTAAATCAATTGGTCCCTGGTACTTTGCAATAGGAAAAGTTATGATGTTGAAGTTTCTTTCTTATTCAAACTGATGACGTGCTGCTTTTCAGTTGCACCTTGTACAGGCTTTTTCATTTTATAGGTGGTAGATCCACGCTGAAGCTATTATTGGTTTCAACATGAATGAGTCGACTCGCCCGGGGTATTAATTACCACCCGACCCACAGAAAAGCGACGCGAAGTAACAGTGCTTCCATTGTTGCATTTCGTTCAGGCAGTGAGAGTGGCGGAGGCCCAATTCCTCTCTCTCCTCCCCCTTCCGTTCCCCCAAATACCGGCTAGTAACGCACTTGCGACCCCCCTGGTGATGTTAGTATCTATGGACAGCGGTGGTCACTTAACATCAGGTGACCCGCCTCTTCGTTTGCCTCCTATGACATAAAAAATATATATACCTCTTTTTTCTTTCTGTATAAAATTGGCATTTTTGAATCACCTACAATATTTAATTATATATATGCTTAGTTGATATTCGTCCACTTCATTGTGCATTTAAAAAAAAAATGGCAAAGGATCAATTCAATCCAAAAGGCAACTAGCCTAGAATTATCTACGATAAATCTCCCATATAATGGTCATAGATCTATTACAATACGTTCAGTAGTGTTGAGCCTCAATTTGAATCTCAAAGGAATCGCTTTTTCTTCTACCTTGGACCAAACATTCGTCCGTCTTGATTTGATTTTGTCCCAACCTTCCACGGGTCTTCTCTCTAATAAAAAAATACATACAGTTTCCCTCTACGAATATTTCCTCGTATTATATTGGAGCTATAAAGCATTTAGGGGTTACTTTTGTCAGGGAAGGGTTAATATTTGATGTCCCTTTTACGTGGACCCATTTCGCTGCCTTTGTTTGAGGATTCACACGACTCGAAAGTTAATGCATTGTCACTTAGCAATTTTAAAGTTTCATGATAGGTTTTTTTGTGTAATATTACTAACTTTTCTACTGTATATTATTATCATTACAAGTTATTTAGTTTGTACTAATTCTTAACAGTCTGTACTAATATTATAAAGAGGTAAAGTTTGTGAGTTTGTGACGTTGTAGGAGGTAATCTCAGTAGTTACTGGTTCGATTCCAAAATTTATTTCAGTTATGTAGCTAATTTATCGGAGATGGTTATAGGCTATATATCATCACGCTAAGACCAATAGGAGCGGTACACCAATGAAAAATGTTTCAAAGTCGGAGTGTTTCTCCTCTTGAGAGCTTCCGCTGCGTGTTAGCATTAGCCCAAAGTAATCCACGCGAAGGAAGTCGCGGGCAGCGGATTGTATTATTATCTTACTAGTTTACTAGGCACGGGTTTGCACGGGTAAGTCTATGAAAAAAATGAGGTCATATCTTCCCTTTGCAGTAAATCCCTGTTATTTTACACTTACTTGGGACTTATAATTAAATATTGTCCAATTAAAAAAAACACCTGTGTAAATTATAATAATCTATAATAATTATTTTATATAATAATCTATTTCCTTTTTTAATTTATATTACTTTACCTATAACTTCATCAGAATCCTTTTAATATGTTTTGCATAAAAAACGCAACAAACACTCGACCTCACAATTTTACTCTTTAATAATATCATATTAGTTATAATAATTAAGACGTTATAAGCAATTATACAAAAACCTTTAATTCAAAGAATAACGATACAAAATTTAACCCACATTCGTAATCACTTTAAAATTATGTCTAAATATTCGTTCCGTGACTTCAGACAACCCTAATTTGTTGTAAACTCACTTAAACCACACAGAGAACCGGTTTACACTCGCATATTCATAGTATCCATCAGATTATAACGATAGACAGTACATAATCTTGGTAATAAGGTTTATTATAAATAATCTTGTTCGTTATCTCACACGAGTACTATTAGTCTTGGAATCACTTTTAATTCGCTTTGAATATAAATCGAATTTATTTCGAGATTCGAATAACGGTTATATATTGATAATGAGTTACGCTATTGTGTTACTTTACAACATTTATTGTTAGATAGTAACGAAGAAAGTAAAAAACGTATACGTGAACGTAAACGTAAAAAGGTATAGTAAAAAGTAATAGTACTGTTAGTAGTAGGTGGTAGAGCCACGCTGAAGCTATTATTGGTTTCAGCATGAACGAGCCGGCTCGTCCGGGGTAGCACAGAAGACCACCGTAAAATAACAGTGCTTGCGTTGTTGCGTTTCATTCGGTTAGTGAGAACGCCGGAGACCCCTCTAACCTCCCCTCCCCTCTCCCTTCCCCTGTCCCTTTCTCTCCATTCCCCCAAACACAGGCTGGCAACGCACTTGCGACTCCTCTGGGGTTGCTAGTGTCTATGGACGGCGGTGATCGCTTAACAACAGGTGATCCGCATGTTCGTTTGCCTCCTATACGATATAAAAAAAAGAAAAAAAAAATAGATACTATTCTTCCCACTATTACCCCACCCCGTGTTTTCAATTTCCATTCTCTTCTAGCAACTATCATCTGAGTATTCACACCTTTCATACATACATTTTTCAAACCATCCGTACATACCTCCATCGATCTTACACTATTCCTATACCCGTCGACCTTCATACTTAAACTCTTCTAGTTACATGACTTTCATCTCTCCTCATGTCATGGTCATATCATGTTAATCTATTACTTCTCCTTAATTTCTTTATCACTGACTACCCCTGCCCGAGATTTCGTTCGCGTAGTAATAGTTACTTTTGGCTAACGCCAAAACGCAGCGGAAGCTCGCAAGAGAAAAAAAACCGATTTTGAAATACTTTTCATTGATGCTCTGTCCCTATTGGTCTTAGCGTAATGATATATAGCGTATAACTTTTCTTGATAAATATGCTTGTTGAGATTACCCCCTATAACGTCGCAACGTCACAAACTCACAAACTTTACCTCTTTTTAATATTGGTGTAGATGAGACTTTCAAACATTCTCAGTTTTTTTTAATACTTTATAGGTTTTAGTATTTGATTATCTAATGTTAAATGGCAATATGTCCTAGGACGGTAAACATGCCAAACCTAGTGAGAACTAGCTCTTAATTGCAGTTGCCGAACTCACCAACCGGTGCTTGGTGACAGGTTTTTAATTTTAGGATGGTAGCTAGCCAGGAAGACTTATAGAAAGACCTACCATCATATTCCATCGTGATCTTATCTATTCTGCTTACAACACACATCCATTTTGACATCTGTATCTCTGCCAAATATACTCTTATATGCAATCCTTTTTATAAACTGTTGTACATTATTCTGCTGCTGCTGATTTGCTGTTGATAAGATGATATTAATTTGGATGAACGAAAAGGCAATGAAATAAGTATTCGTTGTGCACACCGAGAATTTCAGTGTCAGTGACATAAAGTACTCTAGCTTATACAAATATCATTGTATAGCAAACAATACCACTTAAGTCGATTATTATAGGATTTTAGTTTTAAATCTCATTGGATAAATATTCTCATAACGTGTCAGAATATATGCCATATTTTGGACGTTTCAACCAAAAAAGAACAGACTTCAAATCAATAATAACTGAATGAAGACAAGATTTAAGGATAAGATTTGTAACTCCCATGTAGAGTCAAATTAACTTGCTCGGTGTTATTTGTTAATCCGCATTCGTCTTTGCCTAATATTTACTTGTTCACACGTTTATTACTTATAGTACCTACACGTATAATGCAGAACTCAGATCGTTTAAAGAGCTGACCGTATTAAATAACATATCGTGGGACAATCTCAACAATCTCGCTCGATCGCTTAAAGATTGAAATCTTAGGCTTAATTAAATATAAGTAATATATTGTAAATAATTAGTAACTAATGTTTGTAAAAAGAAAAAAATGCATATCCTTTTAGAAACCCTCTACTAACAGCCAACTATGTAAATCTTTGCAATAACGTTGGCCGATCATGTTTTTTTTATATCATAGGGGGCAACCGAACACCTGATATGAAGTGATCACCACCATCCATAGACAACGGCAACACCAGAGTTGTCGCAAGTGTGCTTCCAGCCTGTGTTGGTGGGGAAGGGGGCAGTGGGAACGGGAAGAGAGGGAAGGGAGACGGTGGGCCTCCGGCACTCTCACAGACCGAACGAAAGGCAACAGTGCAAGCACTGTTACTTCACGTCGCTTTTCTGTGAGAGGGTGATACTACCCCGGGCGAGCCGACCCATTCATGCTGAATCCAGTTATAGCTTCAGCCAATAATAATAACGAATAACCTAAAGCTGAATATTTCACGCGTCACACTATCAGTTGTAGGAATAATTACCACCTCTTTTTGTGATTGTCGAGAAATTTGTGACTTTTTGTATTGTAGTAGGGTATTTTCTAAAGCTCGTCCAGTTATCGATCTATTTACTAAATGCTTATTAGTGAATTCCGGTAGTCGTTTTTGGGAGTCAACCACCATTAGAAAATTTAATCGTCACCATATCCGACTGCGGCGTCATTTAACAGATATAAATGGGGTTGTACTCGATGATCCACCGAGTAATGAATAAGGAATGCTGACAACATTGACCGTCTAATCGTAAAAGTTCTATATTTCTACAAGAATATTGAAATGCACTTAAGAGAGATATTTAATTGGAGTGGTACATGAAATGGTTTTTAAAGAATTTCACAATAGAATGATATGAACCAAAGATATATATATAAGTTAAGTTTCTATGTGATAAAGCGTTTAGGTTATTATTATTTTTGATTGTCGACTGTTGCTTTATCCATATGTAAATAAATAAATATAGAAATACTAGATATGTATGCGACTTGATATGCTTGATTTATTTAATTATTTCTTCTAATTAATTCTTAAGTAACTACTTAGTTACGTTATAGTAAAATAGCTTTTCCCATACATATATATTTTTTTCGTATCTTATACAAATGTTATATAAACGTATATTATACAGATGCACCTTTCGGAAGAAATTCTCTAAATGCTAGTGAAAATTGTATCAAAATTTATTTCGTACTCTAAATGTAATAAGGTGACAAACAGACAGATATGAAAAGAGTCTTCGTTTTATAACATTTATAGGATATAGACTCTATCGGTACAACGTAGTTTATTTTAAATTAATTCATATATAAATAACAGTAAGATGACTGTATTCTGCAGTGTAACGAAGTATATCTAACTGAATTGTAATTGTTATTTATGCAAAAAATGTAAATAATGAACAAAAACAAAACATTTAAATCACTTGTCTTATTGAAATCGAATATATGGAAACTCATTACTGCAAAAGTGGGCAGATGCACCTCATTCTAACGGTACGGCAGAATTGTGGCTTGATTATGCCATTGCAAATTCGGCTTATTGTACCATAGCTAATTGGTGTGTGCTTAACAAATAAGCGTAAATATCTGTGAATAAAATATGATGTGAAAACGTCATGCAAATGGAAGTGAGCATTTTACTCTAATTGTTCATATATATAAACAATTTTGAGCGCAATTATTTATTTTTGATTCCGATATTCTTGCTAATACCATAAATGCCAATGTAAATATATGACTAGCTAACTAAACGAATCATTATGACATTTTGCATACACGTTTTTAAAGCGAGAGAAAAGGGCATAAGGATAGGTGGATTTCCCGTGGGATAGATCAAATGTACCAAATGACTGTTTAAAGTTTAACACCCTTCAGTTCTTTGATAGTTCACGGCCATATTTAACATATAATATGATAATATAAAAACAAACACTAATAAACAAAAAAGAGGAACTTAGTTAAAGTTTGTTCTAAAACTTTTAAAAGTATGGAAATGATACTTTTAAACCTAAAAAAATACATGTAGGTTTAATGAATAACATTAAAGGGGCGTTTCTCAAGGTTAGTCATTACGTAGTATACAGCTTATTTTCTGAATACGGGACGCTCATACATAGGGAAGCGGGGTGCGCGTCGAGGTCGGGCGTTGTGATTCATTGCTTTCCTTATTATTACAACAGTTATTTTTTGTGTAAATCACCTGATGTTATGTGTATATCAGTTTTATTATACTTAGTTACATTGAAACTATATGGCAGCACGGTCGCGCGCCCATATATACATAATTAATTCTCTCGTATGATTTTTTTTTATTCAATTTTATATTTCTGAAAATTTTTTTGATAGATATGTTTATAAATTATTTAAATATTATAGTGGAGGGAGAGTGAATATTTAATTATGGATTTTCGCAAACTAACGCCTTCTTCAATCAACTATAAATTATTAATCAACACAATAAAAAATATTTAAAAACCAGATGGTACAGAAACGTGACGCCATTTTATCGTAACGGACTTCCGTTGCATTGTCGTCGAATTACGTCCTAGTCGCACCTAAAGAAGTTTCACCTAAAAAAAAACTACTCCACTAGACAGTTTACATTACGATTAGGTTTACTTTCATGTGTATTAATATGTGACAAACGTTTTATCCACCATAAAAAATCAAGTTTGGTTCTACAATTTTAAATAAGAACATTTCTCCGTCGCGCGGCGTCTCGTCTACTGTTAAATATCACCAATCTAAAGTGTATTATTTATTGTCTTCAATAAAGATACTATTACAAGATCATATTGATGGCAATAACGATCATAAATACCAATTAATAACAACGCTTGAAGGGAATATCCCGCGGCAAATATGAAACATCGCGCGGAGATATTGAAATATTTTAGGGTTTCATTTTGGTATGTCTTATTGTTGTTTTTTCTTCTCAATTAAATCGCAGTTCGAACATCAGCCACTTTCATTATCAAATTAAAATTCATATTCTATTGTGGCGTTTAAAATATGTTGCGAAAAATTGGTAATTGAAATTGATATTTAGTACATAAAATTCCCTTGTGTGTATGTCTTCGTTTTTTTTTCTCGTAAAGGACTTAACTAATTACTAATTACTTAACTAATTTTATAAAGCTGGAGAGTTTTTTTTTTGAAGCGCTAATCTCAAGGAACTAAGGGTTGATCTGAAAACTCTTTCGGTGTTAGATGGTTAATTTATCATACGCTATATGCCATTACGCTAAGACTAACAGGAACAGAGCACCAATAAATAATGTTTCCAAATTGGGTCTCTTTTCCTTTTGGGAGCTTCCGCTACATGTTAGAGTTAGCCCAAAGTAATTATCCAACGCGGACGAAGTTGCAGAGAGAAGCTAACTGCATTTTAAATTAATTATCTTTAATTTCTTATACAAGAAAAACACATAAACTTAAATTTTCAACTTCAGAAATGTACCTTTTCCGTATAAGATCTTCTAAAGATCTTCTTTCATAGAAAAATACCATCATACAAATATAAAAAAAAAAATCAAATAGTGCATACGAAATGATACACTGATGTACATCCAGCAATTAATTTTTATTTGTAAATATATAAGAATAAGTAAGTTGAGATAAGTAGAAATAAGTGTGTTGCCTGTCCGATAAAAAACTTTATATTACTTGGTAAAGTGTACGTACATAAGTACAATGGATTTCTTTTCTTCGCGAAACATACCGTTCCAGCTTTGTTGACTTCAGTAACTTATATTACAACGCTTAGGGCTGTTCGAGTTTCAAAGAGAAGCAAGAACAAACGGATAATCCTATCTATCTGTATGGGGTGGAAAAAACTAAAAGGACGCTTAATCTACATATCTATACTAATACTATAAAGAGTTTGTGAGTTTGTGACGTTGTAGAGGGTAATCTCAGTAACTACTGGTCGGATTTGAAAAATTCTTTCAGTGCTCTATAACTCATTTATCCAGGATGGTTATAGATTATATATCTTCACGTTAAGAACAACAGGAGCGGAGCATCAATGAAGAATATTTTCAAAATCGGGCTTCCTTGTTCCTCTTGAGGGCTTCCACTGCGTGTTAGCATTAGTGAACCTGATTGTTGGCGTGGTGATGCAAAGATGAACTTTACACTATTAACGAAATACCCATTTGCAACCCTATTTTTATAACCATAAGATTCAACTGCTTTGCCGGCTACTCGTTCTACTAGGGTTACGCGGCATACGAAGACAATGTAGCAGCGCCCTTTGACGCTAATCACACCGTGCCTGCGGCTAGTTGAAATTTTGTATTTAATAAAAATGAATATTTATATGATAAAATAAACAAATAGTCATTAGTATACGGTATTTTTTTAATCTTTTCATTATCCATTGCTTATTCCTGTCGTAATCGGTTCTTTTATGCATATAACTTATACAAAACAATTTCGATGTTTCACATCAGCTAGGCGTACCGTGACCCCTCATTTTTTTAAATAGAAAATACGTTGAAGCGTTGAAATGTTTTAATTTAATCATCTCTAAATTCAAAATTGCAAGTACATACCATGGCTCCAAAAAACAAGAATCCTTGTGACGTAATTTATGGACCGACCCTCGTATTTTGTTATAGTTTACATCAAAAAGTACAAAAAAAGGAAACTTGCTAATATACATAGTAAGATCTTTTACTATGATTATTTGGTGTTGCAAGCGTCCATAGGTGACCGCTTAGCATCAGACACTTAGCATGCCTGTTTGCCACCAAAGACTGCATTGCATTGTTTTATTATGAGAAGGCAAGGCAATATTATTTAAATATATACGCAATATTTCTCAGAAAATAAAATATAATTAGATTTCAACACGGGCTTTAAGAATGGGAGTAACTCGTAGCTTTCCTTCCGTGAAATTTGTATAAAATTTTCCTTAATAAGCATCGGGAGGTACTTTTGACAAATGAAAGGGGAATTGCTAGGAGTTTCGCTTTAATAAAGCCTGATTTAATTCAGTACTGGCGTACCTGGCGAAGTATATTCTTGGAATAACAAAGACGCGAGCGAGGTATTTAATCTTGTCGGACTATTTCGTTGCTACGTTTGAAATTGCAACGTTACCAAATATTGCAAATTAAATTGGTCTAAATTGGACACACCTTAAGGTCTTAACATGCAGAGAAAGTAATATTCCTGAGAGATAGGTCTAATCTTCATTAAATGCAGCAAAGATAATTACAGATCCTTAAATCCTTTTCGGTATTTCTGACATTGTCTATGCAAAATTTAATAATGATTAATTCAGTAGTTTAGGCCTGAAAGCGTAACAAAGAAACAAATACATTTACATGGATAACATTAGTAAGAGTCTAAGGATTAAATACATTGTAAGCAATGGACATAACTATTAAAAGCTTTATAAAAATCTAAGAAAATTTTCAAACACTGTTCATTATAGAATTGGAAAAATTAGGTAGTGAGTAGTAAAGTCGACGAGGAAGCGAGAAATTTGTGGGGAAATTAAACAGAAGACTTGTTGCCAGGAGTATTATGGAGAAGAATAACACATTCATGATGTATTAGATACTAATGTAGCGTAAGCCTTAGAACGTTCCATCAGAATGCACGGCTTCCTCCTCAAATCAATTTTGGAGTTAAGCGAGAAGACTCCATCCTTATTATGCACTGCGATAAGTATACTATAGATTCTGAAAACATACACATTAATTTTATAAGAACAATGACTGTATAGAAAATAAAATGTGTTGTTGCTATTGTAATGTGGAGAATATAAGTCACCAGATGATATGTAGTCCGGTGAAGCTGTGAAGGCCTAGTAAGGCCAATAGCGTAGTCAGTTCGAGAAAAAAAAAACCAGATGAAGAGGAATTCGCAAGCAAAAATGTAATGTAATGCGCAACGTCAGTTCTAGAAAATCATAAAGTACTCTGAGTCATTACATCTCTTCATTTTGTAGAAGTGGTTAACCGTGTTAGAAAACCTAGCCTCTAATGGAATGTTATGTCAATTATCAATACGAACTTTTCTGAAAGTCGCCTGGACTATAACTTAAGTATGTTTGGTAAAAAGAGACATCCATAATTCTTACCTCGAAATTGTGGGGTGTAAGGGGTGTCGCTTAACATTATAAGACTTGAGACACCCAAGCCAACCTCACCTGCACGTGGTGCACCCTGCTGAATAACGAACGAGGCAATGGCGAAAGCGTATGTATGGTATGGTAGGGTTTCACAGCCTGACTGGGTCGCAACCACCATGTATTTGGCGAAAAAGCCCGTCATAGTGACTCGCTTCTGCGCGTCGCGTTTCAGGATCTGCCTGTGCATATCCAGTACCGGGTGATTTTCGTCATTATGGCCGGCATGACAGCGGCGACCGGCGATGGATAATCTGTCTCTCGGTGGTTGCCGATGTTTTTGGATTGTACTATGCTTAACATCAGGCGTAGTACAGTCACTATGTCGTGCTTCAATAAAAAAAAATCACATAAGATAAATGTGTATGTTAAAATTTATTTTTTCGTTGAACCTAACACCGAAAATGGGCTCCGAAACAGAGCTTTGTAATTCAAATGTATCGTCTAAGGTTTCGGTTGACCATCGGAAAGTAGCGTCGGATATCCTTAAAAAAGCTAAAATCCGTGTAACCGGCATAAATTAACAATAAATATGTATGAGAACCGAGTACAGACAACAGAGGAAAGCTAGTGGAGTTTACAAGATCATATAGGTGATGGAAATTTTGGATTTAACTGCGAAAATATCTTCAAATGTAGGTTTGGTTGGTATTTTTTTTATAACATAGAAGGCAAAGGAACAGACGATTCACCTGATGTTAAGTGATCACCACCATCCCTAGACACCAGCAACACCAGAGGAGTCGCAAGTGCGTTGCCAGCCTATGTTGATGGGGAAGGGGGAGGGGAACGGGAAATAGAGGGAAGGCAAAGGGAGGGAGGTGGGCCTTCCACGCTCTCACTGACCGAACCAAACGCAACAATGCAAGCACTGTTACTTCACGTCGGTCTTCTGTAAGAGGGTGGTACTACCCAGGGACGAGCCAAGCTATTCCTGCTGAAACCAGTTATAGCATCAGCGTGGCTCTACCACCTACCATTGCATTGGCAAATGGGATGACCTAATTTAGTTTTTAGCCAACCCAATAAATCATTAGGTAACTGGGCTTTATTTGGAGTTTTTGCTATATGTATAAGTTACTAAAATGAAGCTTGCATAAACATTTTAAAATTTCACTACCGGCTTTGACCACAAAATTTCGATAACCGTATAAGAGAAAGTTATTCTACTTGAAGTGTTCCTTCAAATGAATTGATTGGAACCAATTGAATAGTTGTAGGTCTTTTAATAATATCTACCGAAATACTTATCTTTTTTCTTCACATGGGGAAATCCTTACGAATGCTCACCCTAACCGGGCAGCTGAAGATGGGTTATGTCCGACTTGCACAGAGTAAAAACCTGTGGTACCTTCTCACACGTAATGGCCGGCAAGCAGGAGTTGCCGACTGACATTGCGATTACTCACCTAGATACGTACTAACAATAACCAACCGTAGATGTATTCCGATACCTACGCTTGAGTAACAATTCTCTCCGCGCCTTATATGCTACTATCATGGACCGAACGAAGCGTAATAATGCAAGCACTGTTACTTCACGTCGGTTTTCTGCGTGTACTACCCTGGTCGAGCTGACCCATTCATGCTGAAACTAAAAATAACTTCAGCGTGGCTCTACCACTGCAGAAGTGCTTGCGCACACACAGTGATTGCATTGTTGCGTTTAATTGGGTAAGTGAGAGCGCCGGAGGTGCACCTTTCCTCCCTTGCCCTCTAATCCCTTTCCCCTCCCCTCCAAACAGGCTGGTAACGCACTTGCGGCTCCCCTGGTGTTGCTAGTGTCTATGGACGGCGGTGATCTCTAAACACGGTCTGCCTGATCGTTTGCCGCCTATGACATAAAAAACTATCTCTCACAACATCATTTTGGCAGTGATTCAGTTGAAATACTTTTCTAAAACTGTTTATGAATATCGCTTTATGATTTTAAAAAGGAGATATCTAATTCATGTACTCATCAAAGTAGCCCAAAGAGTGTACCA
The DNA here is from genome assembly GCA_014332785.1 of Antheraea mylitta. Taxonomy (NCBI): domain Eukaryota; kingdom Metazoa; phylum Arthropoda; class Insecta; order Lepidoptera; family Saturniidae; genus Antheraea; species Antheraea mylitta. The sequence continues at coordinate 8,948,325 of JACEII010000007.1, read as the reverse complement.
GCTGGATTTTTATTGGGTAATAATCAGAAATTTAGGCTCTGAAACCTATCCGGTTTCAGTACGTGTATGATAAATGGCGGCTCTTTATCATTTTAATGTCCGCAGCAGAAAGCGGAATGACCTTGAGACCTTTTCGTAGCGTACTGAATACACCTGAATGGAAGTCCATAATAACGTGTATCTAAATTCTACGCAGACTCTTTTTATAAATTATACCTAAACAGAATAAATTTTTAGAGCACAGGGAAACATTTTAATTTAAAAACGCCAAAAAGCCAACGTCACGCGGTGTTCCCAGGCGATGAAGTACTGACCACGCTCGACGTTGCTTATCTTCGGTGATGGGACGAGAAGCGGTGGTTTCATCACACAAAAAATTGTCAATCAGAATTGCCTCACATAAAAATTTTCACTTGAATAACTGTGATTTAATTTTATAAAAAATAAACTGAAGGAAGAATGAAAATTACAAACCAGTCGAGTTTATAACTAACAGTATTTTTATTGTAATAAAGGCAAAGAGATCTTGATAAAAAGCTAAATTAGCTTTCAGTTATTTTAGCTGACAGTTCTTTGCGATATACTTGATGTTTTAACATTATTATATAAAAAAATAAGATCTCATCTTAAGGTAAAAAAGGAAAGAGTTAAGAATTACTTAGCTATTTATAATTTTAAATCCTATATAATATCTTGCAAGACATAAGAAGCGGATAATCTTTTTTTTCTAATACAGTTGGTACATATAAGAAACACATTGACACATAATTTAATTTGGCACACCTAGTATTTTTAAAACAAGGTTCCTTTACGATTTCTTACCACGATTTTGTAGCGCTTCCGGGATGTTTGCAAATGCGAGGGTTGATGATTTCTATGCTATAATCCGTAAGAGAATAGCATCCATCCTGGGTAGACATCGCGATAGTCCCAATAATATAATGAGAACAATGGAGACATGTACGATAGTCCTTTCATGAAACACTGGATATCTGCTGTTATATAATACTGTGATGTTCATCTTTTCATCCTATTTCATATTCATTTGTTTAAAAGCATATATTCATTTAGTTATTGAATTTTATTATTTAAATTATATACTTTTATTTTGCGATAAGTTAACTATTTTTCACACCAAATGTACGTAATTTACAAACATACGCGTATGAAGGAGCGGACATAATTAATTATATCCAAGATATATGCTAATATGAATAGGCGAAGATAAAAATTTCAATATCTTTTTCTATTATATTTTTCAACCGATTTCTCTTTGTTTTATTTTGTCTAGTAGCTACTGATGTAGTCTATATACAAATAGTCGAAAATAGCTTTTTCTTTCTTTTTTAAAACCCTAAAGTCTACTACTCTACGACACTTATACACCACCCTTTGGCAAAAAAAGAAACAATAAAAAATATCGTCAATAAAGTACACATAATTTTTGAAAGATATTTATTTGTCCAATTATGAACTAAATTTTCTATAACATAACTATTTAAATTGTAAAACAGTTGTTCTCAAACTTCAAGTGATCTCAAGTTTTAGTGTAGATTTTTTTAGATACAATCTAAAGAGAATAACATAACGATATATCAGCGTTGTAAGCAAAGTGCTGTCAGAAAATTGGAGTGCGCCATTGCTGCCCATTACATATGTGATGAATGTTCCCAGTTCATGTGCTTGGGAAGGTTCCAAGAGACCTTGGAATTATTTGAAGGTCATAATTACTACGCTCGCATAGAGAACATCAGAAATTTATAGCCCTTTTAGTAATTATCTTGAGTTATGGCATTGGATATTCTTATAATAAATAATCGTTTATTAACTTATCCTTAGTTCCGCTTGTTACATCATTAGATTTCAATAGTAATCTATTAGAATTGAAAACAAGAAATGCATAAGAGCCTACTACGGTATATAATATTTTGAACATCTGTTTCAAGAAAGCCCTTAGGTTAAATACGAAGAGATTAGAGCATTTAATACTTTGTGAAAATCTTCATATATGGGGTGGGTGTATATTGATCTTTTGTGATTTTGTAAAGCGTACGGGTACGGTTAATCTTAGGGCTTTTAACATACATTGTAATATACTCTGACTCTCTTACTTGCATCTACATTATGACATGGCTTACCTTTGTAATGTAACGCGTCCACACGATGGAAATTGCCTCGTATTAAATTGCGACCACCTCTCTCTTCCAATATATTGTTAATTGGGAATACATTTACACAAAAGCATAAATTTTGGGTGCTTAGGTAAAGCATCTTAGGTGGTAAGGCCAGGCTGAAGCTATAGCTGGTTTCAGCAAGAATGGGTCGACTCGCCCGGGATACTACCACCTGATCCACAGAAGCACCCACGTAAAGAAACGGTGTTTGCATTTTTGCATTTCGTTAGCTCAGTGAGACCCCTGGAGACCCACCTCCCTTTCCCCCCCCTCTCCTCCCCCTTTCCCCATTCCTCCCAAACACAGACTGGCAACGCATTTGCGATTCCCCTGGTGTTACTATTGTCTATGGACGGTGGTGATCACTTAATACCAAGTGACCTGGTCGTTTGTCTCCTATCAAATAATTAAAAAAAAAAAAAACGATATATTATATAACTTTGTAGCGTCTAGCTACCACTCGTTTTGTAGAAACTTGTAACCAAACTCCAATAGGTTTGTATAGGTCTCTTTTAGGTTTGCTGTGTTTTATTTATTTTATTTTTTGAAGTCATACCTCGTTTGGCGCGTTAGGACAAAATGATGACAGTAAATTTTTACGATGCGTGCGCACACCGTCACGGAAAGCCAACATCCTGAAGTTAGCTATAGTCAACATTTTGTTTCTTTGTATTTGTTGTTTGTATTTCTTTGTATTAAAACTTTCAATGTATTAAATAACTTTTTCCTATTGTTAGTGTCGTTTTTTCTACAAACGTAGAATAAGGCAAAAGATAAAATTTTTGAAAAGATTTTTATCTTGTTACGCCAAGGCAGTATAACTTCTAACGCGTATACATAAGTACACACACACTTGTTTTTGATAACCGATCTTCTAGATTATCACTGCTTTTCTCAAGTATCTTGTGATTTCAATGTTTTTATTTCAATTTCAGTTTTTTCCCATTTCCCATCCATTGCACATGTGCCCAGAAACCGAAGTATATTGCGTAAAATGCCAACAATATTACAAACCATGGAATTAAATAACACAAGATTATGAATAAAATGTAAAAACTCCGATTAATGTGTTCCCATCACACGAAATATTACATAAGAAATACTCGATACTTGAACTAAATTCTTGGATTCTTGAAGATGTGGTTATCGAGTGATTTGATCGATTGAATGTAAATTAGATGTTCAAATTTCGCCATGTACCAACATTTTTTTTAAATTCACATACATTTACCTACTAATTTAAATTGGTTACACTATCAACTGACGGTGAAGGAAAAAAATCGTGAGGAAACCTGAAATAAAATGAACTGAATATAGAACAAGGTTACGAGACAATTACCTATTTCTATGTGTTTTCTTAGAGCCAATTTTGCTGTGATTATACGATCATGTTTACCTTTGCAAATGTTTACTATAGGAAGTCTGTTCCTCAACTGATTTTGTTATATTCACTCCGATGACGATGTGACGGTTTTTTTTATAAATTCGTGAATATAATTGATAAAATAAAGATAATGTCGATGGAGACAGGTTGAGAACCGCATAACAAATTAAGAGTTGTCGGATTTATCAGATATCCACCAGAATGAGTCCATGTCACCCGTAGGGTTGGTAAATATCCATAACTATATATTTTTCGTTCCATTTCAAAGTGAACTAATTTTTAGATAACATGTTTTTTTTTTAATTTCCAGTTTTTATACACTGAGAGCGAAGTTAAAATTTTTCCGTTCTTAAGTTCTTTAGTTTTTTTTTTATGATCATATTTTATATTTCATATTTTACGTGTACAAAATTTGAATATCTTGAATAATAATATTAGAAACGCTTAAAATTGGATTGAGCATATTTTCAAACATAATGAAGCATATTCAGAGTTCTTACAAAAAAAAATGTTAAATACGTATTAAATACTTGCTTTAAAATGGTTTCGTACTAAATGCATCGCGCTCGCCCGAGGCAAGTTCACGTTATCCTCTTTTCTCAAGTCTAATGTAACGTAACCAAAGCGAGACAAAAGAGCAAGATGGCGAGCAGTTAAAATGTAACCTTTTTAAAGCAAGTATTCTATACCTATTTAACTTTTTTGCAATAACACCGTTCATATAATTTTATTTATCGTTTTGTTATTAAACAACATAAATTATCTATAAATAGTTATTAGTCATTAATATTAAAAAATATTATCTATCAATCTATACACGTAATGATATTGTAAATCTAACATGTCTGAATTTTTTCGATTTTCGTGAATAAGTAATCAAATTTTTCGAAATGTCTGTCTGCCTATCCGGTTGTACAAACACGAATCACTACTACGACCTTCGAGTAACGTCTTTGTTAAAATCGGTCCACTCTATAAAAAGTTCTTATAATTTAAAGATGACACTACTTAAGTACAGGAAAAAAGTAGAATTTACATTCATATTAATTTTGGTAACCACTGGTTTTATATAGGGTAGGTAAATCTATATATGTGTGGGCAAAGCCGCGAGCATAAGCCAGTAAAATATACTATTGTACCGAGAGGTGACATGCCGCCTTTGCTTTAGTGTGCATAATTGTCAGATATATATCATTACGCTTTGACATATAGGAGCGGACCACCAATGAAGAATATTTCAAAATCGGAGTTATCGCACATATTATTATCACGTATGCGGCATGTGGGTAATGATAAATTCGTAAGATATTTTGTTTATAAAAAAAAGTTGTTCAGTTGTGGTCCATGGACCACAACTGGTACAATAGGAGATATATGTAAAATGTAACCACTTTCGAGTGATTATCTGATGTAGCAATTAATATTCCACTACGGTCTGGTTGGAAATTATTTACTGTACGGTTCTCATGGGCGTACATTCCATTTTTTGAATGTTAAAGGGTAGCAAACTGTCAGACGGTCCATCTGATAGTAAATGGTTACCGCTACAATGGGTATCGCTATTGCGTTGTCAGCCTTGAACAGTGTCTTTCAATACCTCTTTGAAGAACCCTATATCATAACTCCGTGGGAACACCACTTACGTTCTCTGGAGTGAACTCCAAGCGGCGGCATTGCGGACCAATATAACTTTCTCAAATTATGACAACGCATTTGTGATGCCCCTTGAAGGTGTAGGCGGCGATGATTACTAACCATCCGTTTGTTCGTCCATCTCAAATCTTATAAAAATAAATAATATTCATAATTAAAATGCGGCAACCCTAGCCGAGAAAACACGAATCAACATTGACTGGCTTCAATGAGCTTCAATATCGAAAGATAAAAAGCATTCGGTGTGGTGATTTTCTAAAATTTATCTGTATTGACTTACGACATTTCCTACTCTGTGAGAGATTCTGACGTGAAATAAACAGGAAATAACCCAGTATTGGTGGTTTACAAGAAACATATTTTCTTTATAATTCTTCTATACATAGCCTATACTAATATTATAAAGAGGTAAAGTTTGTGAGTTTGTGACGTTGTGATGTTGTAGGGCGTAATCTCAGGAACTACAGGACCGATTTAAATGATTCTTTCAATATTATATAGCTCATTTATCGAGGATGGTCATAGGCTATATGTCATCACACTAAGACCAATAGGAGTGGAGCACCTATGAAGAATGCATAAAAATCGGGGTTTTTTCCTCTTGAGAGCTTTCGTTGCGTGTTAGCGTTAGCCCAAAGTAACTATTCCAAGCGAACGAAGTCGCGGGCAGAGGCTAGTAATACAATAAAGCTGAAGAGTTTGTTTGCTAATCTCAGGAACTACAGGTTAGATTTGAAAAATAATTTTCAGTGTTAGATACCTCATTTATCGAGGAAGGCTATAAAGCTGTATATCACTTTAGCATCTGTTTTTTTTTTAACGTTAGCCTAAAGTAACTATTCCACGCGGACGAAGTCGCGGTTAAAAGCCAGTCTGTTTATATATCTATACTTATATTATAAAGACGTAAATTTTGCGAGGTGGTAGAGCCCCTCTGAAGCTATTTTTGGTTTCAGCATGAATGGGTCGGCTCCTCCGGGGTAGTACCACCCCTCTCACAGATAACCGACGTGAAATAACAGTGCTTGCATTGTTGTGTTTCGTTCGGTCAGTGAGAGAGCCGGAGGCCCACGTCCCTTCCTCTATCCTGCTTTCCCTTTCCTTCCCGTCCCCATTCTCCCATATACAGGCTGGCAACGCACTTGCGACGTCCCTGATGTCGCTAGTGTCTATGGACGGTGGTGATCACTTAACATCACGTGACCCACCAGTTCGTTTGCCTCCTTTGATATTATAAAAAAAAAGGTTGTAGGGGGTAATATCAAGAACTTAAGATCTTTATTTTCGAACTGTTTACGATATTGACCTAACAAGGTCTCAACAGCTTCACCGGACTACCTAATACTGTTCTGAATTGAAAAATTCTTTCGGTGCTATATAGTTTATTTATTGAGGAAATCTATAGGCTGTATACCATTACACCATGACCTATAGGAGCGGAGCACCAATGAAGAATGTTTCAAAGTAGTTATTTTCCTTTTGAGAGCTTTCGCTGTGTGTTAGTTAGTCCAAAACAACTATTCCACGCGGACGAAGTCGCGAGCAGAAGCTAGTATGCAATATACCTATAATATACATTCTTAATAGTGTAACATACGTCTGGGAAAACTTACATGAGCTGGATTTAGTAAAAATCCAACATAATTTGATAACATACAGTATTTTTTTCCAAATAAAAGAGATATACCCTCCTCTGTACCACTGACGTTTGCAAAATTTCACGACTCTCAGCTTACTAATTAAGGCTGACAAGCGTAACATAAACAAGCTCATAATCGGATTTACAATATTAGTTTTTATTAGGGTACGATATAGCGTTTAAAAATCTCCATCAAAAAGTAACCCATGCAATTTATTAAAATTATCTCAAATAATAATCTTTATTTGATAACATTCAGTAACTCTAAACTAAAATCAAAATCACTGCAACAAAATTACACATATCACCTCCACACACGTGCACGCATACACGTTTACACATGAAAGAGTAAGGGTTTTATTTTTGTATTTCCCTTACCGAACTGAAATACATATAAGTGTTGTCGAGGTATATACGCCTGGTACACATAATAATTTCAATAACTCGTATAAGTATGAATATGTAGCTTGGGTTAGTTCAGATAAGTCACGAATTGCATGTTTTAAGCATCACCCAAAGCCGAGGTGTGCCGTGCACCCGTGAGCTAGTTGCCCAAATAAAATCGGCTGAGTGTCTTAAGCGCTCGCCTCAGTAATTCAGTGAAGCTGTAAAATTCTTGTTAGGTTAATAGCGTAGTCAGTTCCAGAAAAAAAAAGACAGTAATTATAAATATCACAAACATATATTAAGGTTTTAGAGCTAATAAACAAACGGACGGATTTTTATAGTTAATTATAGTAGTACAATATCATGACAATTCTTAATATATTGGTTATAACTAAAGATATAGGAAACAAAGATATTATTGATGGGAACCCGTCGTGACTTCTTACGAATTCCCCAATGATATTGTTGTAACTAACACCTTTTTGCTTAATACCATTAGAATTCCTCTCTCTTATTGCCAATGTCATACGCGTAGTAACCACACCACTATTATTAGCTCATGGATATAATTCGAACGTAATTAATTTCCGTGGAATTAAATTGACGAGTACCATTTAATTCCGTTCGATCATAATTCATGTTGTAATTAACTTACAGTTTTGGAATCATCGGTGAATTTTATGCCCTGTTATTGCATAATACCATTATTTGAATGGTTCAAAATGAGTTGAGAGTAATTTTAGCTGTCTATGGAGTTTTTATTAGTTACTAGCTGTGCCAACGACATTGCGTCAGCGCCTTGTTAAAACTTGACCAACTAGCTTATTTTTAACGTTCGTCCCGTCAATCCGCCCGTATTTAAGCAACATATACCTATTTCTATATACACACATCAAAAAAGTCTAAGCAACATGCGTGATGTTACAAATTTTTCCATTTATATTAATTAATTTCTAAGTATTTACTCAAACAAAGTGCGTAGGCAAGTAAACTTTTTTGTTATTGATGACATACTGGCTGGTTGTAAAAAAAATTTGATTATGTTTTGTTTTTTCATAAAGTATTTCATAAGTGCGTTTTAATTGCTACGTTTAGTCTTGATTTTGTAATTTTACCAACCATTTAAATAAAGTTAGCGACAAAATTGAATTGTTAGATATTCTTTACGTCATGAAGCGACGTCATTTGATGGCAGATGAAATGCAAAGAGCTGAAGGGATGTTTCAAGCGGGAAGTAATCAATCTCAGGTATCTCGACATTTTGGTATTCATAGAAGTGTTATTTGTCGTCTTTGGCAGCGCTACAATAATACAGGAGAACCCGCTGAACAGCATCCAGGTCGTAAAAGGAGTACAACCACTCGGTAAGCCCGGTACATACAACTGACTGCAAGACGCCAGCGGATGTTAACCGCTCGAGAGATAAGTTTGAGGCTACAAATTTCAAGTGGTGTTGATGTAAGTCCTCAAACTGTGAGAAATCGACTGCATGAGTACGTCCTACGAGCTCGACGCCGAATCAGGTGCCCACCGATACGTCTCGGAATCGCGCTCGTCGATATGAATGGTGTAGATAACGCATAACATGGACCCAGGAACAATGGGATAAAATTATGTTTTCCGATGAGTCGCTATTCGGGTTTAAGCCTGACACAAGAAGGGTGCGAGTGTATCGTCGGCCCGGAAATACTGAAAGGTTCAGGTGCGTTCAAGAAGTTCATCCATACATCGGTTTAACAGTTATATTATGGGCGGGTATTATGAAGAACAGGCGAACTGAGCTCGTTTTTGTAAATGGAAACATGAATGCTGAAAATTATATTGAGGATATTCTCAGATCTTATGTCTACCCATTTGCACAAACCTTTGGTTCCGATTTTAGGTTAATGCATGACAATGCGCGGTCACATACAGCTCGGCGAACCAGTGAATACTTTGCAACGGAGAACATCCGGGTATTGCCTTGGCCTGCACAATCGCCAGATCTCAACCCCATTGAGCATGCATGGGACATGCTCCAGAGACGTGTTTTGAAGGACATCCACGGAGCGACAACAACCTAACAGCTGAAGGATTTGCTACAATTCCATTGGGAGCGAATACCGCAAGATGACATAATCAGTCTCATTAATTCAATGAATAATCGTTGCCGACAAGTTCTGAATAGCAGAGGAGACCATACTTTGTATTAAATCGTTCTATTCTTTCACAATAAATACATTTTCTTTAGAAATTTCATTTTGAAAAAAAAAGTTTAGTTTCTTATGTATCTTAGTTTCTACAGTGTATTCTAATATTGTTCATTTCTGTTATTGAAAGAACTTATAAAGACAACAGCTGTTATTTTTACATTATAGAACCCTAAAGATATTATTTTAAAAATAAAATACAACGTTATAATGTGAAGAACCATCCTAAAATTTAAATTAGTACATGTTGCTTAGACTTTTTTGATGAGTGTATTATGTAGGTAACGTATCTACAGTTTTCGAGTTATAATATCATTTGCTTTAAAGAAGTGTTTTTCAAAGTGTGGGTAGCGATCCCAACCCGCGAATCGAAGTTCTATAATTAAGTTGTAAAAGGCTGGGAAAACTACTGCAGTAAAAAAAAACAAAATTTTAAGAAAGAAAAGGAAGAAATATGTTAAAATGAATATTTGTCACAAAATAAAATACATGAAACGGGTAGGGGAGTCTCAGATGGGGGGGGGGTCCCGGGTAGAGAGGCGGCGGGTAGGGGGTGGGCGTCGCGAAATATTTCTTCATACTTAAGGGGTTGTATCAAGAAAAAGTCTGAAAAACACTGCTTTAAAATATTATACATATAAAGATGCTAGCTAGGCTATTTGCTGCTTTTACGTATGCATGGATTTCGTATTAAAAATCTAATTAGTATTTTGCGCACTTTCTTTTACTAAGAATTAATATAGAAAAAAATTGCGATAAAAAGGCAAGAAAAGATAAACAGAGGTTACTACTTAATACTTTTATTATTATGGTATTACTTAATAGTTAATAAGGGTAGTAATTATGGTAACTATACAATATAGTATATACATACACTTGAATTACGGAGTTTTGGAAGGTTGTCAAATATGATAAAAAAAAACCGTGAAAAACATTTTTGAAACAAAAAATATTCACACCAACTGTTCGGATCGAAATGTTTGAACAATAAACAAAAGAATCCTGTATTGTAAAGATAAGCTTTGTTTTCGTTTATTTGATTTTCAGCGTACGTTTCGTACGCAACGTATTACTGTATATTTTTCTACCCCATAGTAAAAATCAGATTTATAAATTGTATACAAAATATTTAAATAGAGAGAACACAGTTTTACAAAATTATTTTTATAATTGTACTATTATACATGTGAGTTACTGTTTCTCGTATAAACTACTGAATGCATTTTGATGAATTGTTAAATCACATATATCAGCATAACACAGAAGCTACGGATAATAAAAAAAAAACTTAAATTGGTCAAAATATAAAGATAATGGATAACTTTGATTTGAAACGTCGGAGATGAGAGTGAGACGTCGTATTATAACGGAACGGACGGATGTCTCGGTTTTATAACGCGCTCTCTTTTTCGCACATCAAATGAGAGCGATAGACAAAGATAACGCAAATGTATCAATTAGTTTTTGATTGATGCGCGCACAATTGCAGGCCACATTCGGTCTATTTATATGTAAGGAGGTAATAATAGTTCACGTTGTGAGACATTAGAAACGGTCAAGATATTTCATAAATGTATATAGGATTCCCCGGTAGTATTATACGAGCCCTCGATAAATCCATCAAATTGAACCACTCCGCATTCAGACCACGCAATAAATATATCCGAAAATGTAATAACACCCGTATATTGAACTGTGCGTTGACCATGGATTTATGTTTCCTGTGGACATTGATTCTATTTTATATAACAGTTACGTTCACGTTACACTATTCGACCAAAGATGAAGTAGTCCGGTGAAGCTCTGAAGGCCCTAAATAAGGCTAATAGCGTAGTTAGTTCGAGAAAAAAAAAAAACAAAGGTGATTGTACAACGAAAATCTAATGTGTCTGTACTTTTTCGATTTTCATGAAAAATTTGTTACGTGTCTAGGAATAAATAATAGAGTAGGTTTAAATTAGTTTGAGAAATGTTTGTCAGTTTTAAACCATTAATTATATTTTTATATAACCATAAATTATAAAGCATATCTTCGAGAACAACTTAGTCTTGTTTCATTAAAATCGGTCCACACTATCAAAAGTTATTGTAATTTTAATGACGACGTGGAATAAGTACGTGAGAAAAATACGTAAGTAAATGGACTCAATACATTCATATGACTTTATTAATTACTGTTTTACATAATATTCCACACGGATGAATTCGCGGGCACAGCTAGTCCTATTATAAAATCCTAACTAATATTACAAAGACACATGCAATGTGTTTGTACGGTTGGTTCGAAGTAGTAAAGTTTTATTCAGACGATACGACGTTCAACGTGCGAATTACTATAGTGCCAAAAGTTAATTGTTTGTTACTATGTTTATTTTGGTATACCGCCTTCAACTTAGGAGCTACCATGAGACATTAATCTCTGATGACGTTATTTATCACAACTGCTGCCCAAACTTCGGGCTTTGAAATATTGTTTGGATTTAAGGTACGAATATGGGTTGAATTGTTTTAATGACCTTATACTCTTGACCGTTGTAACTTTCTTTTCTTTTTCAATAATAATTATATCAATATCACTTAACCCTTTCGGCAAGGTAAGTAAAAGTAGCGATATATCTTTATTTATAAACTAGCCTCTGCCCGCGACTTCGTTCGCGTGGTATAGATACACTAACACTAACACGCAACAGTTCTCAAAAGGAAAAACATTCCGATTTTGAAACATTTTTCACCTGTGCTCCGCTCCTATTGATCTTAGCGTGATTATATATAGCCTATAACCATTCACGATGAATGAGCTATATAACATTGAAAGAATTATTCAAATCAGACCAGTAGTTCCTGAGATTACCCCCTACAACGCCACAACATCACAACGCCACAACATCACAACGTCACAAACTCACAAACTTTACCTCTTTATAATATTAGTATAGACTTCTTCTGTACGTGTGTATGTCACTGAAGTTCTTCTAAACGGCTGGACCAATTTTGGTGAAATTTTATGTGCGTTTTCCAGTGGATTTGAGAATAGTATAGATTCACAGTTTTATATTCACAAATTATATTATTGAAATTGAACTAGATTCATTTTGAATTGTTCCGTACAGTACAACTTACAACTACGCTTCGTATGACTGCATATACTACTGTAAAATTTCATCAAAATCCGTTCAGTAGTTTTTCCATGAAAGAGAAAAAACATCCAACCGTTGTTACAAATTCAGTCATTAATAATAGTATTAGAAAATTATAGGCCTAGTCCTGATGCTAACTGAAATGATGGTGACAGCAGTCGCCAACGATTCCCGCGGGCGCCCTTGTTTGGACAAATATAATAATGGTGCTCACTTGCCTGTCGCATGCTTCAATTGTCCATAAAACTATTGCAACTTGTATTTATTAAATACGTGAGTTGTTTTTTTAACACATACTTTAAATTTACCGATCAGAATGAACATTAAAATAATATTAATATTACAAATTACAAACAAGCGAGTTTGTGACCATAGAGTGCGTGGTTTCCATGCAAAGTTTTCTATAACAGAAATAACCCAACACACAACTGTACTGTCTCGGAACCATCGTTTCTGAGGCCTTTTATAGCCTTGAATTATAAGTGCTGGTTTACGGATTAATGTACATTCTTTGAAGTGAAAACTTCTTTAAGCGCGTAGAGTAGTATTTTTGGAATGAGATAAATTTATTATTTCGCGTCATGACATGCAACGTAAGCATGTCGTATTGCGCTTGCGCGACTTGCGTTACACTAGCGACGCGTAGTATAGGAACCTGTATATAATAATGATATTTTGTAGCTCATCATACGTTTTATTAATTAATAAATTATAAAAAATGTATATAACTATTGCTCCGACTACCAATAGATGTGGAAAACAACACTAATGTTAACAATTTCAATAAATAAATTCTGAAATTTAAATATTGTTATTCACAGTTCTTATGACTGCCTCGAGTTTGTTTGTTTGTTCTTCCGTATGTTGTTTATTTAAGACATTAACCTCATCGCTACGTTCTCTGTTCTGTATAGTTGTTATATTTTCTCTTCTCTTGTTGGGAACAAGTTACAAGTTTAAGAATGCCCCAAATCTTCGTATAGGGGAGAGTGGGGTAATTGAGAGCGACGGGTAATTGGGAATAGTTAGATAAATAGTACATCTCCACGTACTACACTGTCGCGAACCTATTCTACGGCTGAATGGAGAGCCATTCATTGCGTATGCGAAAGTAGGATTGAAAGGACGCACTAGTTTTGTCACTGTATGTCGAACAATTATTTTTGTATTTTTAATATAATTTTTGTCATCAGTTATAACGCATGTAAGTATCATATTCTTGAGTTCAAAGGTATTATCTTTTTGCTCATATCATACATGCAGTATCTGTTTTCAAATGTAACATAGATTGAAGTTACTGAAAAATGCTTTTGTGAGTGGCGGCCATATTTATGTGTATTGACTGATTCGGGTAATTGGAAACGGCATTAGGTAGATAATTTGGAACGTTCTTAATTACCCCTTACACTCCTAATTACCCATATAACTGCTGGTTGATTGTGTAAAAATATTTAAACTTTACAAATTATTTCAGATACCTTGTAATTACGTAAGAAAGATCGATCAAACGTCTTTCTTAATTACCTCATACTATTCCCTTTTCCCCCACGGGATGATCTCAATTACCCCATAGGGTATCGGGTAAACAGGAACGGCAATGTTTTTTGTTTTCGTGTATATTTTTATTAAAACGAAAAATTTTAAATAACGTTTTATGACTACTAAGTACATAGATAACTAAAGTTTATGTAGCAATAAAATTTGATTTAGTTTATAACATTTTTCTATTATTTTTTAGCGTTTGAAGTTAAGTGTTCCCAATTCCCCCACTCTCCCCTATGTCCCTTTGATATTTTGATACATGATGAAGAAGGAATCTTTTTTCTATATCATAGGAGGCAAACGAACTGGCGGGTCACCCGATGTTAAATGATCATCACCGTCTATAGATACTATTAACACCAGGGAATTCGCAAGTGCGTTGCTAACCCGTGTTCGGGGAGAATGGTGAAAGGGATAGGAAATGAGAGGGGAGATGCGCCTCCGGCGCTCTCACTGACCGAACGAAACGCACCAATGCAAGCACTGTTACTTCACATCGATTTTCTTTGGGTCAAGTGATACCACCCTGAGCGAGTCGACCATCCATTCTGAAACCAATAATAGCATCAGCGTGGCTCTATCACCTATAGAATCTCTTATCAAATCGTTTGATGATTTTGTAAAGCATTTGATCATTAATTTCAAAGCATTTAAGGAACTTTGAAATTACTGGGATCTTTACTTGCACCTAAATCGTTACTGAAGAAACTTTGTGACATTATATAATGCTTATACAAAGTACCAAAATTGAAAAAAAAAATGCCAAGTGGTTAGTTGATATGATTTTGTATCATATATGTATATATAGGTTCGTTCAATACAAATAAAGCAAGGCTCGAATGATTAGTTCGATTCATGTTCTCCTATTCTAGCGGTTTATAAGATTTATTTCTTTATAGGTTCCACATTTGATCCCAATCTGATCGGCTGTTAACTGATAATGTGATCTTAGTTAGTTAAGACGCTAAACCTGGAGGAAACTGGCTCTCGAGTGTAACTGACGTATCATACCAACTGGTCCTAGTTGAGAGATTTACAACTTGAAGGTTATAGGTGGTCAAGCGGACTTAGAAAAAGCCTAGAAACAGCTTAGAAAAAGCGAGTTTGTTACTATTCGGCTAAGTGCCCTAAACGCTTATCTGACACTCGGTGACTCATCAACAGGAGTTAGTTTGAAAAAACAATAAAGAAAGAAAAACTATTCGAATGAATGGCTCCAAATGCCCGGTGACACTATGAAAGCCTTCAAACCAACAGAAATGACTCAGTTCGAAAACAAAGGAGGATTAGTAAATTAGCTGTTCAAACCTTCAGAAGAGCTTGGAGACATGGTAACACTACCACGAACTGGTAAAATCTATAAAGCAAACATTCTTCAGGGATTCAGATTCTATGATAATGGTTATATAGAATATCTGAGTATATATGAAAACGCGGATCAAAACGACACCATATGAGTAATTTACTCGTATAAACAATAGATTCTTCCGTTTAGACAAAAGACGTTCAGTGTTCGGCATAAGCCTTTGTTAAAAGTTTATAACAACGGCCGGTCTTACTGTCTTGCAACATTCAGCAAGTCGTCGGTTTATTTTGTCAGTTCTCGATCCATGGTTTTCGTTGAATGGTTGCCATTGAAGAATTCTTCTACCTCATCGACCATTCAAATAACAGTGTTCGGAACTGCTACTTAAATCAAACAATTCTGAGAACTTTGTTGATAACTTTGGTGTTTTCGATGATTTCTTCTGTTCTAATTCTATTTATTTTAACATCCATAGTTAGTGTTAATATTAGATCATGTCCACATAAACAACGTATAATGAGAAGCAATACATACTAATTCACGTAATGCAGTGTACCGGAACAAATTGAATTACGCACACGCTGGCCCTGTTTGGACGTGCAATAATCTAAAACCATTGTGTATTGTTTAATCAGTCGTGTACGCCGGGGACAGCGTATAAATTAAAATAATTCTATTTAACCTTTTCATAACATTATGGCCGTTATTGCAATCAATTTATAACGATCACATGCAAATCTATTTTCATTGCTGTGGTAATAATCTTCAACTGTTAAATCATTTTTTATTAGATGTTCAATACTTCGCTTATCGCTTTGTGCTTTTTTGTAGTAGAAAGAAGAAAATGATGGTTTCTACCTGTTGGTAATGGCAGTCAACGAGAGATCAATAAACCATCGCCAGTCACTGTTACTACTCCAACCTGCAGACATATATGTATTTTCACGTTATGAGTCATGCTTCCTAATCAAGTCCTGTCATAAAAGTGGAATGACAACAGAAATTGCTAATTTCGGCTTCAAAATGGCAAATTCGATTCATGCACCAATCATAATGTTCATTAAACTTTGCACTTTTATACACAGATCTGCGTGTAGAACGATTTTGATACTACTTGTAGAGACAACACTGTCGTTGCTTTGTTAAAACTTCGATATAGCTAAATCTGAATTTGTCAATTTGATATTAAAATTTAACTAATTTGATAGTGTTCTGTCCTCCCAAAATATATAATTAGGGACGTTATCTTAAGGAATAAGCAACCACACTGGACGGGAGGGGAGACAGCTCCTCAACTGAATAGTACATCAAATATATGGAAAATTAGTTGATTTGTTATTTAACTCTTTAACCAAATATGCATGCCATCTTTATATTTGAGTATCCTATACATCCATCACCGAAAGAGAAAAATGATTTTACTGAGTAATGAATAATGGATCATATAGATATATAAGATGCAGAGAGAAGAGAAAAACTGTGTGAACAAAAGATTAAATTCTATCCAAAGATAACGTTTAAAGTAATCGTAAAAAACGCCATAAGATTCCAAGGAGGAATGAGGTTAGTCAGGTAGTAAAACATTAAGCCGAATCTCTGTTCAGAATATGAAGGAAAGGACGGTTGTACAAGAACAAAAAGAAGTAAGAAATCATTGGAATATAAGCTAGCTTTGGAAACAATGATGAAAATTATGGCAAACATTAGCAATTAATATTTTTGGAGCACAACCCGTTCCCTTTTATATAAAATAATTACTCATAAAAGTCCAAAGTTGAAATATAGACTCGAAAATCCTGGCACAACTAAAAGATAAAATTAAGATGATAAATAAAAAGCGTATTGTACCCGGTCGCTAACTTTAATCACTTTCGGAGGATTTATTTGCGGTGAGTTCGCACTGTTTTTGCTGTGTTTCTGTTATTTATTGTTTTAAAGTGTTTGTTATTATGCGATAATTACTTTCAGTTGCCGCACCGCTTCGGTAGGCTCAGCATTCTGTTCCAAATTGAATAGTTTAAATTTTAAGCATTTAAAAGTAGCAACTAATTTCTGATATGCAAACCTTGCAAGGTTGTTAGATTACTTTAATGTACCTTTCTTAAATGACTTCATTCTATATTCTTAATAATCCTTGATATCTCATTAAATTTTTCCTTTATTTTATCATTCTTCTTTGCGTCTGTTTATATAGTGTTCTTTCTTTTCATGCTTTACAATGTGTCGCAGTAAATCAAATTTCTCATGGCTTATGACCAACGTAGTAAATTAATATATGACATGGCACTTTAACGTATTACAAAATTAAGGTAATTTTAATGAAGATTCAAGCCGTATCAAATGGTTGGTTAAAATAACTAATCATACGTATTCTGAACTTAATATACAGAATTACATTGGCTTCATATCGAGAAATGTATCTCTGAGACGCACAAATTGAACGTGATTGCTCTGGAAGGTATGAAGTCATACCACGTCGACTCGTATCCCGTTTTAATTGAATTGATATTCAGATGGCTTCCTAATTGTTTCTACGAATTCACACCATTAGGGTCATTGTTTTGATGTTAAAATGTTTTGAATTTAAATCAAAAGAATGAATAATAACGGGTGGTTAAATTTTAAAGGCTGATGTTGAATGTGAACGACACCTAAACGTCAAGTTTTTTCTGCGTTTCATTTAAAATTTCTCAATTTTAGACTAACTCAATTTGAACTATGGAAAGATACACAATCGAGCAACATGTTAAAGTTATTCAAATTTGTTATGAAAATGGGCGTTGTGCATTTCGTGCACTTCGTAATTTTTTCGGTCAATTTAATGACTCGGAGAAATCGTGCAAAAATTTGAGCAAACCGGGTCTGTAGGAGATGTGAAACACCAGTGCATGCTCGTATAGCTCGTACTGCAGAAAATATTGCTGCTGTTTATATGTATTATTACCTAAAGATATTACGAGAAATAAACAATACAAATCTAAAAATTAAAATTACAGCATGACAAATATTGAATTTGGATAATACGTAGCTTTTCGGTGCTAGGGTATATAGAGATCTAGAGATATTAGAAAGAGTTTATAATGAAGAATAAAAAAAAGTAAAACCACATACTGTTACTTTATAATAAAAAAAAAAACTAGAACTTACTATTGTTTTTCTTACAATTAAAGAAATGCGTACCTACGCATTTATCGATTTTTGGGGAATCATAAATAGGGAGCGGTACAATATATATGTATTACTAGAGAAACAAATTGCCTATACATATTGAATCAATTATTGCAGATTTTTGCAAAATTTACATCACATTTAGTGATGATGCAAATTTTCACTATATATAATATACTTCTCTAAGCTTATGAGTACAAACATTGCGATACTCTAAATTTTAACTAGGTTAAATCAGCCAAACGACATCCTCCTTGCTAACTCCTTAAAACCTTAAAGAAAACTTGGAATCATTTCGAAGCGCAATTTAGCCTGTGAATATTTGTTTCAAATTAATAATTCCATTCACAAAAGGATTTAACTTTGCCTGGAGACAATAATTGCGCGCACAGAACTTAAATTTAAATACTATCAAGTTACATATTCTGATATAACATTGTAAACTCATACGCAAATCTTTTGTACGATCAAAGATATCATCAAAATAAACACTGACTTTGTATCCTTTCGAAAACCAGCAATTTCCTTTCATTATATAGAAAATCTATACGCGGATTAGACATTCGATCCGAGTGAAGGTGGCAATTACCAGGAACTGCTGCGATATGAAGGCTTTGTGACGATTATTGGCGCTCAATATCGCCCAGTGAATAGAGGTGCTGTGGCTGATAAAGGAAATATACCGCACACTGTGGACGGCATAGATTGCTTGTATGGTTAGACAAGAAATATAAAACGCAATTTATGTACCATAAACTAATTATTTCCACATTAGACTAGAATTTTAAAGGTCGTAGAGCCACGCTGAAGCTATTATTAGTTTTAGCATGAATGGCTCGGCTCGACCGAGGTAGTGTCACCGTCTCACAGAAAACTCACGTAAAGTAACAGTGCTTGCACTGTTGCGTTTCGTTCGGTCAGTGAGAGCGCCGAAGACCCATTCCCCATCCTCTCCCTTCGCCTCTTTTTTCCCCCTTCCCTCTCCTCTCCCCATCCCCCAAAACAGGTTAGCAACGCACTTGCGACTCCCCCGGTGTTACTAGTGTCTATGGACGGTGATGGTCACTTAACATCAGTTGATCCACCTGTTTGTTTGCCTCCTATATGACCTTAAAAAATACCATCTGTAGTAATTATAAAAAGGTATTGTAAAAATGCTAGTAATTTTTTTTTTTTTTTTATTAAAATGCGGATATCCCTTATGGATTCGCCACCCTCTCGAGGGAGAGTATAGGTTATGTCCAACTCGCACGGACTAAGACCCCATGGTGTACCATCCGACCGTATTGTTGGGGCGGCAAGGGATCAAACTATGCTAGTTCCCTTGGATAGCCACCCCAACGGTTCGTCCAGCGGAAGTTGGCCGCCGGGCTTCTACCTAATAGTAAGACAGACTGGGTACACACCTGCTGCCTCCCCTCTTCCTCTAGACCTGTGCAATTAGGAGAATCGTTTTTTTATGTCATATGAGGCAAACGAACAGACGGGTCACCTGATGTAAGTGATCACAGCCGTCCATAGACAGTTGCAACACCAGTGGAGTCGCAAGTGCGGCCAACCTTTATTTGGGGGAAAGGGTAAGGGGGAGAGGAGTAGGGAGGGGCGAGGGAAGGGGAGATGGTTCTCCCCTAAATCTACTAAATTTACTTGTTTTAACACTTGTTATCGATAATCTGTTTGTATACCAGTAAATTTTTTTTTCTCCTCACTGTTATTTTACACGCTTTCTGCTATATTTTAAAAACGATGACCTTGGTTACATAAATTCCTGGCTAATAAATGTACCAAGTATTTCTGCGAACGACTTTTATATTATAGATGTATATTATACATCAACCATAGCTTACACGCGTTTGGGATACGTAATATCATATACTAGCCTCTGCCCGCGACTGCATTCGCGTGGAATAGTTACTTTGGTCTAATGCTAACACGCAGTGGAAGCTCTCAAGGGGAAAAACATTCATTTTGAAACATTCTTCATTGGTACTTCGCTCTAATTAGCCTTAGCGTAATGATATATAGCCTATAATCTTCCTCGATAAATGAGCTATATAACGCTGAAAGAATAATTACAAATCGGACCAGTACTTCCTGAGATTACCCCCTACAACCTCACAAACACACAAACTTTACCTCTTTGTAATATTAGTATAGAAGTATAGATGAATAAAACAGCTAAACTCATTCATAATTTCACGTGACAAATTACTGTACACACCGAGTGAAAAATAGCAGTTACGAAATTCATAATTACAAGATTATGTTGTTATTTTTCATTCACATACAAAACAGTAACGCTTGATACTGTCTACGTGTTAAATTACAAACATTGTCCTCTCTGAAATCGATTGGGCAAGAATAATATACGGTAAGTCTAGAAAGGCAATGTCAGGTGAAACATTCTCAACTTAATTTTGAAATTGTGCAATGATTATGTCAGAATGATTTCCTACATCCAAACACGATATGACATACAACGTTACAAAACGATCTCGGCATTACGAAATGTGGGAACATTTTGTATTAAAACGTAATAAAATTGGAAATGTGTCATAGATAACAAGCGGTGGTATTGATACGACGTGACTCGACTGCGATAACAGACTCGTTGGCGTGGTACATCGATTACAGTGCTACCTCCCAAATAGACACGTCCAAGGCAAGGTTTGTTTGTATTTTTTGTTTGTATACATATATGACATCATAGATATTGTTTAGGCTAAAATGTTCAAGAGACATTGCAATGCACAACGGTATTATCCATACTTCTTTAAATCCGTCAAGTGCCTTATTTCCTCCCCCCATCCTCCTCACCGGTGCTTAAGTCAGTCCGAATGCATAATGACTACGACGCACATCTCTCTGATTGAATATTAGTAATAAATTGCAATATCAATTTTAACAAATAACATTAGAAAGTAATAGTGAAAGACCTGCGAATCGAAGTGTTAGTGAATGAAGAGGAGGCCTCTTACGACCGTGACAACAACCCCATGGGTGAGTACTGTTTTTTTTCCAGTATCCTACCGACCGTTATGCATTCTTAGCGATTACCAGGAAAGCATCCCACCGAATTATTAAACCTTTTCATCGCTATAACAACCAGCTTCATCAGATATTATATCTAAAAAGCTGTAGATACACCATAAGCACTTCGACAGCGCCTTGTTAAAACTTGGCAAACTAGTTTATTTTTGACGGCTACCATGTCAATCCGTCCGTATTTAAGTAACATATATCCAAACACAGACCTAGTTACTTTAGTAAATGTCTTGAATTATGCATGTATGGAAGAAATTTCGATGTGACCGACATAGAGACTTATTCAGCAACATCAATAATTTCTTTTGTTTGAAATGCGCACGACCGTTACATCATTTGGCTATTATTAATAAAAAAAAAAAACTAAAATTACGTATAAAAAAATTGGTGACGTTAGGAGGGTGAAAATTTGGGGTTAGAGGTATTATTTGATGGAAAATTTTAAAAGATAAGAAAAAATATTTAAAAAAATGAAATATCAGATCTACATAGAGACACCTAAATCGCCTAGAGGTATAAAATATATTTTACGACCTATTCTCATACCTACCAAATAAACATTTAAAATTTCATAAAAATCGGTCCTTCCGTTTTGGAGGAGTTCGACCACAAACACGAGACACGAGATTTATATATATACATATATAATACTTTTAAACAAGCATTTCTTGTATATTTTTATACTATATAATCAGGATCTCGGGAACGGCGTCAGCGATTTCTTTGAAACTTAGTGTATAGGTTTCGATCTAGCTAGATTTCATTCATAGAAAACTTTTACTATCAGAGTTTTTAGGCAATGAATAGCTAGAATATGAAGGTAAATATCACCGCCGCTATTAAAACAAAAATAGCTCGGATGAAAATCGGCTGCTTCGAAAATCCGTCTAACCCAAGTTCCAACCCGAGTGTCAACAAAAGAGATACCTTGTTTTAAATATTTTGTTTGCAAAATATGTTAATTTTGTGAGGCAAAACTAATAGTTTATTTTAATTTTATAATGTTTTTAAGAACCGAGCTAGGCTCGGTCATCCAGGTACTATCTATCTATAATATAAACATGAATCGCTGAATGTGTTGCTAAGCGCAAATCTCGAGAACAGCTGAACAGATTTCGCTAATTCTTTTTTGTTGTATTTGATATTGTCGGGAGAAGGATCTTATGCAAAGAAGCGCATATTTTAATTATACTTAAGCTGGAACCAAGTTCGTGGACACTGCTAGTTACAAAGGAAAATACTGTTAAGTCTGTTGTACATTTAGCTCACAAAAGTTCAAACGGTAATTGACTGCTTATCCCGTAAAACTTTGATAAGTCGTAAAGGTGGAAACTTTTATGTGTCGAAAACTGTATCAGGCCTGAAAGTTGCCATCGACGCAATCACACGACCTTCCCTAGTTGTAATCAAAGTTGAAAAGTTTTGTAATTTGATTTACTCACAATTTATGCGACTTTCCTGCAGAGTAGTATTCAGAGACGGTATACGCTTTTCCATTTATCGTCCAGTGATGGCGTAAATGTTTTTTCTTTATGTGAAAATTTCTTTAGCCGCTTTGAATGATTTTTTGTAGGAGAATAACTTTTGGGGGGCACCGAAATGCCTGTGTCGTATTGCGCATAGATCATATTAGGAATTAGCTAGACAAAAAAGAAGCTTCGATTAACTAAAGAAGAAAAAAATATACTTAATTATTTTATCTTATAATAGTGTAGCTCTCAGGTAAAATAGGTACAAGCATGTACACACCTGATGTATATATTTATTGCCATTTTTGAGTAGGTAATGATATTACAAGTTTCTTGCGGTCACTTGAGTGAACTAACAAGGTGGTGGCCGTCTTGTTAGAACTTTCCAGGGAGTTTTTGTGGCAAGTAAAAATCTGTGGTATGTGTATTCAATATTTTAGTAATCGTCTATAGCGCTATCCGTAACGTACCGCTATGGTGGCGCTTATCAATAGTTACGAAGACACCTAAAATTCATTGATTAATCTTTTTTTATGTCATATATGAGGCAAACCAACAGGCGCGTCACTTGATGTTAAGTAAACACCGGGGGAGTCGTAAGTGCGTTTCCAGCCTGTGTTCTATGGGTATGGGGAGAGGATAGAGAGGGGAAAGGATGAGAAATGAGCCTCCGACGCCTTTCAGAC
This sequence comes from Antheraea mylitta, assembly GCA_014332785.1. NCBI lineage: Eukaryota > Metazoa > Arthropoda > Insecta > Lepidoptera > Saturniidae > Antheraea > Antheraea mylitta. The sequence goes on along the minus strand of JACEII010000007.1, from coordinate 8,924,546 downwards.
CGAACGAAGTGTAACAATGCAAGCACTGTTACTTCATGTCGATTTTCTGTGAGAAAGTGGTTCTAACGCATACTAAAACTAATAATAACTTCAGCGTCGTTCTACCACCAATAAATCTTGCACTAAATCAGTAATCTTTTGTAATTTTAATTGTAAATTTAATTGATGGGTAAATTTTAATAGATGACAAAGGTTGAATACAAATAATTGATTTACACCATAAAATTATGCCTTATTTCTAGTATCATATTCGGACACCAATAAAAAAATAACCAGGATTATGATTAAAGATTAATCACTTGTGTGATCACTTTTTTCATCACTTAGGTTAATCTGCAATCGTGATTTAAGATTACAAGATGTAATTATAATCTATAATCATTGAAATGATTACATTTTGCCCAAAACTGCTCTTGACATTTACACACATACAAAGTAATTACATAGCAATTGTGTTTCCTATTTAAAAGAGGAACCCTAAAAACAAAATTTGTATTTACTCTTTGGCCAGTGACTGGGGAATGTTTATAACAGTTCTAAATTGGGTCTACACGAATTCACCCCTGTTCGTGTTATGTTAATTAATCTGTGTAATTGAACCTCAATAAAAGTTCAGGGTTCACGGAAAATTGTATCACTTCCCCGAAAGGTTATTCTAAATTCGTAACAGTTGAAATGAAGACAACTTTCGAACGCATTTATAATAACAGACAAAACTGTAATAAACAAAAATACGATAACGGAATTATTTAAATCGTAAAACCGTGTTTTACGTTTTACCGGTATAATATTGAGTGATAAAATAATAATCAAAACAATTTAGCAAAATAAAACTGATATAAAATGTAATCGATTATTGATAGACGCTACTTTTGCCGATTCAAACCGGTAAATATTCCATCAGAATCAAAGTACCTCTCCTTGGAGTTTTTGGCGGGATTTGAGTCTGTCATGTAGTGGATTTTATATTTTATTCATAATCTTGTGTTATTTGACTATATATTGTGAAAATTTGGTGGTGTTTTACGTAATATAGTTAGTTTATTATGCATAAGTGAAGTGAATGGAAAATAATAACACGGAGCATGAAATTCTGAGATGCCACAAAAACTCCCTGGAAGGTTCTAGCAAGGGATCCACCATCATGTTAGAATATGGTTTCACACGATGCTTAATATTGGAATGATCACACGAAGTTTGTGATATTATTGACTACGTGAGAATGGCAGTAATAATCGGAAAGATTGATTGCCAAAAATAAAGTTAAAAAAAAAAGTATCTCTCCCTGTTTTCCACATTATTGATATGTTACAGCGAGTTATTTTATTAGATAGATCTTTATTACAATGTCAATATTAATACAACACTGCAACGTACATATACACCCTAAAAATTAGCAACTCGCCCCGGCTTCTGACAAGAACAATGTACCTACTAATGTCTTTTTTTTCTCGAACTGACAACGCTGTTGACCTAGCAAGGTCTTAACAGATTCACCGCACCACCCTACTACCTACTAATGTCGTCTCATATGTCTACGTGATATATATCTATTGTGAATGCTTTGAAAATTACATACATCAAAGAAAATTACATAAACAACATTTTTCAATTTTATAACTGAGATATCTTCTTCTATAGGCTTCACAATTTCCAAAAAATATCAATAATAGATATCCAAATGCCCCTAACCATACCTAACTGACCTTGCCGCAAGCCGCGCACGACGACCGGTCATGCTTACTAGCATGTTATGACGCGATATTATAAATTTATCTGTAAAGAAATTTTCGCTTCGAATACATCACTCATACTAACTCATATTAAAAAGTTTAAATAAACTCCAGAAGACGATATAATTCAGTAAGATATAGCGATTCTATTTTCAGTATTATAATCGATCTCACAGTCAGATTAATTACTGAAGTGTTGTTTAATATTACGTTGAAATCCGGATTACAAAATTTCGTATCACGTACACACGGAATTTAAAAATGACTAGCATTTCTTTCTAGACTGTTATTGCTCAGAAAGATTGCGATTTTTGCATGAAACAGGCAAGCTGTGCCGTGCACCCTTGAGTTAGTCACCCAAACATCCCAAATCGGCTGAGTGCCTTCAGCTTTCGCCTCAGTAGTTCGGTGAAGCTGTAAAAACCTTTCCAGGTTAACAGCGTTTTCATTTCGAAAAAAAAAATATTATTTATTAAAAGCAATTTAAAATACATGTTCAACCTGTAAATTAATTCTAGGAATTAAATAACCAATGAAACGGTAAACTTATGATATATTTTACGTTTTTATTAATTAGCTTTCTTGTATATTTGTTACGATGGAGTTTTGACACAAGAATATAAAGAAAACTATTAATATTTTTTAAAGGAGGTTGAAATAAAAAAAAAATCTTGAAAATAGTTTTTATAGACAAAGTAGAATATTTATACACGTGGTGTCGCGTAATGATAGCGACCCGGAGGTTCAGTGCAGCCGCGGTAATTAACTCCGGCCACGCCTCCACGCGCAGGCACATAAAGAAAACGACGGCCGGTCAGTTGGTTCGATCGCTTGCGTCGCCTACACGTATCATTCCCTCTGTTATTCTGTTATTACTGTACCCTTACTTATTTGCAATTTTATTGTAAACAATAGAAACCTATTGATTATAATGTGGTGTTTTATTACGTCCCCACACAGTGTCTTCGATATGACGAACTGGATATCTATCGGGTATAGTTCTAGCATTTAACGCGCAGTAATCACCACATGGTCTCCAAGATTCGTCGCGTTTTGGAACCATATGTAATGCTAAAGCCCAAGGTCCACTAGAACACCGTACTGTACCGTCTTGTAACATCGCTTCGAATTCTTCCTTAGCTGCTTTCAATCTATCTGAAGCTAGTCTTCTAGGACGACAGAAAACAGCTAGCCATGGTGTCGTATCTATGTAGTGTACGGTGGAATGAAGAACTTCTCGAACTGTACCCGAGGGTCTGGTGATTGACGGAAAATCTTTCAATAGATCGTGGTCTTTTGATGATCCTACAATAACCTTGATGCTCGGAATATCAGATGTGCCGGCTGCAGCATCCACTGAAATTTTAGTAACTGCATCAAGTAACTTCCAATTACGGCTATCCACCAAGAGGTTATAGAACAAAAGAAAGTCTGGCTACGATCAATTTATATATTCAGCTATATTATATATTCAGCAATGATGAATTTACAGCTGAAATTTCTACGCAGGCCAAGATTCAGCAGCAGGTGAATATACCCGTATATAGGTATAAAAGTACCATTCGCTGCTGTTAAATCTAAATTGGCTCTGGGACGTCGCTCGTTAAAATAATAACCAGGATAAACACAAAGATCCGAAATAGTTTCAATTAGAAATGTTTTTTTGTACTGGATATCCGTAATAAAAAGACGAATGCAAATTGCAAAGCAGTCACTCGCCGTCCCTAATGACGGCTGTTTAAGTTTTCTGAGCCATAATCGCACGGCTTTACGCATTTAGCTGCTTTATCATGGAAGTTGAAATGGTACAAACATAACTGGCGATTCCCAATAGTACGGAACGGACGGTTCCGAGATCGGCTCTTAGATCTGGAATGGCTCCAGCGTCGTCTTGTTGCGCAACAATGGTCTGCAAATGGACAGGAAGGCGACTTGTCCACGCTGTCTGCAAAAATCCTTTCGAAACACCTATTCCTGCTAAATCTGTTAAATGACGTAAAAACACAGATGGTTTACGGGGTCCAAGTTCCTCATGCACTAATAATTGCATGATTTTCTGTTGTTGAGAAAATGAGAGACGTCGTATAATTTCTGCCTTTAACGTATTATATTTGTTGAGCGCAGGAGGATTTTCTACCAAGTCCTCGACTTTTTCTACGATCTTCAAATCTAAGTTGCCAACTAAAGTGTAGTATTTTGTGGTATCCAAAGTAATTCCATTTAAGATAAATTGTGACTCTAGTTGACAAAACCATAGCTTGGGTTTATCCTTCCAAAAGGGAGGCACCTTCACACTCACTCTCGACGACTCTGCCGCGTCAATGCGGACTGGAGATTGAGTACCGCTGGCATCCTTCCCACTACTCGACATGAAAACTAGTTGTAACTGTACGTTGTAATCGTATCTTGCTCGCACAGGTACCTTCTCGCTCACGTGTCCGCGCGGCATGATCTAGAATGACATGTGACACCACATACACTTTATTAGTTCGTTTTAAAATCGTAGTATTTTTTATTACAATATTATTTTATTTTCATTATTTAATGTTTGTCTTGCTCAAACAGTAGGCAACTAATATTTTGAAGACCGAAAACCAATATTTGGACGCTTTATGATAGGCAAATATATTCCCTTTATAATTTTGGTTACGCTGCCATAACGTAGTCAGGCTACAGCCGAAGCCGAGGTGTGTCGTGTACCCTTGAGCTAGTTGTCAAATAAAATCGGCTGAGTGCCTTAAGCGTTCGGCTTAGTAGTCCGGTGAGGCTGCTAATACCTTGCTAGGTAAATAGCGTAGTTAGTTCGAAAAAAAACTACCATAATAATAATTAGTTACGCGTAAATATGTGTGCGTTTAACGTAAACATACGTATATTATATCGAGTATAGTATGTTTTTTTTTGTCGAACTGACTACGCTATTGACCTACTAAGGTCTTAACAGCTTCACCGGACTATTATAGTAAGAGTGACTATGTTAAATATTGCAAGAATACTCGTATGATAGAAAGCGTGACAAAACGTAGGTGATTTTTTTTTATTAGATATAATTTTAATCATGCAATAAAACCTATTTCAATATCTACGTAATTTAAAGAAATTTCAGGTTATATGCATTATTCAATAAATACACACGTATTTTTTATATAAAGCCAATTGTGCCCGTAGCTTCAAACGCGTTTGTTATTAGTTGTTGTAATTACAATAAGTTAGGACAAATAATCAAATTTATCATAGTGAGGATTGTTTGTACCTATATTTTTCGTGAATAAACATCTACACAACAAAATCAGTGGCGATCAGCTGAAAGGTTTTATGTACTGTAATGCTATCTAATGGCGTGTTGTAGTGAAATGTCTTCTTCTTTGTCTTGTTTTAGCTACGCAGAAGCAGTTGTCAGTGTTAATGTTTTCTTTCAATGAACGTTATAGTACAATAATATTACAAGCATCGTGTGTTTATTTCAATATTCTAACAAGATGGTGGATCCCTTGTTAGAACCTTCCTGGGAGCTTTTGTGGCATCTCAGAATTTCATGTTCCGTGGTATTATTTTCAATTCACTTCACTTATACACAATAAACTAACTATATTACGTAAAATACCGCCAAATTTACTAAATATAGAGTCAAATAACACAAAATTATGAAATAATTTATATAATCCACTACATGGCAGACTAAGATCCCGCCAAAAAACTCTAGTGAAATGTTATAAGAACTTTCTCTGTCAAAGAACACTTGGCATACAAATTTTTATGGTGGCCAGTTAAACAATGTAGCAGTTTATCAAGCTCAGTCATTAAAAAAATCCGAAAGCAGACTACAAATCACTTTCTTATTATTGTTAGACTAACAGTGATGGTCACATATGGACATAATTCATATTTGTTTCGAGAATTGTATGAGGTTTTCGAGGGAAAAATTATTATACTAAAGCTACCAACTAGCTATATACATAACAAAAAAATAATAAGGAATATCGATTAACCAACAAAGAAAGAAGATGTTTTTAATTATTTTGTGTCTGCTTATTTATATATGTATAGATTGCTTAAGTGAAATTCAACAAGTTGTATGAAGGACACGACCGTGTGTTCCGACGACTTCGCCAACATTGTCTATTAGTGACGAGTGGCGCTGTAATTCGAATACCGATCGGTTCTTAGGTCAGGTTGTTGGTAACTGAATATTTTATTGGTTGTTATGACAACGCGCTTAGTGATATACACGTTGTACATTACCGTTCACTGTATCTGTTTACGTTGGACGAGTTCTGTTATTTCGTTAATTTTGTTTTAATTAATTCATATTTGTTTATTTATTTGATACATATTATTATACTGCACTATTAACATGTTATGCTATCGCTACACACCACAATTGCTGACTAAGATTTCCAGTCCCATGATTTTTTTTTTTTTATTAACGTGGGGAAATCCCTAATGGATACGCTACCCTCCCGGGGGAGAGGGTAGGTTATGTCCGATTCGCACGGACTAAAACCCCACGGTGTACCGTCCGCCGCATGGAAGCATTACGCCATGACCTCACACCAGTCGATGACTAAGAGAGCCGAGTTCCCATCTCAAGACGCTGCAGGTAATCAGAGCAACGAGTCAGCTATTTCCACGGTACAACAGATGTACAAACTTAGTGGAAACGTTCGGTGGTCCAACTCCTTCGTTCCCACATTATTCATGTATAAAAACTTGTGCGAAACAACGATTAAACAGTGTTAAACTAGCATCGGTAGCATTCATTATGCTGTAAGTTTAGTTTAATGTGTGAGTGTTAGCCTAACATCGGCTACACTCTCACAATGTTAGCCTTAGGCGAGGGCTATCCTAACTTCGGAAGCTCTCTAGTATTAGACTAATACTAATTGTAATTTTATTTTTTTAATAAATTAATTGAAGTAATTTGTTTTTTTGGATCCTCCGTCTCTGACCTTCGTAACTAACACATAATTAATTAATACTAATATTTTTTATAAACATTTAGTTTTTTTTTTCTCGAACTGACTACGCTATTGGCCTTAATTTTTTGGCCTTTACAGCTTCACCGGACTACTATAAATATTTAGTGCCACTTACAGAGTAATATTTATTACATTTTAATTTAGAAACTATATTCAATTAATAGTATTGTCTACTAGCCCCTGGCTGTGACTTCGTCCGCGTAGTAATAGTTGCTTTGGGCTAACGCTAACACGCAGCGAAACCTCTCAAGAGAAAAAAAACCGTTTTTGAAACATTTTTCATTGGTGTTCCGCTCCTATTGGTCTTAGCGTGATGATATTTAGCCTATAATCTTCCTCGACAAATGTGCTACATAACACTAAAAGAATTTTTCAAATCGGACTATTAGTTCCTGAGATTACCTCATCAACGTCACAAACTTTACCTCTATATAATATTTGAATAGATTTAATGCGTTCTACGTATAACTGTGACTGGGATGTTCTTTTGTTTCTGTGAATTTATGTGGGGTGTAAGGGGTGTCGAGTAACATCTTAAGACTTGATACACCGAAGCCAACCTCACCTGCACGTGGTGCACCCTGCTGATCAACGAACGAGGCAATGGCGATAGCGGGGTGGTAGGGTTTATACAGCCCGACTGGGTCGCAACCATCATGTATATGGTGAAAAAGCTCGTCATAGTGACTCGCTTCTGCGCGTCGCGTTTCGGGATCAGCCTGTGCATATTCAGTACCGGGTGACTTTCGTCATTATGGCCGGCATGACAGCGGCGACCGACGATGGATAATCTGTCTCTCGGTGGTTGCCGATGCCATATGCCGATTAGGCATAGTGCAGTCACTATGTAGTGCTTCGATAAAAAAAAAGAAAAGAATTTATGTGTAAATGTATCTGATATGTTCCTGTTCGATACTTTATCTTACCAATATTATTTTGCTTTGGAATTCAGTTTCTGGATAAAAATGTTCCGGTTATGCTCGAATAATTGAATATGATGGAACTTCATGTCATACACATTTAAACATCTCTGTAAAACAGAGTTTTTAGCGTAATTGTGTTTGACTGGTTGTGGTGCAATCCACCGCGGGTTTCGAGTCATTTTCATGGATATTTTAAAAGCAATTCTATTTAAAAGTTCGGAACAATATGTATAGTAGTTTAAAATATCATATAAAAATGTCGTATCAAAAATAATTTAACGATCCGATAATGATTAGTTATTATAAGGATATAGTTATGGTATTGCGGCAGCTATAGTCAGGTGAACTTGGGAAAAGCCTTACCACCGTGTTATGGTTTCATTACGTCATTCTCCTGCAACGAAAGCCGACTCAGTTGTATAAATTTGATGATTTCCAAAATAATCTTAATATAAACGATTTTATCTATACCCACATATAATAAGAATGTAAACGTTAATACTAAACTAATGTGGCAATGGCGAAAGCGGGGTGGTAGGGTTTTACAGCCCGACTGGGTCGCAACCACCATGTATATGGCGAAAAAGCCCGTAATAGTGATTCGCTTCTGCGGGTCACGTTTCGGGATCAGCCTGTGCATATCCAGCTTTTTGTAGGCCGGCATGATAGTGACGACCGGCGATGGATAGTGTGTCAATCGGTGATCGCTATTATTTTTGGATTGCACTGTGCTTACCATCAGGCATAGTGCAGTCATTTTGCCGTGCTACAATAAAAAAAAAAGTGTAAATACTATTAAGAACCGCTCAGCGCCGCTGTAGAAGTTTTAACTTTAAAGAATTCAGTAACAGTATTTATTTGACCTTCATCGAGGAGTCAACGTCTTAATTTGTAATAGTCTATTGGTCATAATAGTTTACAACACTACTGTAATTTAGATTATATATAAATATAGTAAGAATGTAAACTTAATGTGTCTGTACTGTTAGATTTTTGCGAAAAAAAAAAATGTTGCAAGTCTCTCGGAATACGTAATCAAACACACTTCAATCATTTTCAGAAGTGTCTGGCTGTCTGTTTTCTTGAATGCGCATCACAGTTAAAGTACTGTGTTCACGATATATCCTCACCAAGGAAATCATAATAAGAATTTTCGTGTAACATTTAGTCTTAGTTTAGTTAATATTGGTGCACTCTATCAAAAGTTATTTGAACTTTAATGACGAATCGACTAAGTACGAGAGAAAAGTAGATAAATAAATGGACTTCATACATTCAGATCATTATAGTTCGGTGAAGCTGTAAAGACCTTTCCACTTCAACAGCGTTTTCATTTCGAAAAAAAAAAAAACATTCAGATCTCGGCTGAGTGCCGCAAGCGCTCGCCTTAGTAGTCCGGTGAAGTTGTTAAGACCTTGCTAGGTCAATAGCGTAGTCACTTCGAAAAGAACAACATTCACTGTTTTTTTTATTATTGTTATTTTATTCTGCAGACTCTTGGTCCGCACCTTTTTTTTTGCTTACATGTAGTATTTTATATACGTAAAAATTGTATCCGTGAGCGTTTTTTTTTTTTTATTAGTAATTTATTAAATATTAACTGTTCAATTATTATTAACTATTTTTGGTTAAATGACGTTATTGTTTTTATAGCGCTTGCATTTACATTCTTTATGGCCAATTTTAGGTTGTAATTCACAATATCCCGTGCCGGAGCGTCCACGGCCCGACGAATGAACCTACTAAAAAAAAAGTCGCGGTTACAGATAGAAATAAAATTTAAATTTCAATAACATAATTCTCCATAATCGGTTATGTAAAGTTGATATAATTTCAAATCAAACTAATAGCTCCTGTATTTCTTAAGATCCGTTCTCTCTTTTACATGACAGGTTTTTTTTTCATTTGTTTTGTTAGATACTAATAAATATGTATTCTGTTAATATACGATATAGAAATAAATAAACTATTGAGGAATGAAATTTGTAAATACGTGTGTAGAATCACTGGAACTAGTGACCCAGTTACAAAAAGCCCACTAATAGTGTGTACGTTATCTCTAAATGTCATGGGTCCTATTTTATTATTATAAATTTAAAAATGTCGCTCCGTAAGTGTTTATGTGATTTATTTATACACACATACAATTCAATCTATATTTTGTACTCTGACATTTATAGCTCACTAGCCTCTGCCCGCGACTTCATTCGCGTGGAATACACTAACACGCAGCAGTTTTCAAAAAGAAAAAACATCCCGATTTTGAAACATTTTTCATATGTGCTCCGCTCCTATTGGTCTTAGCGTGATGCTGTAGCCTATAACCATTCTCGATGAATGAGCTATATAACACTGAAAGAATTATTGAAATCGGACCAGTAGTTCCTGAGATTACCCCCTACAACGTCACAACATAACAACGTCACAAACTTTACTTCTGTCCGGTCCGGTCCGGTGAAGCTGTTAAGACCTTGCTAGGTCAATAGCGTAGTCAGTTCGAGGAAAAAAAAGAAAAAGATAGATTTAAGCCTAGGAAGCTATGTAACTGAGATGTCGATTCTTGACAAAGAGTTTTTGGCGGGATTTTAGTCTGTCATGTAGTGGATTTTATATTTTATTCATAATCTTGTGTTACTTGACTCTATATTTTTTAAATTTCGTGGTGTTTTACGTAGTATAGTTAGTTTATTGTGAATAAGTGAAGTGAATGGAAAATAATACCACGGAGCATGAAATTCTGAGATGCCACAAAAACTCCCTGGAAGGTTCTAACAAGGGATCCACCATCTTGTTAGAAAATTGAAATAATCACACCACGCTTGTAATATTATTGTACTATAACGTCCATTGAAAAAACATTGACACTGTCAAGTTTTTCTGCGAAGCCAAAACAAGAAGAACAAAAAAAAAAACGAGTGGTCTGTGAAATCGATTCATGAAAAAAATCGAGATCAAATGGATCGGTTATTCAAAAATCGATCTGTTAAATCATTAGTTACTTTTAGTTTTTTTTTAATTCTATTCTAATTTAAACAGGTGAACTTAGAAAAATCATACCACCACGCTATCATTTCATTACGATGTTTTCCTTCATTGGAAGCTCCGACTCAGTTGCTAGGATTCAAACCTACGTCCAGTTATACCAGGTGAAAAATTAAGCACTAGCAGTTTTCTAGGATATGACGCTTCATAGTCACATTTAACATATAAAACAATAATACTATAACAAATACTAATACACAACAAAGAAAACCTAAGTTAAAGTTTGTTCTAAGACTTTCAAAAGTATAGCTGCAAACGTGTAAATAAAATAATAAGCCTAAGTGCAATGACCGGTACCAAAAGCTACAATGGGCGACCCAGAGTTAATAACTTTCGATAGTAAAACGGGCAATAAACATATTTGTGTTGTTCCTTACGTTCCCACGTTCCCTTCCAAATGAAAGTGAAATCACCCGATGGGCATTGACATTGTACTTTAATAATCATAGAAGATTGTATATATTTTTTGTATTTTTCTAGATAATTCGGTTAAATATTAAGCATCTATGTTTCAATTGGTTTAGAACCAGAATCGAGTACAGAAGGTCCTCTAGAAATATTGCTATTATCTAAGCAGTCACCTGGTATATGTAATAGTAATATCTGCACTAAACAGTTATCCAGAGCATTAAATTAGTTGCTACATATTGGTTTACATAAACTATTAAACATAATAAACTTGAAGTTATTTTGTGTCAACTTAATTTACCTTTAACCCTATAAATTATTCTATATAAATAGATCAAAATATATAAACCACATTAGGCCCCCCTCGGCAGCGGCTCAAGCCCAGGTCCGTTCCCTCGGCGTGGAGCCCTTGAGTGGGCTGCTCGCGCGATACACTCACACAAAATCTTACAACACTGTGACAACATTACACATATCAACACCACACACGTGCACGCATACACGCTTACACGTGAAAGTGGAAGGGTTTATTTCTTTGCCTTATCGAACTGAAATAGTTTAGAAAATTATTCGATACGAAATATATATAAGAGTTGTTGAGGCATGTATGCTTGGTACACATATATGTTTCAAGAACTCATATATATATGAATAGTTAGTTTATGTGAGCTCAGATAGGTCGCGAATTGCACGAATCAGACGAACAGCCCATGCCGAGGTGTGTTGTGAACTCTTGAACTAGTTGTCAAATGAAATGGATTGAATGCCCTAAGCACTCGCCTTAGTAGCCCGGTGAAGCAGTTAAGACCTTGCTGGGGCAATAGCGTAGTCAGTTCGAGAAAAAAAATCAAAATGTATGCTAAAATCTGGCTATAAAAAACACCTATGATATAAAAGAAGAAATCATGTAAATCGGTTCATATTTTTTTGCGTTTTAAGCATATTAACGGACTAACAGAAAAAGAGATGTTTTTTACAGTATGCGAGGATATATAGCTACATATTGTGATGTTCCTGGAGGCCAATACATCACAAACTAAAACAAGTTTAATCTGTAATAATACTCGTATAATAAAACACATATAAAATATTCAAAAACGAAACACGTTCGGTTCAAACAAATTGCTTTTTATTGTCCGGCATTCTGTATCGTATGTGTGTGTTTTTTTATTGCGCTAATCCGCCGAGTGATACATCAACGCTTTACTGACATCGCTCACTTTATGGGCACACACGATATAATGGTACATTCGGCGCTAAAATGTATCACATATATTTTTTACCATAAAATGTTCACCATAATTATGCGATGTTCATATATAATGATTTTTATTATGCAAATTCTCAAGAATTATAAATGCCTACACTAGCTGAGCCTGCGACTCCGTCCGCGTGGAGCCTAGTGTAAAAAAACAGTGACTAATGAAGTTATCTGAATGCATCGAATCCATTTACTTATCTTCTTTTCTCTCGTACTTAAGTCGCGTTGTCATCAAAATAAACCGATTTCAATAAAACAAAAACTAAATGGTTACTCGAAGATATGCTTTATGTTTTTTTTTGAAGAAGTTTCAGCATGAATTCAGTATTATAGCAGTGATGCGTGTTCATACAAAATGATAGAGACCGGCGTTTCTAAAGTTGATTGGAATGTATTTCATTATTTATTCATAGAAAATATGTTCAGTCGTTTAGTAGGAGTTTAGTCACATATACCCGGGCAGAAGAATTATGTTGGTATATAAAGAATACTATTAAGTTTCAAATATACTTACGAGATGATTCGTAACTTGTTTTTCTTCCAATAATAACATTATCTTTTACTTATTAATAATGATTGTTCACTATAACACAACATAATGTGTTAATCCCCAAGGATCAAGAAGTAGAAAGAAGAACCTATCTATCTATCTATCTATCTATCTATCTAATACCTTTAAACGAGCAATTCTTGTATATTTTTATATTTATATATATATACAGGGTCTCGGAAACCGCGTCAGCGATTTCCGTGAAACTTAGTATGTAGGTGGTTTCGGGGACTATAAAGCTATCTAGCCAGATGTCATACTTATAACACTTTTTTATCTGAGTGTTCAGGTAATGAAAAATATAGCTGGAATATAAAGGTTTTTTTTTTTTTTCGAAATGTCTACGCTATTGACCCAGCAAGGTCTTAACAGCTTCACCGGACTACATAGAATATAAAGGTCAATTTCGCCGTCGCTGTCAGAACAAAAATAGCTCAGATGGAAATCGGCTGCTTCGAAAATCCGTCTAACTCCAGTTCGAATCCCAGTGACAACAAAGATGTCCATTATTTTTTTGTATTTTTTTTTTATTTTGTGAGGCAAACGTAACAGTTGATTTTAATTTAAAAATATTTTTTAAAGAACCGAGCTAAGCTAACTGTCGGTCTTCAAAAACAACGGCAGTCGTTGCTATCATGCCGACCAAAAGTGCTTCTTAACGCCCCTCTCTTCCCATATTAAATGCGGAAGGGAACACACTGGCTGGGAGGCGATTCCACATCTTCATAATACGACAAAGAGAAGCGCTTTCGAATTTCAATTTTATTTAGTTTTAAGTTTCCTCGTGAATTTTCCCATTACAGTCAGTCGATTATAGTATAGTAGTATTGTAGGCTCTACCAGAACCGCACTGAAGCTATTACTGGTTTCAGCATGAATGGGTCAGCTTGGCCCCGGTACTAACACGCTCTCATAAGTACCAATAATAAAAAAGTACCAATTTCAATGAGTAAATATATGCTAATTCCGTAAAAATATTGTCAACTGTCGGATTAGATATTCCGCGATTAAAACCATTCAACCGCCACAACTTTTATGGCCTATATACGGACTTTAATAGTTAAAAATAGGTTATGTATGTAATGTGAGTTTTTTTATTGAGCCCACTCTCTATAGTTATTACAGTTTTGTGTAGCATACTCCGCACATTTTTTATTTTAAAACTTTCTTATATTTAAATATTCACAATAACATATTTTCACGATAATCTGTAAGAATTTAAAAATATTTATGAATCTTTAAACCTTCTTTATGACGGCTAAGAGAAATTACTTTATATTAATATTAGCTCATTTAAAAAAATCAATATTATAAGACATTTTAAGACCGTTTTTAATAAATGATTATCTATAAATTTAGGTTTTTTTCTTTTAATCTTATTGTTACATTTATAAACTAATAATATACTAAATTATTTCATTCTTCTTTCTTCTCTATTTTATTTTATCTTATAACATTTAGGTCGACAAATCAACAGTTATTGCCCATGGTGTTTCAGTTGCCCGTAGGTATCAGTAACCATTTAGAGCCTGTCCAAATGAGGCGTTTTACGCGCGAGTCGACTCGCGCGTAGACAGGGTGCGGCGCGATTCCCAACTCGCGCGTAAAACGCGTGCAACGAGCAAGACTCTCACGACGGCGCGCTTCGAGATAGATACTCGGGCCACATTGCTGCGCCTGCTTCCAGTACTACGCGCGAATCAGTGACGAGTGGACGGACGTATTTGGTTCGAAATGGAGTTTAATAACTTCGATACGGAGCTTTTTATCGATGAAGTTGAAAATAGAGTAGCCATATGGAATCGTCAGATTATTCTAAGTTTAATCTTCTTCATTAATTTCTAGTAGTACATCGAAAGATGTTACTGAGATGCGAAAGTAGTTGAAAAACTTTTCACTGTGTTCTCGGAGCTATGGGTATAATGTTATAAACATACTATGTGTCATTCTGTCACGTAGAATTGAATGCACGTTAAATCGCTGACTCTCTCTTCGCTTACGATGTTTCCATCAACGATAAGCTAGCCACAACACCCGCTGTATCCGAGACCATATTTATAACTGGCAGTGAATTCCTCCCAGCGTAGAAACGTTCGTAAAACGCGGTATCTGCGCGCGATATAAATTGTAGCGCGCGTGTCGATTCGCGAGCAAAACGCCTCATCTGGACAGACTCTTACTATCAAATGGTCCGGGCGCCCTTTAGCATAAAATAGTTAGCCAAACACTAATTACAAAATTTTAGTCTAAAATACATACTAACAAGGTAGCGAGTTAATAAAAACATAAAAACTCAATAACAAACATATAGATTTCTTGACGAATGGGCAGTTCTTTCCGTTTCATCTTTTCCCAAACTGACAAACTTACTTATTGGATATTATTACTTTAATCGATTACTATTATTATTAAATAATCAATGGTTAATTATGAAATATAAAATACCTTATTTTGAATTATGTCTTGTAACAAAATAGTGACGCTCTCGTTAGAACTTTCTAGAGATAAATCTTTATAAACCCATGTATAATGTTATTATTTGTAATCTAATTCATTTGTGTGTAATAACCGAGCTATATTATGAGAAATGCTATGAAAATTACGTAATATAGAGCCAGGTAAATCAAGTTTTGTAAACATTGTATGATTTGACGGATTCAACACTTACTTTGATTGCACAACGTTTCCGCTTGGTTACAAAGTCCGCGGTAAAGAGCTCATTGATGTATTGCGGTTTCTTCGTCAGTGTGGACTATTTCTAGGATGTAAAGTCACACTTGCTTATTGTTATATTAGGGATGTCACGCTACACTCATTCTATCGACTTTAACGTTAACATTATGTAATGACATGCAATGTTATTCAGAAAACTGATGACGTCAATAATTACAATTAACCAGCGAATGCAAGGATGGACATCGAAACAGGATTGAATTAAAATCACTTTTAACACGACCTGTCCAATAAACCGTCGTGTCGCCCCCGATAAAATAAACAACGAAACAGTACGGTGGTTTATAGGAACGTAACCGCGGGGTTTTAACCGCGGGCGAGAGGGCTCACGAACGATTTATTACGCCATATTGTGTTTCAAATGAAAACAAATTAAAATTTCGGCCGAAGGGAACCGAAACTCGATACCGATGGTGTATTTATTTTTTCCTTTGTTTGTTTTTTTTTTTACGATCAATATCCTTCTTATCTCGTTAGGATTGAAGTGATAGTAACGCCTTTTAAGTTACGTTATGGGTGATAGATTTATCAGAATCTTAATAGTAAGTAAAAAATAGTTTTTAGGAGATGATTTGATCGTAGATGATAGTCATTTCAATCTGGAAAGGGTACGTTCATAACATACGTTACCACTCATAAGGGGTTGTTGCTTATTTGTTTTTACCCCGGGGAAAAAACTACATCAGATACTTTCCCACTGTTAAGGAACAGTGAAAGAGTTATTTAGAGCTCCTATCGACTAATATATCGTTGCGACGCTATAAGCGTATGTGAACCAGAAGTCACAAGATCAACGGAAATAAGCTCAATAACTCTGCCCACAGGGATGTTGCTTACTTTTTTTTTACTTGAAGAAAATCTTAAATTATAACGGTATCTCAATGTTGAGCAGCAGAAATGGTTATATCAGATTTTTACTGACCAAAAACCACATGGTGTCTTTCGCATACCCACTGGCCGGGGAGGATGAACTGATATACAATTCATCCCTTCGAGAGTTGTTGCTTACTGTGACAATATATGTTAAGGAAGGCCGAGGGGTCTAAGGAAAGAGCGTTCTCCTCAAAAGCTTTTATAATTTTTCTCTCTTTTTTTTTCTATTTAATTTACTTTGTGACGTGTTTTAGGAACGTCCCTAAGGGTTCTGTTTCTCTTGTTTGTTGTAATAGCAGGGTTGGAAATGAATACTCAGAATTACTTCTGCATATACTGAATAACAGTATATATAGCCACTGTATTTGTCTAATTCCCAGTACTACCTTCCTCAATTGGAACATCTGTCGCCAAGCAACTATGAGTACTGGCAGCCGCCCTTATAAAAGCCAGTCACTACCAGTCACTGGCATCGTCAGTAACTAGCAAGTTAATAGTACTAGGTGGTAGAGCTACGCTGCAGCTTATTACTGGTTTCAGCATACAGGTCGGCTCGCCCGGGGTAGTACCTCTCACAGGAAACCGACGTGAAAACAGTGCTTGCATTTGTGCGTTTCGTCAGTAAGAGCGCCGGAGGCCCACCTCCCCTCCCCTCGCTCCTTCCTACTCCTCCTCTCCCATATCCATTTTCCCAAATACAGGCGGCAACGCACTAGCGACAACCCTGGTGTTGCAAGTGTCTATGGGCAGTTGTGATTACTTAACATCAGGTAACTCGCCTGTACGTTTGCCTCCTATGATATAAAAGAATACCAAAATCGGTTTAGCCGTTTCCAAGATTGTCCTGGACCAACCACATACATTATAATTTTATTAATATGTATAGATATTTAATGCATTAAAATAGGAAGTCCGTTAGCAGAACAAACATCAAAATCGTCCACATCAAAATATCTTGAGAGAAAAGTTATTTTAAATAGCCTAAATTAAATATTGACCTATTTGATAGTCAGTTTAAGTTTAAGTAATCGACTAAGTAACTGCGAACTTCGAGTTCAATTTGGGACAAACTTAAGTAAAATTAAGGTTTTAAGCTCTTAACTTAAATTTACACTCCAATGTTAATTAAATTATTCATACCCACTTTAATTGCTTATTAAACCTCTCTTAATCATTTTCTTAATATGTTTATACTAAAAAATTAGTGAAATTTAACTCTATTCGTTTCCAATATTATAGACACTTTTTTGCCAAGAAGTGTAAGTATATACTTAAGTACTACAGTACGTACAGTGTCAATGATAGTCGGATGATTTCACTTTCACTTGAAATGGAACGTGAAAACGTCAGCAATAAAAAAATGGTTTTATTGTCCGGTTTATTAGTGAAAGTTATTAAATCCGGGTCACCCATCGTATCTTTCGGTACCGGTCATTGTACCTAGGTTTATTACGATTGTGTTTATACTTTTGAAAGTATTAGAAGAAACTTTAACTTAGGTTTTCTTTAATGTTTATTAGTGTTTGTTTTGATATTATTATTTTATATGTTATTTGTAAACATGAGATATATCCTGAAATACTGCAAGTGTTTAACCTTTCAATTGGTATAATTATTGCTCCGAGTAACATTAGGGAGTAAAAATCAAGCAAATGTTAATAATTTCAATGAAGAAATCATGAAATTTAAATATTTCCAACTACAATTAATTTAAAAATTTTATAAAGAATGAAATTAAATGATAAACAAAAAATGCTTCTGTTTTTCTTTTTTTTCGAAATGACTACGCTATTGACCCAGCAAGGTCTTAACAGCTTCACCGGACTAAACTTTTTTTCTAATTTCCAACATCTATTCTGTTTCTGATTCTTTGGATGGCGTAATAGGTTGGAGTGACAACTTGAAAGCAGTTCATAAATATACGCAGTCAAATATGCACTCTGCCTTGTATGCCTACATTGTGTCTCTACATATTTAAAAAATTACATGGACGTGAACAAAAAAAAATCAAAGAATCCCATGCTACAAAACCGTTACATTATTTATTAAAATGTATTCGTTTGAACCGATCTCGATTACGGGAAGCTGGTCTGTTTAAAACGCAGTCGAAAGAAGGAAGGGTTGTTTGGGGCGTGGTGCGGTCGTAAACTCATGTCGGAATTAAACGATGTATAATATAGCTGTTCTAGAGAAGTTTTTACTACATATTTCACAAATGTAATGCATATTTGGACAACCTTCCTGATTAATAGACGACCTAGGAGTAATTACATGTTTTCCAAGTTATCAACATATCTCACCCTTATCCGACCTAAGTAGGGTTGTCAAAACATGTTTTTTCTTCTACTTTTCTTCACATTCCTTCTTTCAATTTCAATGTCTGTGTTATAACAATAACGTTTTTGTTGGTGGTAGAGCCACGCTGAATCTACTACTGGTTTCAGCATGAATGGGTCGGCTCGCCCGGGGTACTACCACCCGACCTACAGAAACATCGACGTGTAGCCACAGTGCCTGCATTGTTGCATTTCGTTCGGTCAGTGTGATCGCCGTAGGCACACATCCTCTTTCCCAACTCCTACTGATCAACGCACACACAACGCACTTGTGATTCCCCGTAGAAATTCCATGACATTTTTGTGTCATTTCAAAATTCATGTTCCGTGCTATTATTTCCTATCCATTTGTGCATAACAACCGAATTGTATTATGTAAAACACCACCAATATTACAAAAAATAGAGTCAAATAACACAAGATTATGAATAAAATATAAAGTGCACTATGTGACAGAAATTAATTCCCGCCAAAAACGATACGAAAGTTATGAAACCAAATATTAATTTGTAAATCTGGTTTGTATTTAGAATTTAACGTGAACTCGCAATATTGATTACGTCGTTTGAGTAAATGTTATAATTTAAATAAGCGAGGGTTGACCGGGATGCTATCGTAAATTCATGTCAGAATTTAATGGCGTATCCTTACAACGGGGAACGTACGACGTGTTTTCGATACAAGTTTGACTGACCAAATATACACATTTAGATTCGAGTTGGAGATGGTTTGAAAAATATCTCGATTATATTCATCTCGCGATAAAACGTTTTGACCGTTAAACATTATCTTAATTAGCAAACTTAAACCCTTGTTCTCGAAAGTAAGTCGAAACCGCGATTGAGTGCTGTTATAGAGAATATAACAATCCGCGAGCCGCAACCGTCATTTGTCGACAACACTTTAAATGGCTACGAATACAAAGAGTTAATTCTAAATTTGCTAAATAAATGACTAAGCTTCGGTTCCCTAGTTCGCTTTTATTAATTAAAAATGTGTATACAATAAATATATTCTAACGTGACTCTAATATAACTTTTTAAGTCAGTTCAAGAACTTCTAGAAACAATTGCTTTGTTCCAAGGTATTATTTCAAACGAATTAATCTTTGTAACTAGCAGTAGGATTTTAATTTTTATATTATGTACCCCATGTACTGAGGTAAGTTATAGGCCACCTAAACATGTTGCGACTCTTAGGTAAAGTAATAGACTAAAGGAGATCGAAGTAATAGTATGAACGGGCTGTGGTACCGCGGCACGAGTTTTAGGAGACCAAATACTGGTTGATTACTTGGCGAGAGCCGAGTGTTACTGAGAGAGCCGAACTGTAAATGCCTATTTCAGTAAGATTACACCGTGCCTCTTACGATTGTAGTAGGCTACGTATATAACAATCGTGTTTTGTATAAAATAGAACGCAATATAAGAATTACTTTTCTTCGATCTATGAGTGATTCATTAATCAATTAACATAACTATTTCCAATCAAGGTTGTGTAAGATGTATAGATTGATTTGGTAAGCTGCATTAGATAGATTGTAATTACAAAAGTAAATTATTGACTGATAAAAGTCATTCATAATTAAGTCAACTTGTTTTGGAATTTATTCTACACAATATCCTCGGTTCGAATCGTCTATTAAAATATAACATATATTTTATTTATAATACAATATAATATTCAATCAAGTAAACAATTAATAATTAATATTCAGAATAAAACGGGACCTCCAGTCTGATTAATTGCATTGGTGTCCTTGTCACTTTAGGGTAACTTATAAATTCGAGTTTTAGGTTAATTGATATAATAAATCTGAGAAAAAATGTGGTAGTGTAATATAAATATTGTTAAAAAATACGTATATTGTCAGCCGGTCGGTCAAGAAATCCTAATTAACACTCTGTAGACACTTTGACTATTTCTCCAGGCAGAGCTTCGCTTTACAATAGCTTTCACATAAAAGTGCGTGTAGATCACCGATATCTACCTTTTATATGCCGAACTGTGGAAGTCAAAGCAATTACTATTTACTCATATTTCCCCAAAATAATTAGTAACACAAAGATAATATTAAGTAGCAAATTATTGTTATTTAAGTGATACGTCGATATAAGTTGTTCTTATTGATGTATATAAATTATGTATCTCTAATATGGTAGCGCTAGTAATGTTTCGGTGGCTTTGTAGTTTCGCCTCTGTACCGGATGTAGTCATTAACAATAAACATAATAAATAACTTGACGATGAGAGCGCAGTCGTTAACGTATTAAAAAATCGTATCGGTTGCCATAGGATTCGAGTCCTTGCACATGAAAATTCGATGAATGAAAACATCGCGATGAAGTATTTCGGTTAAACTCTTTCTAAGCTCACCTTAGTACCGGCTACAGTTAGCTACCACTACAAGTTGGTAGTCTATCGCCAAGAATATTCTAGCAATTGAGTGCAAATCCTTCTCTAGGCTTAGTGTGGTGTTATAACACATTATCATTTACTATTAAGTGGGATTGTTGTCTATTATTTTCTCGTACTTAACTCGAGCCGTCATTCAAATTACAATAGCTTTTGATAGAGTGGACCGATTTTAATGAAACAAAGACTTAGTTATTCTCGAAGATATGCTTTATTATTTTCTTGATGCGGTTTTATTTTAGCAGTGACGCGTGGTCATACAAACAAACAGACATTTCTAAAAATGATTGTAATGTATTTCATCGCTTACATCTAGACACCTGCGACAATTTTTTTTTCAGGAAAATCTAAAAAATGCAGACACTTTAGATTTACGTTCTTTGTTGATATCGTCTCAATTATGGTGTACTTTGAGTAGTGTTTGTATCGAGTTATAATCAAATACCAGTGGTAGTAGTAAGCGACCGTGATACCGTTTTACGTTATAATTCCCCCATAAACTAGCGCCGACAGGACTATCAAGGTAAAAGGAGCCCGAACTGATCCATGATGTAATGATATACAAAGTGAACAGTATGGTAACTGAAAAACTTTGTTATTTGATTAAACCACTATCTATGTCCGCGACGCTGCCCGCGTGGTATCTAATGTAAAAAAACAGTGACTAATAAAATCATTTGAATGTATTAAGTCCATTTACTTATGTACTTTTTTTCTCGTAAATAATTCGCGTCGACATTAAAATTACTAGAAGTTTTAATAAGTGAACCTTTTTTTTGGTCTGACTACGATGTTGACCTAGCAAAGTCTTAACAGCTTCACCCGACTACTAAAGCGAGGACTTAAAGAACTCAGTCGATTTTATTTTGACAACTAGCTCAAGGGTGCACGGCACACCTCGGCTTGGGCTGTTGCCTGATACATGCATTTCATGACCTATCTCAGCTAATCTAAGTTAAGCTAAATATTTATACTTATAAGAGTTATTGAAACATATATGTGTACCAAGCAATTCCTATATATGTGTACCTCAACAATTCTTATATGTATTTTGTGTCGGATAATTAATAGTACCTGGGCGACCGAGCCCAGCTCGGTTCTTTAAAAAACATTTTTAAATTAAAATAAACTGTTATGTTTGTTATATAAAATTAACATTCTTCTGCAAAAAAAAAAAAAATTAAAGAAATATATCTCTTCTACTGTCACTCGGATTCGAACTGAAGTTTTTCTAAGCAACCGATTTCCATCTGAGCTATTTTGTTTTGACAGTGCCGGCGATATTTACCTTTATATTTTAGCTATATTTTTTCATTGCATGAAAACTGTTAAAAAAAGTTTTCTGTGAATAAAATCTAGCTAGATCGATTTATCGTCCCCGAAACTACCTACATACTAAGTTTCATGGAAATAGATGACGCCGTTTCCGAGATCCTGAATATATAAAAATATACAAGAATTGCTCGTTTAAAGGCATAAGATATAGAGTGAACCGGTTTCAATGAAACTAAATATTACTCGAGGATATGTTTTAGGATTTTCATGGAAAGGTTTTATTATGAACGCAGCACTTTAGTAGTAATGCGTGTTCATACAAACAAACAGACAGATATTTCAAAAAAATTATTGAAATGTATTTTATTACTAATTCTAAGACTCCTGCAACATTTTTCTCACAAAAATGTAAAAAGTACAGCCACTTTATATTTACACTCTTATGTGTAGAAGATAGATAACACAAGAAAAATTTTATAGTTTAAAGCTAGGAAATTCAATTATAATTATTAAAATGAATGTTTGTTTCAAAGATGTAGGACACGATAATTGTATACTATTATATCAAGAACATCACACAGTTGTGACAACTGTTTTAGTGAAACGCTTAGGCGTGTCTTGTTCACTATTTAGCTGATTTTTATGCGGTAATTAATCGGGATGCTAAGATATCCCTAGCTGGTTGAAGCAATTTGTGCATATTATAGTAATCTCGTCATAATTACTCTATGTTGGTAGTACTGTATTTTATATAGGAGTTTTGTATCAAACTGTCAAGATGTTTCAAGGCCGCATGGCAGCGATAACTCACTGTTTTACATGGTACTATGTTCTTTTTTAAATTTTTACTTTATTGTGCTACAGTAAATATTGAAAAAAAAGTCAAAAAAAATCTTGACTAAATTTAGTTTATACTCTTTAAGTGACTTTAAAAACGGAGACAAAAGGACGGCGATTTCGGTAAAAGTAAAAACATATGTTAAATAAATAGTTATTTATGTTTTGCAATCGGATGATCCTAAATTATTGTTTTAAAATTAGAGGAAGGTGTTATGTGCAAGTCATCCGTAAGATGGTAAGAACGAGAATGGGTGGAGATATGCTTGCAAAGGAGGCGGCGGAGAGGTAGAGGAAGCACACTACCCAGCTGCCCCCCGCGGTCAACGATCACGGCGGCGCAGAATTAACTATGACCTGAGGCCGTCGTAAAAAGGGCCTGCGGGCGGCAAACGCCGGCACGTCCGTCGCTCTGGCAGAATCTCTACAGAGGCCCGTGTAGTTGAGGCGCATTGTGCCTATGCGTTTCCTACGAACGTCGGGGAGAGCAACTTTCCCCCTCCCCTCAGGGGTCTACGATTCTAATCCCTCGACTGCGACGAGGTCTCTGATGAGGGAGCGACACCTGCCGGGGAGTGGACGCAATGCCACTTCAGTAGCTCCTGCTTTCCGGCTTATAGGTGATTGGAGGCACCATGGGGTTTTGTCCAAGTCAGACATACCCCACTCACCCTTAGCTGCCCGCCTAGAGTGGGAATCCGTAGGAATTTCCCGATGTAAAAAAAGGTGTTATGTGCCATGATGTGAATAAAATATTATTTTACACTTTTGATCTCGTGTCTTTTGGAGGCGGTTTTTTTTTATTTTTTCTTTAATACTACTGTATTAATCATTGACTAACAAAACAGATTTCGGTGTATCAGAAATATGAATATCAAGCTACATTTCATTCACACGCCATAGACACGTTCTCGTTACAAAAATATTGGCTCTCCATTGTATGAAGAATTTTTATTCCTGTTCCGTGAAGGCGTGTATGCAATACAGTGCTGCATGTTTTGATTTACATACATATTGGTTGGTGCACAATACATGCATTAATGGAATTTTTGTCAATAAATTTAAATAAAGGAATCTATATAGACATTTTGAATAGTAGTTGGAATAATATGAATAGAATTTCACTTTGTAATATCCTCTTACGTGGACATTTTAATGTGATATTAATCAATTCAAACTAAATCCATACCTATAATTTGCGTTTAATTATTTTATTCTGTCTAGATTACTCTTAAATAAGTTAAATAAAACTGATAATGCTTTGACGGGTTAGTGACGATTGACGTGGTTGTAAATCCGTCAATGATCTTGAAATTTTTATCACCTTATCGGAATTGTGATTAAGCTCTAATCTAAAAAAAATAAACCATGTTGTATTTGTATTTTTTATGCTTTATACAAAAATTAACAAAACAAAACTTACTACAGATTCCCTTTTAACAATAATAATATTTAAAATAGTAACTAAAGTTCAAAGTTCAAAATCAGATACAAAATTGTCTGCACTTTTTTTTTTCAACTATAGTTGCTTTATAAAAAAATACACAATTATTATAATAGAAGCTTATATAGATAAAATTACTAAATTATGAATATAAAAATAAATAATTAAGAACGAACAAGTAACATACTGTATTTCTCTATGTGGTTCCCCTGAGGTTACATCGTAACTGCTTTTATTGGTAATTCTGTAGATGATGGCCTGATAAAGTTAGATATTTGATTTTATGGTTC
This sequence comes from Antheraea mylitta, assembly GCA_014332785.1. Classification (NCBI taxonomy): domain Eukaryota; kingdom Metazoa; phylum Arthropoda; class Insecta; order Lepidoptera; family Saturniidae; genus Antheraea; species Antheraea mylitta. The sequence continues at coordinate 8,899,447 of JACEII010000007.1, read as the reverse complement.
CCCTAGTCATTGTCTGAGTGTTTCGAGATAATGTAATTTTATTAAATTATGATTTATTTATGAATATTCGTCCTAGGGCGTTTCCTGCGTTTATTGAGATTGCTTACGGTGTCTTAAATTCTTACATTTGAGTGGTTAATATTAAAGAGGGGATGTTTTATTACGTTCGCTTTGAATAAAAAAAGTCATAGAAACTGCTGACTAAAGTGAAAAATTAAAGTGATGGAATAAATGAATACTTATAGAGTCGGAATTATTTAAACTTCATAATTTGTGAAATAAAAGTATCAATATTAATGTCGTTTCCACATTAATCGATACTCGGAGCAATAATTGCCAATTTTCTACAGTGTAAATATTGATTAAAATATTATGGCTACATAAACTCAAATCAAAATATACAATATTATGTACACAGGCCTCTATAATACGAGCGCAAGTCTCACGCAAGCGCAATATATTACGAGCATGTCGACGTTATCAGTGACGCTCGGTGACGCAAAATCACAAGATTTTACCCATCTAAAAACTCAAACACGCATATGATATAGTTGAGTATATTCAATGTTTGGCACAAGCGCAATACATCACGAGCACGTCGAGGATATCGGTGATGAGTACCCATAAACTTTTCCTCTAACAGATATATCTATAACAGTTTCTTTTAATCGCTCAACATGGCTTAAGAAATTTTAACTTCAACAATTTAATTCAGAATATATGGGCTTTTACAATTTTGTGTCCCGTACAACGTCCAGTATCTTACAATTTATATACTTGCTGTTACCCGTGATTTTCTCCACTTGGAATGTAGTGAAACATATTTGACCATTTAAAGGAGTGTATAGCGCAGAAGTCTATACTTTAAAAAAAATATAAATACCATTTTTTTTTGTTATATTTGTGATTACCACCGTCCATAGACACTAGCAACACCAGAAGAGTCGCAAGTGTATTGCCAGCCTGTGTTAGGGAGAAGGGGATGAGTGAGGAGGAGGAAGGAGCTAGGAAAGAGGAGGTAGGCCTCCGACGCTCTCATTGACCGAACGAAACGCAACAATGCAAGCACCATTACTTCACGTCGGTTTTCTGTGGTTTGGGTGGTACTAACCCGAGCGAGCCGACTCATTCATGCTGAAACCAGTAATAGCTTCAGCGTGGCTCTACCACCTACCAAAATACCATAAATTATTCCTTACAACATTATCTTTTCGCAATTGAAAGCAAACGGACGGATAAAAATTGGTTTTTTGTTACGTGTACACTTTAATATCTATTTACTGAAAAGCTGTTATTTTGACAATATAAAATAACGGTAATGCTTTATTAAAGCCCAAATTAATTAGTTTTTAAAGTACCATATAGAATATATTATATTTGATTTCGATAGATTAAAGATGAAGTGTCAAAAAGTGCAAGAATGATGTGTGTCTCAATTCTCTTGGATACTTCTGAGACTATATTACTAAGTTAATTGCACTCTTGCGAAGCCAGGGCGAATCACTAGTGTAATACAAAACGAAATTCGAATGTAAACCGAAATAAATCCTTTTAACTGATTAATTTAAATTAAATCTATAATTACGATACGCAACAGCAAATAATTCGATTTGTTTCAAATTAGTCACTAGAAGAAAGATTTTCTCACGTAAATTATTCAATTATAATAACTCCTACAGTTATATTCAATTTTCATATTAATTTTAAAGTTCTTTGAAAGTAATTAAAATATGTTTTCATAGTTGATTACAATTTAACAACTTTCATATTACTTTCTCTCGTCAACTAAGAACAGTTTCTGAACAAAAGCAGTCACTAAGATGACGGTGGAGTTGTCAAAGGTGAAATATAATTAAATCGTCGAAACGTAAATCAATTAAGAGATTGTCACCCTCCAACCCCTTTGATCGCCCTAAAGTTGAAAAACAACAAAGCTATAATAAAATTTCCAATTTACGCCAGTTTAATTAATTTTCTATAGTTTTGGATAAGCGCGTCTCCTCACGACTCTATCATTTTATTGAAGTGAAGAATTTCTTGAGTTATGTTGAGCGATTTTAGGTAGGAAATTAATTTCTATAAAATAAAAAAAAAAAAACAAATAAACAGCCAATGAAAAATGACATTTAAATTGATAGAATATCTTTAAATAATTATTGAACATGATAACTCAAAAATGGATCACAAATACTCACGCCTATCATCACCTCCTAACGGGAGTACGTCAAATTACCAATAACCTCGTATATTAAGGGTGTACTAGGTGGTAGAGCCCCACTGAAGCTATTTTTGGTTTCAGCATGAATGAGTCGGCTCCTCCGGGGTAGTACCACCCCTCTCACAGATAACCGACGTGAAATAACAGTGCTTGCATTGTTGTGTTTCGTTCGGTCAGTGAGAGAGCTGGAGGCCCACGTCCCTTCCTCTTTCCTCCTTTCCCTTTCCTTCCCCTCCCCTTCTCCCATATACAGGCTGGCAACGCACTTGCGACGTCCCTGATGTCGCTAGTGTCTATGGACGATGATGCCCACTTAACATCACGTGACCCACCAGTTCGTTTGCCTCCTTTGATATAAAAAAAAATGTAATTTTTTTTTTCGAATACACATGACATTTTGTCAGAGAATACTAAAATAAAGAATCTGTCAAAATCTAAGCCATTAAATTGGTGTATAGAGGTCACGAGTCGAATTTTTTTTTATATCTCTTTTAATTCACACAGGAAAGATTTTTTTTAACTTTGCAATTTTTAGCTGACCTTCGGACTATCGTTCTGAAAAAGATTTCGTACAAAAAGATATCTTACGATTGCATATATATAATATGTATAATCGAATTAAGATATATTTCAACCTTTAATTACGATGAAACCAGACCAGAATACCCTTTTGATGTGAAACATCTGTAGGCAAGTGTAACCCTGATTGTTGGCGTGGCGACGTGATACCACGCGCAAGCGACTTTGCGTAATCTCTCTTGCCGCACTGAGCTCGCATATTTATAGTATATACAGTGTTGTTTACTACGTTACACATGTGTTTTACATCTGCCAAGAGTCCCGTGACGGCACATTTTTTTTTATATCATAAGAGGCAAACGAACATGCGGGTCCCTGTTGTTAAGCGATTACCGCCGTCCATAGACACTAGCAACCCCAAAGGAGTTGCAAGTGCGTTGCCAGCCTGTGAATGTGGGAATGAAGAAAAAGGGAGTGGGGTTAGAGGAGAGGGGAAGGGCGAGATGAGGGGAGATAGGTCTCCGGCGCACTCACTGACCGAACAAAACGCAACAATGCAAGCACTATTAATTTATGTCGGTTTTCAGTGAGAGAGTGGTGCTACCCTGGACGAGCCGACCCATTTATTAATAGATTGCTGTATGAAACTTTGTTCCAACGAGCAGTTATCATACCATTGTGAGGAATATCCAATTTTTTAGTAAACTTCCTTTATCAATTTGATTTCGGTTAGTCAGTCTCCATAATGTTCTATTTAAGACGACCGTAATGTCAATTAATTTTTAGTTGATGTATTTTGGTATTTCTTGATATCTTCAAAACATGAAAGCAAGTGAAATTGACTGCGAAATGGATGTGGTAGGTTAGATCAAAGATGTACGACACGTATAGAGCAAGGTGAAGGTATTGGACGTGTAACATGATTCAGATAGGTAATACGTATGGTTGTCAAAAGATACACAAGAACCGAAATATTTTCTAACTTTATTATTGTTATGACTAGCGACCTGCTTTGCGTGGGTGCAATGTTCATTGCGTTAAAGCCTGTAAACAATTTGGATCCATTTTTGACCTTCGATATTTATAGTTCATGACAGTTATTATAAAGAATATTTCCGTTGTTATTTTAAGAACTAAATCTCAAAATGACAGATAATGTTTCAAAATGTTAAGTCAATTTGTCTGCTGATCGGTGAATCATAAAGTTTACATTTGGTTGTACAGAGTTTGAGCCATTATTATTCTTGACAGTTCATGTGTTAACTCTGTAATATCTTTGGAGATATTTATTAAAATTATATGTTCTAAAGGGTTATATATTGAATGCTCAATATAAATTAAGTATTTTAATAAATAATAATTAATTCTATATTGATCAAAAAGCACTACAAATAACCAATTATTTTCTAATTATATGTAATAGATAAAAATATTACTGTGAGTTATCATTAAGAGATAATTGTATACCAACTAAATTTTTTTTGTGGGCATATTCCGGATGTACAATTCTATAATACGTTATTTTGATGTACCCTAGTTTACCCAAAGTTACCAATGTACAATGTAAGTGCCCACTTCTTTTAACGATAAAATTATCTATACCATAATCGGTTATGTAATTTGGAAGAACTTTGGGAACACACAGACAGACAGGAAAACCGACTTTTAAGCTATTGCATAGCTTCTATCGCGGGCCTTGAGCGTGGAGACCGTATCCAAAAATTCCGTAACGAAAAAACCTAACACCCCCACTCTACCTACCATGTAGCTTGGCCGAGCGTTCGCTTAACGTATATATGGTACGACTGTACAAAGCTCGCACGGATCGAGACGAGCTGCTCCGAAATCGGACGAATACGTAATCAGCTGTTTGTGAGAAAGTATACTGGTGTATAGGTATTTATCATCTATGTACAACAGTGAATAACTATACTCGTATAATTTGTGTACAAAGTGTTTTCCTGAATAACCTACATGTATTGTAAGATAATAAAAATATTTTGAACAATATTAACTTCTCATTTATTTAATAAAAGAAAAAAAATGTTTTCTTATCGGTCACCACGCTCAAAAAGTGTATCTTGAATTAATATCAAAGAAAAAAAAAAACAAAGGAAAAAAATATTGCATAAATAAAATAAATAAATAGTTATAATTGCATAAGTTAATAAAAAATGCTATGCAATAGCTTTACCGCGGCAGTCCCCGAGTGCCACACGTATTTTTCTTGTAATATCTATTATCACATTACATTATACTGAACTAACAACAAGACGAATGTCTCGAAAATTTGTATAAGCACTATAATTTAGTGGGTGAGAGAGGCAAGCTGAAGCTATTACTGGTTTCAGGGTGAATGGGTCGGCTCGACCGGGTTAGTATCACCCGACCCACAGAAACACCGACGTGAAGTAACAGTGCTTGTATTGTTGCATTTCGTTTTCAATGAGAACATCGGAGACCCACCTACCCTCCCCTTCCCCTTCCTTCTTCCCTTTCTCTCACCCCCCTCCCAACTCTGGCTGGCAACGCACTTGCAACTCCCCTGGTGTTGCAAGTGTCTATGGACGGCGGTGATCACTTAATATCAGGTAACCCATCTGTTTGTTTGGCTCCAATGATATAAAATAATAATAATAAGAGGCTACTCTTGAGGGTTCACTTTGAATACTAGCTGTGCTAGCGTGTATTTCCAAAAACAACCTTGAAAACAGAACACAGCAATGTGAGCGCTGTCTAGTCCCTAGCACTTCGACACATTGGAGGGAAAGACTGTCATATTTTAGTTTTAAATTGACAACCAGTGGCGGATTTGCAGTCATGGCCGCCCCAGGCCAGGTAGTAAATACCAGCCACCCCTTTCTCAGCATCCATAATATTGAGTACATAACAAATATCCTTTTTTGGCAACTTTTTTAAAGGATTCTTGTTATACGATGCGGTGCAGTGCGGCCCACAATAATGTGCGCGACCCTTTAGAATATTTACGTACTTTGAGTTATTTCTGGTTATTATCAGTGATTTTTTTATCACGATTGACCACCGTTAATACCTGGCCGCCCTAGGCCCGGGCCTCTGGGCGTTAGGGCAAATCCGCCACTGTTGACAACCCTAGTGAAACACGCCGACAACGGTCCCAGAATACCATTGCGGACAGATGGCGCTAATCATAACACGAATGCACCGAATCAAAAATTCTACGTGAGTTGACATTCTCAGTTCTGAAGTTATCAAATTCCAAGAATATTTCTGAATTTATACATATAATAACAATGTAAATCTAGCGTGTCTGAACTTTTTAGATCTTTGAGAAGATAAAAAAAAGGTTGCAGGTGTCTAAGAATAACTTAAAATACATTTAAAACATTTATAGTAATGACTGACTATCTGTCTGCCTGTTTGTTTGTTAGAACACGCATCATTGCTAAACTATTAATGAACTTAATACATTAACATGATTTTATTAATGATTGTTTTTTGACAAGGTTCCATGCCAAAAAATTCGCAGTTCTTAATTTGATTCTTAAAAATAGAAATGTATGATTTAATTTCAAAGTTTTCAGTATTAGTGAGTTGTGTTCGTATTTTACAGTAGTCTACATATAAAATATCATGAAAAATCAGCTGAATGCCTTAAGCGCTCGCCTTAGTAGTCCGGTGAAGCTGGTAAGACCTTGCTGGGTCAATAGAGTAGTCAGTTCGAAAAAAAAAATATCATGATATAAATTGCACGATACATATAGCATTTTCTAGCATTATGCATGCCTATCTAGTCTATATGTAGTCTCACATATCTGCCACTTAGCAACCTCCTAAGGTCGCTCTGGTTGTGCAACTACAGGATACAACTAGTATCTACACACTTAGTGCATGCCTATCTAGTCAATATATAGTCTCATATATCTGTCACTCAGCAACCTTCTAAGGTTGCTCTGGTTTTGCAACTATAGGATACAACTAGTATGTACACACTTAGTGCATGCCTATCTAGTCAATATATAGTCTCATATATCTGTCACTCAGCAACCTTCTAAGGTTGCTCTGGTTGTACAACTATAGGATACAATTGGTATCTTAATACTTAGTATGACTTTACAACCAAGCTTTGTATGCTAATACTAGTTGTGCACCGGTATAACTTTGTACCTAAACTTTTTAGGCTGGTACTAGTTGTGTTCAGGTTATCATTATCAGCTTGTAAGAAGTCCTTACAGGGTTATAGACCTCTTCCCGAAGGAAGCTATGGGCCTATCACTACGCCAGACCACGACGTATTGGAAGACAAATCCACTTTCTATGTTTTTCCGACATACGATGGGAAGAACATATCTCAGGTTCCGGTTTCCTCCTGATGTTCTCCTTCACCGTCAGCTGATAGTGTTACTATTTTTTTTTTAATATCATAGGAGTCAAACGAACAGGCAGGTCACTTGATATTAAGAGATTACCGCCGTCCATAGACACTTGCAACATCAGGGGAGTGTAAGTACGTTGCCAGCCTATGTTTGGGAGGAAAGAGGTAAGAGGTAGGGGAGAAGGGAAGGGCGAGGGGAGGGGAGGTGGGCCTTATTGATTTTTTTTTGTTTTTTCGAAATGTCTACGCTATTGACCCAGTAAGGTCTTAACAGCTTCACCGGACTACTAAGACGAGCGCTTGAGGCACTCAGCCGATTTTATTTTGGCAACCAGCTCAAGGGTGCACGGCACACCTCGGCTTGGCTGTTGCCTGTTGCATGCAAAATCGCGACCTATCTTAGCTAACCTAGCTAGCTATTCATATATGTATGAGTTGTTGAAACGTATATGTGTACCAAGCATACACGCCTCAACAACTCCTCCATATATTTATTGTCGGTAAATTGAGAGTTTTTCAGTTCGATAAGGGAAAAAAGTAAACCCTTCCACTTTCATGTGTAAGCGTGTAGGCGTGCACGTGTGTGGGGGTGATCGTGTAGTGTTGTAGCAGTGATGTATATTTGTGTGTCACCGTATCGCGCAAGCAACGCACTCAAGGGCTCTCTACCGAGGGATCGAACCTAGGCTTGAGCCGCTGCCGTGGGAGGCCTAATCGGGTAAGGGAGGCCTAATCGGGTGCCTTATTGACTGAACGAAATGCAACATTGCAATGACTGTTACTTAACGTCGGCGTTTCTGTGGGTCGGGTGGTAGTACCACGGGCAAGCCGACCCATTCATGCTGAAATCGGTAATAGTTTCAGCGTGGCTCTACCACTTAAAAAATGTACACGAATTTCGTACATTTGCGAAGAAAGTTGCACAGGTATTACTTAATAATTATCTGTGAAAATACTAGTTATAGTATTATTATACTCCTTAAGGACGCGCTCTCAAAAAAGGTCCATTTTCACTGTTTTTCGGAAAGAATTACAACAAAACTACTCAACTTTGGTAAACATAATGACTAACTACAGATACATTGAACCTTTAACAATGTTGTACAGATGATTGTTTTTTAAAACTAATGAGTTTTCGTTTATAATAATCAATTCTCCGTAGTCTCCTCTCGCAAAACAGCCTGATTTTCGGTATCAAAATCTCAGCAATTTTACGATTTTCTTAATTTAAAAAAATACCTGATTATGCTGCATATAATCAAGTTTAAATAACAAGAAATAAAGTCCAAGTTATGTATACTACATCTGAGAAAAAAATTATTTAGTTGTGAACAAAATTTCACCATTTTATGTTAATTATGTAGACTTTAACTCCTATGGAATAAGGTTCAATTTATTTCTTTATTTAGTTTCGATCGACACAAAAGTATGAAAGAAGGATTCACTTCGTGTTAGACCGCGCCACAGACCGCGCTCTGGCGCCATACGGTAAGGACGTGTACGTCGTTTTGCACTCGACTGGTAAAAAATAAATCGCTGTAGAAATACGTATACACTTCACAAAACGTTTTAATCATTTCGAAATACTAACCAACTTTTTATAGTCGTTTATTTTTCTAGTAGTAAGAGACGCTGTGATTAGGTTGAAACAAAAATTCTAAATTCGATTTTTATTACGTTAGTTCTTTTTATATTTTATATTTTGAGGTACTGTTATGGAACTTCTTGTCGGGTAGAAATACATATGTCGTGTTTGTAGTCCTCTTGTTAGTAGTGACGAGAGCTTACCACAGGACTGAACAAAATGATCTGATGACGACCCACTTCAAAAACTGTTATGGAAGTAATTGGGATAGAGACAGATGTCTCGTTTGTACTCCTTTCGTTAGGTAATAACAAAATGGCCTCATAATGGACTCTTAGAAACGTGTAGGGAGCTCTTTCATGGGTAGAAATATATATGTCGTTTTCGCGTTCTCTTTATTAATTTTTATTATCTATTCAGAAAATATATAATAATATCATAAACACGCTACAGAATTTACAAATAAATGTAATCTTTCAAGAGAATCAAATATAACGCATATTCTTTATGAGAACATGATCTCTCAAGTCTTGTTTATAATGAAACGAATCATTTAGTGAAAAGTGTATCTAAGCTAGAGATGCAAAGTTTGTCGGTGAAATTAGGGTTCCTTTTACACAAAGGCCGTCATATGCTGCCCGTTGTACTATCAGTATTACAACTTACAATTCAGGTGTTTTGTAGTATGTTTTCACAGAATTATTTTTGATATAAAAGCAAACGCTAAGTTAAAAATTCTTCTATCTAAATCTCCGAGCACATACTCATATTTGTAGCTAATATATATATGTACTAAAATTCAGTTATCACGATATAGCCACTTGTCTAGCCCATGAGGAATTAAACATTAATAAGACACTATGATACTTTTCAGCATAAACTCTATATTTCTAGTTACTCTATACTTTAAAAAAATTTTGATATCACGACAAAGATACACTTACGCAGCTAGCGCATCTACGCATGAGAAATGAAACTTTCATCAGATATAGTGAGACTAAACATCTGAACCCAAACCTAATGTTTGTAGCTACTTTGAATACTACAGTTCAATTCTCATGATACAGCTACTCATCTGATCCATAAAATGAAACGTTGATCTGACTCTATGAGACTAGAACAATGATCGCAAAGTTTAGGTTTCTAGTGATTATCAGTACCAAAATTCTGTTATCATGATTCAGCTACTCACTTGGTCTATGAGAAATTATACTCTTAGCTGATACGACAAGACTCAACTTCAGAGCGCAAACTTCATGTGTAGGTATAGCTATTTTGAGTATTTAAAAAAATATCACGAAATAGCTCTCATCTGGTCCTAAGATATGAAACATTTGGCTGACACTAAGCCTTTGTGTGCAAGCTCAATGTTTCTAACTATTAGTACTGTACTAAGATTATCATATATACTGTTTTCACCAAACTTTAAAAAATTGAAACCTTGCTCCTGCACTAGGAGACTAAACATCTAGGCACAATTTGATGTTTCTAGCTATTACCTAAACTATGATCCAGTTACCACAATACTACTCTTCATGAAAATGTTGGGAAATTAAGCCTTGATCGGGCACAAAGGGGCTAAATATTTGAAGACAAATTCGATGTCTCTGTCTATTACGTATACATATTTACGTTTAGTTATACTGTTTTTGAGTGACCTTGAGAAACTATAATTTATTTTGGTACTATTGCATCAAATACAACAAAAAGTAGAACATAAATAATAAGTAAATATTGTAATATTTTTATAAAAGTATCAAAGTCGTTTATAGTGCGGTATTACCGCAGCGCTTATCAGTTTTTGTGTCTGTGTGAGTGAGCTATACGCGTCTAGTAGAACTCGAAGCCGAAATTGAACTTCTAAAATTTGAGAGCGCGTCCTTAAATAGCTAAGCTCCCCGCACGCCGCCATGACGAAGCGACGCGGGTCCTGGATAGAGGCGACGCCATTGCGCTATGAGACGTGCGTGCGACTACTACATTATACCTTTACTTGTGTCATAATATACATTAAATTATCAAAAAGTACATTTTTTTTTATTGAAGCACGACAAAGTGACTGCACTGTGCCTGATGTTAAGCATAGTACAATCCAAAAACATCGGCAACCACCGAGAGACAGATTATCCATCGCCGGTCGTCGCTGTCATGTCGGCCATAATGACGAAAGTCACCCGGTACTGGATATGCACAGGCTGATCCCGAAACGCGACACGCAGAAGCGAGTCACTATAACGGGCTTTTTCGCCATATACATAGTGGTTGCGACCCAGTCGGACTGTAAAACCCTACCACCCCGCTATCGCCATTGCCTCGTTCGTTGTTCAGCAGGGTGCACCACGTGCAGGTGAGGTTGGCTTGGGTGTCTCAAGTCTTAAGATGTTAGTCGACACCCCTTACACCCCAAACAAATCGTCTCATTTCAACATTATCAAGGCAAACAATACTGGTATAACTTTATAACTAAACTTGATTTGCAGCTACTAATTGTTTCCTAAGGTTACATTAGAGTTTATTGTATACGTTATGAATTACTTTCAATGCGGCTAGCTACGCTGTTGCGTTGCGGGCCTATCATACGCCTAAGCAGCTCGACATAGTACTACGTTAATATAGGCATTCACAGTTCAACTATTCCCTGTATACAGTCCTTGATCGTCAGAAAAACTACTTTCGGTTCTTGATACATCGCGCCGCACCTCACAGGTCGAGCGCATTCTAATTTCGTTCCCATTTGGCATAATTTCTAGCTTTTATTTTTATTGAAGCACGACAAAGTGACTGCACTATGTCTGATGTTAAGCATAGTACAATCCAAAAACATCGACAACCACCGAGAGACAGATTAACCATCGCCGGTCGTCGCTGTCATGGCGGCCATAATGACGAAAGTCACCCAGTACTGGATATGCACAGGCTGATCCCGAAACGCGACGCGCAGAAGCGAGTCACTATGACGAGCTTTTTCGCCATATACATGGTGGTTGCGACCCAGTCGGGCTGTAAAACCCTACCACCCCGCTGTCGCCATTGCCTCGTTCGTTGATCAGCAGGCTGCACCACGTGCAGGTGAGGTTGGCTTGAGTGTCTCAAGTCTTAAGATGTTACTCGACACCCTTTACACCCCACTTACACTTACACTTTTTATAATAATTGATTCATTCTTGAAGGTCGCGGCGTAATGCTTTTATTATTTATTTATTTATATATCATAGGAGGAAAATGAACAGGTGGGTCACCTGATGTTAAGTGATCACCGCCGGCCATGGACACTTGCAACACCAGGAGAGTCGCTAGTGCGTTGCCAGCCAGATGAAGAGAGATGGGCCTCCAGCGCTCTCACTGACCGAACGAAACGCAACAATGCATTCACTGTTACTTAACGTCGGTGTTTCTGTGGATCGGGTGGTACTATCCCGGGTGATCCGACCCATTCATGCTGAAGCACGTAATAGCTTCAACGTGACTTTAGCATCTACACCAACTTACTTCCATTTAAAGTAATTTTCAAATCTCACTAATCGTTCCAGAGACAGATGTGTTCAAAAAAACAATATCTTCCACTATATATTGGTATATTTAAATATGATAACAATCAATTGTACGCCTGCAAGAAGACAATAAAAAAACAACATAAATGCACTTACATGATTGGTTGCGATTCAATATTTTCTGAACCGAATGGACTAATTTTGATCCAACTATTCAACTTACCTGAAACAAAATACAGAAAACAAATGAATTTCAAATAAAAATTATATTTACTTATAAATACATTATATATACAGTTTTTAAAAGAAAACATCGAAATGTACACTACGTATATATAACACTTTTATATTAAATATTATTACAATCATTTATAAAAAACAAACTTTTATCCGTGGTTTCTCGAGCATTAATATAGAGCTCACATAATCTTCAGGAACAATAAATACTGTACAGCTCGCCTGGTGTTTTTTTTTTTCTCGAACTGACTACGCTATTGGCCTTAATTCTTTGGCCTTTGCGGCTTCACCGGACTAAACGTTTTTTTTTTTTTTTTTTTCTCGAAATGACTACGCTATTGACCCATCAAGGTCTTAACAGCTTCACCGGACTACTAAGGCGAGCGCTTAAGGCACTCAGCCGATTTTATTATGGCAACCAGCTCAAGGGTGCAAGGCACACCTCGGCTTGGCTGTTGCCTGTTGCATGCAAAATCGCGACCTATCTTAGCTAGCCTAGCTAACTATTCATATATGTATGAGTTGCAGAACCGCATATGTGTACCAAGCATACACGCCTCAACAACTCTTCCATATATTTATTATCGGAAAATTGAGAGTTTTTCAGTTCGATAAGGGAAAAAAGTAAACCCTTCCACTTTCATGTGTAAGCGTGTAGGCGTGCACGTGTGTGGGTGTGATCGTGTAGTGTTGTAGCGGTGATGTATATTTGTGTATCACCGTATCGCGCAAGCAACGCACTCAAGGGCTCCCTACCGAGGGATCGAACCTAGGCTTGAGCCGCTGCCGTGGGAGGCCTAATCGGGTGTGAGTCGGACTAAACCTCGTCGCCTGGTGTCTAGGAATAAGTTATTAAATACATTTCGATCATTTTTAGAGATGGCTATTACAGGCCGGCATGATAGTGGCGACCGGCGATGGACAGTGTGTCAATCGGTGGTCGCTATTATTTTTGGATTGTACTGTGCTTACCATCAGGCAAGGTGCAATCACTTTGCCGTGCTACAATAAAAAAAAAAAAAAAAAAAAAAAAAATGTCTATGTGTTTGTATGAACACACATTATTTTAAAAATACTGCGTTCATGATCAACCATGAATGAATGAATGAATGAATACTTTATTGCACACTTTTTTTTTGTACACTGGCGATCCATCACCAAGAAAATCATAAACCGTATCTTCGAGTAACATACTCTATTAAAAGTAATTGTAATTTTAATGCTGACGCGCCTTTAGTACGAGAGAAAAGTAGATCAGTAAATGAACTTAAATTTATTAATCACTTTTTTTGATAAGGTTCCACGCGGTTGAAGACGCAGGCACAATTAGTTTAAAATATTATAATAGTAGATACGTAATCGATACGACTTCATAAGCCTAAAAACAGAGTTTAGACAACTTTACACTGACATAATGGCGGGTAAAAGCTATAAATTCATAAAAGGACCAAAACACACGCTCTCAATTCCTCCCTTATTTATTTCCGGGCCCGAAAGTTGTGTGACCGCGTTTTAAAATGTAATCACAAATTATAAAGTAACTTGAAGTTTTACATAATTAAACTAGCAATTAAACACATAACTGGGTTATGTTTTTAGACTGTTTGATGCCCGCGACTTTTTTCGTGAATATGGATTTCTTATTTTACAAGAAGTGGTTATAACTGAATAGTGTTAAAGTCTTTGGACGTGATCTTGGAATGACATGTAGTTGTTTTTATATATATATATTTTGTTTATGTCATAGGAGGCAAACGAACAAGTGGGTCACCTGATGTTAAGTGGTCACCACCGTCCTATACGCTAACAACACCAGGGGAGTCACAAGTGCATTGCCAGCCTATGTATCGAAGAAGGAAGGAGGCAAGAGGAGAGAGAAGAGAGGGAAAGAGAGGGTAGGTAGGCCTCCAGCGCTCTCAATGACCGAATGAAATACAACAAGCGAGCACAGTTACTTTACGTTGGTTTTCTGTAAGAGGCCACCCACTTACTTCTACTACCCTGTTCGAGCCGACCCGTTCATGCTGAAACCAGTAGTAATAGCTTGAACGTGGCTCAACCACTTTATTCATAATCTTGTGTTATTTGGCTTTATATCTTGTAATAGAGGTGGTGTTTTGCGTAATATAGTTTGGTTATTGTGCACAAGTGAAGTGGATCGGAAATAATACCACGGAGCATGGATTCTGACTTGCTACAAAAACTCCTTGGAAAGTCCTAATAAGACGACCACCGTCATGCTAGTACTAAACGAACTAGCCAACTAAACGCACGCAAGAAATTTGTTATGTCAGTAACCTAAATAATCTACTAGAAGATTAGTTCCTAAAAAACTGAATTGTGATCTGGAGATTATTATAATTGACATTTATTTATGTGAAACATCTATATGCACGGGTAAACCTGATTGTTAGGTTAGCGACGTGGCGACGCAAAACATGAACTTTGCAATATTAACGAAATACTCAAAAACATTTGCAACCATATCTGTATAAACATAGGATTCAAATTATTTTGTCAGCCACTCGTTATACGAGTGTTACGTGGCACGCGCTGTCGACCATTGCTAAATGCCGCCAAAAACACCGCGCCTGCGCCTCTTTGAATTTTTGTTTTTTGTATTTAATATAAATGAATATTAATATAATAAAATAAATAAGCAGTCTTTATTTTATGGGACAAATTTGTAATGCTTTATTTTTTCATTATGCCATAGGTGATTCTTGTCGTAATCTCTTGTATAAGTTATATGCATAAAGCATATAACTTATACAAAATAATTTCATTGTTTCATATCTGCCAGTCGTCCCGTGGCGACTCGATTTTTTACTATTTAACTCTCTTATTTCTTTTTATATTTGGTCATCATTTTGAGCTATTTGATACCATATTATATAATAGTAGCTGCATCTTACTTAATATAGTTTGGTTATTTTGCTTAAGTAAAGTGGATGTTATGTAATTCCACAGATAATAAATATTCAGATATTACAAAACTCTTTGAAACATGCGGTAACAATTCACCAATCTCTAATTCAAAGGGACAAGCAGTATAGCGGTTAACTTTTCTCATTATACAGTAACCTGTAAATTATTAAAAACATAATGCTGTAGTAACTTACCCAATTGTAAATGGAAGCGGTGACCAGTGTTGTTGTTAATTCCATGATAATACATTTAATTGTACCACATTATAAATGTTATGCGGTAACAATTCACCCATCTCTAATTCAAAGCAGTCAGCGGTATAGTGGTTAAATTTCCACATTTTAAGTAACCTCTACATTATTAAAAATACATTGCTGTAGTAACTCGTCCAATTGTAAATGGAAGCGGTCACTAGTATTTTAGTTATATCTTGTCTTGATAAATTTAATTACGCCTTATTAACATCATTGAGCAGAAATTGAGCTGACCCCAGCGGGAATTGACGACTTGAGTAGTTATAAGAATATCTTGTCTATGCCGTACCGTGAAAGGCAGGAATATTCTGCTTGCTAATGTTTGCCGTTGTTATAACATCGAATTCTTCAAGTGTAATCAATCTGATTAAAATGATTTTATCAGTACTTATTGTGTTTGTGGCAGGATCCTAAACTATATCCACATATACTGAATAATGAAGACTGTACTGTATTGTGAGCGTGCCAAAATTAATTCTTAAAATTGTCCAATAGCCCATTTTCAGTCTAAAAGTGTTATCAAAAGTATTTATGGTGTCTGTGTTACGTGTATTAGTGTTTGTAACAGTTGATCTTACGTATAACTGTATAAATTAATAAATTCGTAACATCGTTATCTGGCGAGGTAGTTTGAAATAATTATACACGATCGTATATTGAATATACCTGACATATTTACCTGTGAACTCATAAATACTATTGTTTAGTAAAAGAATTACACTATGCCAAATAAGTGTTTAGCTTGCGGAAAATTTATTTCACCTGGAGGCCGGATTGCCAATTGCGGTAATTGTGCTGCTAAATATCATAAAGATTGCATCTCGTTATCGGATTCAGCCAACATCGGTAAAGACTGGCTATGTCCGGAGTGTACAAAGAAGATGAAGAAGGGTGATAACAGCTTCTCGGCCGGTAATAATGTACTAGAAGCCAACAGCGACCTCAGTAGCGAGATCATCTCAACCTATGCCCATACTAAACACTCACAGATGTCTGTGCGTGTTGAGATTGTTGAAGACCTACGACGTGAAATTTCTATGTGTGTCACCGAGATGCGTGAGCTACGAAAAGAAATGGCTGAGGTTCGTACATCCGTCGCGGGCCTAAACGGGCGCCTGGATGGATTTGAGCTGAGGCTGGAAGCACTCGAACAGCGAGAATCATGCATCAAGGAGGTCAACGAGCTTGAGGAAACCGTTGCTCGGCTTCAACTAGAACTAAATGATAGAGATCAGGAGACGCTTCTCTCCGATCTTGAGATTGTACATCTACCGGAGGAGAGAGGGGAAAATGTGGTTCATACAGTTTGTGTTCTAGCCGCAAAGCTGGGAGTTTCCATGGAAGACAGGGATATTGTTTTTGCTGAGCGTATAGGATCCTTGACTGAGCAAAAGGGAGGGATTGTTGGTGTGGATCCTCGAGGCAGGCGTGTTGTTGTACGACTGGCACGGCGTCATCTTCGTGACCAGCTGATCTCGGCCGCTCGAGTTCGTCGGACGATATCTATCAATGATGCGGGACAAGCAAAGTCATCACCGCGTATATACATAAACGAGCGGTTGACACGCACGAATCGCCTACTGTTTTTTCGAGTTCGCGAGGAATGTCGCAAGCAAAATTGGCGTTTTTCCTGGACGAAGCGAGGCCGTATTTTTGCCCGCCAGGGTGAAGGTAAACAGGTTTATTCGTTCCGCACAGAGTCAGATTTTAATCGTATATTTCGAAAATCTACCACATAATGTTTATTTTGTACATTTTATTACCAATTATGCCTCCTTGTTTGGATCGGTTATTTTGTACTATTTTATATACTTGCTTTGTGTATATTTATCTTTATATCTTCAATGTTTTAGTGTATACAGAGATGTTGCATGGGGAAGGCATTTAATCTCACCTTGTATCAAAACTATAAAGATATACATAATATTAAAACAACATTACAAGAAAGTTACACTAGTTATATATGTGAAATATTTCAAAGTATTTACATTCGTCTTTTATTTAAGTTATCTTAAAGATTATAATAAAATATTTACAAAAATAAATTTTCTGATTCCAATACATCTTAAATGGTTTTGTTACTATCGCATAGGTGGTACTAAAGAGTATAAATATTTAAGATTTCTGTTAATAACTGCACTTATTCATAAAAAAAATGCTACAATATCTATATTATTCATTTTGGCATATTATACTGTAATATATGTAATAACTTTTGTAAAGTTGAATATTGTACACAATATCTATGTTTTGCTGAATGTATACTTTGGTATAATAATTTTGTCAAACAGATATAGTCCACAAAATATTACGTTTTTCTTATATTATAAAATATTTTTATTAATTATTAATCTTCATGAGGTTATATCTGGCAAGAGTTTGTTCACTGGATTTTTTACTTATCTGAGTTACCCTCCTGCAATGTTCATCGCAAAATGTTTACCAATACTACACTTTTTTAGATTTGATAATTTTAATAAGTACTTTAACCGTAACATTACAAATAGCGATGGTAATCTATACACCTTATTATTATATTGCTGTCATTACTATAGGAAGCATTTATCTCCTCTCTTACTTAACTTTAGTGTTTCGGTGTTGGACAGTGTTTGTTGTCATTGTGTAATTCTATTATCAGTAAGGGTTTGTTATATTTATCTATCTGTACTGTATAATAGACACGCTATCTTTAAATTTCATAACTTTCATGCCTGTAACACATAACATACAGAATATTGACAGAATTCAACCTGGACAATCTCACTATTGTAGCCCTGAACAATGTTTAACTTTTCTTAATGGACCTTTTTTAACGAGTCTAAAAATAATAACACAAAATATTCGAAGTATTACCCGTAATATACTGGACTATGAAGTGTTGTTATCAAGGCTACATTTTGATTGTGATATTCACATATTAACCGAAACTTGGAATATGAAAACCTCAATATTCCCTACAATTGAAAAGTATACAACTCATATTTCCACGGTTAATCGCAATCAAAACGATGGGGTCGTTTTATTTACTAAGGAAAACCTCCACTTAAACATAGAGGAAGCTGAAATATCAGACTCAACTACATTTCTTATAAAGATAAACAATAACACCTTAATTATTGCAATTTACAGATCTCCGTGCATAAGAAATCTATCAAACTTTTTGAGAGATTTAGACAAATTATTAATTACTCACAGACACTTCACTAACATTTTGATAATGGGCGATCTAAATATTGATTTTTTTTTTTTTTTTTTTTTTTTTTTTTTTTTTTTTTTTTTTTTTTATAGAAGCACGACAAAGTGACTGCACTAAGCCTGATGTTAAGCATAGTACAATCCAAAAACATCGGCAACCACCGAGAGACAAATTATCCATCGCCGGTCGCCGCTGTCATGCCGGCCATAATGGCGAAAGTCGCCCGGTACTGGATATGCACAGGCTGATCCCGAAACGCGACGCGCAAAAGCGAGTCACTATGACGGGCTTTTTCGCCATATGCATGGTGGTTGCGACCCAGTCGGGCTGTAAAACCCTACCACCCCGCTCTCGCCATTGCCTCGCTCGTTGATCAGCAGGGTGCACCACGTGCAGGTGAGGTTGGCTTGGGTGTCTCAAGTCTTAAGATGTTATTCGACACCCCTTACACCCCAAAATATAAAAGATTGATATTGATATAAAAGAGGAACAACATGACACAAATGCATTGGATTACTTAAACCTTCTATCGTCACATGGCTTACTACCTGCACACACATACTCGACTCGTGATAATAGCTGTATTGATCACTGTATTGTCAAAACTAAACAACCATTTTTGACATTAGTTTTAAATGCACCACTGACGGATCATGCAGCTGTATTAGCGATTATTAGTCCTGGCTATATGCCTGAACAAAAGAGACGTTTGTTCTTTAATCAAATTGATTATAACAATCTTACAACCCAAGTAGAACAAGAAGATTTTCATAATGTTTTTAATTCTACAGACGCAAATTGTTCGGTTAATATGTTTGTGAATACTCTTAAAAGTTATATATCTACTAGTACAACTCAGCTTAAAATTTCTAGACGCAACCGTAATATTAAACCATGGATAACACCAGGATTGATAAGATGTATTAGAAATCGGGACCGTATGAATTTGAAACTAAAAAAAAAACCCTCATAATAATGTACTTAAATTAACATATACTAGATATAAGAATTTTTGTAATGATTTACTAAAACGCCTAAAAAGAAACTATGAACGCAAGGAATTACTGAAAAATAGAAGAGATATAAAAAAAACTTGGCAAACCATAAAATTAATTACTAACACTAAGTTCCATAAAGAGTATTCAACTGAACTGCTAACGTTAGACTCAACTCCTGAGAGTTCTGTAAATAAAGCCAATTATTACTTCTCTAGTATTGGTGGAATATTGGCTGAAAACATTTTAAACGACTTGATTATTAATGCACCCACGACCGCATCATTCTCTAATTCACCTCCTAATTCGATGTATTTGGTAGATAGCGACGAGAGCGAGGTGGAATGTATCATCTCCAACTTAAAAAATGACTGTGCAACTGGTAGTGACGGCATCCCTACTAAATTACTCAAACTCATGCGACTCAAATTAGTACCAGTAATCACACACATCTGTAATAACTGTCTAAGACAAGGAGCTTTCCCTAGTGCACTCAAAACAGCTCTCATACACCCAATCTTTAAAATGGGTGACAGGAATTGTATTAATAACTACAGACCGATTTCAGTGTTGCCATGTTTATCAAAAATCTTAGAAAAAATCTTGAATAAGCAATTGGTTTCATTTCTTACTAAATATAACATCCTCTCAGAGAATCAGTTTGGATTCAGAAGTGGAAAATCCACTGAAGATGCTGTTGCAAAACTCACAGAGATTGTTACTACCATCATAGATAAAAAAATGAAATGCATAGGAGTTTTTGTCGACCTGGCAAAGGCCTTTGACACTGTAGACATTACACTACTCTTAAACAAGTTACAAAAGATAGGAATAAGGGGTATTGTTCTTGATTTATTCACGGATTATCTAACTAATAGAACACAAAAGGTAAAAGTTGGTGACTGTTACAGTTCCGACATGAATATTAAATATGGTGTACCACAAGGCAGTGTCTTAGGCCCTACTCTCTTCCTTATATATATAAATGAACTATGCAACCTCACATTAACCAATTGCAGAATATTCTCCTATGCAGATGATACTGCATTAATTTTTTATGGAAAAAACTGGGAAGAGACTAAGAACCATGCTGAGCAAGGTCTAGCAATTGTTTCAAATTGGCTCAGGTGTAACATTCTTACACTAAACACATCAAAAACCAAATATTTAACTTTTGCTATAAATCACGCCCAAATACCGCATGACCACGAAATTACCTTTAAGGCACACTGCTGCAATATTACGAATATCTCATCTAACCATACTTGCCACTGCGGGAATCTAGAACGTGTTAGGAGTATTAAATATCTAGGTATAATACTTGATGAGACACTTACATGGACACATCAAATTAATGCACTATGTGGAAGAATTAGAAAATTGATTTATGTATTTAAAATCCTACGACATGTTTGTGACGCTGTATTAATATGGTCCATCTACTATGCATTAGCCCAATCTCTCTTAACATACTGTATCACGGCCTGGGGAGGGGCGCGTAAAACTCTAATGCTCCGTCTAGAAAGATCACAAAGAGCTTTATTAAAGGTAATCTCTTTCAAGCCCTATAGGTTTTCCACAACAGAATTGTACACCGAATGTCGCGTTCTGACGGTCAGACAACTTTTTATTAGAGAAATTATAATGCGTCAACATGCCAAACCCTATAATACCAATCCCAATACTAGCTTGAGAAAAAATAATGTTTATGATGTTCCACACCATAACACAATTTTCTTAAGAACATTTCAGTACTATTTAGGTCCTTATTTGTATAACCGAATTAATAGACTTTTTGACTTAACATGTAAGCCTAAATATAATTTGAAATCATACCTTACACAGTGGCTTCTGACGTTAACGTACGATCAGACAGAAAATCTATTTGCAATAACGAAATAATAACATAACACTACATCACATTACAGTGCAGTAGTTCAGTTGTATGAAAATAGGAAGTAGTAGTACCTGTGATACAGGCTAGGCCTAGTACAGGTACTACAAAACAAATAATATAAAAAAACTTAGCTCTACAACTCTTTCATTAATGTAATGATATATTTATTGGAATTTTTAAAAGGTCTCTGTAATAATTATTTCACTACCTATTATTAAGACATAATGTATATTTTTCGCCAAACATTTTGACCGCCACGTATCTATGGATGCTCAGAGATATATCAAACCGTATTATATTACATGTGTCTATAAAAAAATGCTGATTTATTTATGCGTTACCCCGAACTTGGGCTATATTCAGAGCGGTCAAAGTGATTGACGAAGACTATAATATTTTAGGTTCTATTAATTATAGTTGTTATTAAATATAATTGTAGAATTATAAGAGCTGTGTTGTAATAGTTATAATAAATAAATAAATAAAAAAATAATAAAAAAATCATTATGAGGTTACAATTAACCAATTTTTAACTTAAAGCGGTTAGCGGTGCAGTGGTTGACTTTCCTATTTGTAAACCAAATTGAATCTTAATAAAAACATAATCCTGTAGGAATTTATTAAGCCGTAACTGAAATAGGTTACCAGTATCTTAGTTATCTTTCTATTGCATCTTATTAAAAACGTTATGCGGTTATAATTCACCCATATCTAACTCAGTGCGGTGAGCGGTATCGTTATTAACTTTTATTGTTAGTGGATTAGACGAGATCTAATTACGCTTTATATTATACGCTGTCGTATATTAGTGTATAGCAATATCTTCTATATATTTAACATAGTGGTATCTCTGTAATAACGACTCGACACAAAAAAAATTGTAAGATACTTTAATTTTCTTGTATCCTACATTTTAGTAAAAATACAGATGTAAATTTATTCAACAGTACGTACCAAGATGAATTCTTTTAGGATTTAGGTCTAGACAAAAATAGTCCATTCCGAGGCTGGATTGCTGTCGGAACGTACATTTGTGAAAATTATCTAGTCTTGAGATAAAGGCCTCCCGGGCCTTTTTCATCGGGTCATGACGTAACAGACACAGTGGAACATTCTAGACGCTTGAGACTAAGGTTTAAATAAAGCGTGTTTGAAATTCCAATTAAATATTATGGTACCTAACTTAAGTTAGATTATAGTTATATGTTACACTAGATGATACCCGCGACTTTGTCTACGTTGTCCTTTTATCATAATTATGCAGGTTTTACCTAGTCGCTTGATATATGTAGTTGTTTGTTACTAAGTGTTCGTCTTGTCAATATGAAAAAGTGATTGATATGTAACAATGAAATCATTGGTTACTAAATCCAATTCACTTTCCAAACCATTCACTCACCAATACAACACAAATCCTTCAATGCAATTAGGCTAAGTTCCTGAGTGCAGTGTCATGTCGTGTAGAATTCCAAACTACAGAATCCAAATACAATAGGAATGGTAGAGGGGTTTGCGGTTTGTTCAACAGTGTAGATATTACACCTACAAAATATTCTCTTCATGTTCTCTTCATATTACGAATGTTCATAGAAGCCAATGGTTTCTTGCATATATAATTTAATTATTTCAACTCTTTAACGGTATAAATATTAGTTTTTAAGTTATTATATTTTGAAGTTATTTAAACTTTAGTTAAAAATAAAACATTGTAATACTAGGTCCTTACATTTGAAATTGGCGTTTTGTCAAACTCTGGCTGGGTTTTTTTTTCTCGAATTCATTACGCTATTGACCAAGCAAGGTCTTAACAGCTTTACCGGACTAATAAGAATTCGTAGGTGGTACCCCTCTCACAGATAACCGACGTGAAATAACAGTGCTTGCATTGTTGTGTTTTGTTCGGTCAGTGAGAGAGCCGGAGGCCCACGACCCATCCTCTTTCTCTTTCCTTCACCTCCCCCTTCTTCCATATACAGGCTGGCAACGCATTTGCGACGTCCCTAATGTCGCTAGTGTCTATGGACGGTGGTGATTACTTAAAATCACGTGACCCACCAGTTCGTTTGCCTCCTTTGATATATATAAAAAAAGGCGAGTGCTTTGGGCACTCAGCCGATCTTATTTCACAACTAGCTCAAGGGTGCACACCACACCTCGGCTTGGGCTGTTGCCTGACACATGCAATTCGCGACCTATCTTTTTTTTATTTTGGGGAATCCTTTATGGATACCCACCCTCTCGGGGGAAAGAGTGGGTTATGTCCGACTCTCACGTATATATATGAGTTTTTTGAGCATATATGTGTAACAAGCATACATAACTCAACAACTCTTATATATATTTCGTATCGGATAATTTTCTAAACCATTTCATTTCGATACGGGAAAGAAACAAAACCTTTCCGTTTTCACGTGTAAGCATTTATGCGTGCACGTGTGTGGAGTTGATATGTTTAATGTTCTTGCAGGTATGTAATATTTTGTGCCATTGTATTGCGCGAGCAGCACACTCATGGGTTTCACGCCGAGGGAACGGACCTAGACTTGAGCCGCTGCCGAGGGAGGTCTGATGCGGTGTGCGGGAGCGAAATTTACCCCCAAACCACGGCGGCGTGATCTGTAGTTACACGGGACGTGGCTTGACTGGCGTTTGGTTAGGAATTCCAAATTTAAATTTAGGCTTATAAGTTTGTATTTGAAATTTACTGATTTACTAGCGATAACCGTAGCTTCGCACGAGTTTTTAAAAATTATATTAAAAAAATATAAAATTGTGAGACCACGTACAATTATAGAAACGCTCTTTGAAAACAATTGTAAGTACAACACGCACGCCACTTACAGTAACGTGTAATGTATACATTTGATATATAAATACTAAAAGTGTATTAAATGAGGTCTATCAGCAGCAACATATTTGGAACCTTAATCCACCATATAACTACCTCAGAGCTCACTTACACTGTATAAGGAAGAAATGAAACAATAACTTAAAATATTATCATAAAGATTTAGATTTACCTATTGCCTATATAACTCGCTGTAATTTTATCTATCTGCCAGTGAAATTCTTGTCAAAATCGGTCCAGCCGTTTCGGAAATTACTCGGAACAAGCAGACAGACCCACAAAAATTTTAAAGATTGTATCAGACGCTTTTATACTTTCATACTCAATCAGTAATTTTTTTAGTTTGGTATTACATACAGACATATTATTACATGTATAGTATGTATAATATATTATTGTCGTTACTGTGATTACTAAAAGTGAGAGCTACTCTTACGAATTTAGTGTTGAAGTCCGGTGAAGCTGTTAAGATCTTGCTAGGTAAATGCGAATTTAGTTCGAGAAAAAAAAGATTTTACTGTTCGAAAACCTTATGACGGATTAAACCAAAATTAACTTCAAAATATGGTGGGAAAATATATTGTGGTGATTCTACTCATGTGAGATAAAAGTAAGAAAAAATCACAAAGTTATAATGGAAAACATTACTATTTTTCCTTCATTGGAAGCATAGACTCACTATAAGATACAAAATCACCCAATAAGTAATTAATTTATTTAATTTAGTTTTGTTTGATAGTTTTGGTTCACATAATATGTCATTACATATTATAAATGTTGTAAAATAAACAATTATTGTCATCCCGAAACAATATTATCAATTCGTGTGTCAAAAACACACAACAAGATAATGTGGAATTGTATTTAATTTGAACAAAGCCGCATTTGTGAGGCTGGTTATTTGTACAGTCACGTAAAAGGTGCGGTGCAAATGAGAGCGTGGATTATTAAAAAATGAATTGGTTGTCTGTAAAGTCGGTTTACGGACGATAATTTACAGCATAACGACTCGGACGCATCGGCCGATGGAGTGGAAGAAAGATAGATGCGTCACAAGCCGAACGCTTAGGCTGATCGCGACTCTCTATAACATGTTCCGTGCTCACGCTTGCACGCTCGGCTCGGGCAAAACGTGACAATGAGTCATGATTTTTCGAGCGTGCAGCCAGCGTTCATCGATTTATAAGACGTTGTCACGTTAAAATGCTCTATGTTAGAATATATTACGATATTCATTTTATTTAAAGTCAACTTCTTTCAATTTAGTAAATATCTATATTAATAAAGAAAATGACACGAAACCTTCCCTTGGCAGTACACTAATGCAATTAAATAAAATGCCTAATGCATAAGTTAATGTCGAGCCGTAGGCTTCCGAATTAAGATTTAAATCTCAAAATGGCTGATGCTGTTTTCATTTTTTTCTATCCTACATAAAACGGCGCTCTCGCTGACCGAACGAAACGCAACAATGCAAGCACTGTTACTTCACGTCGGTTTTCTGTGAGAGGGTGGTACTACCCCGGATGAGCCGACCCATTCATGCTAAAACCAGTAATAGCTTCAGCCTGGCTCTACCACCTACAAAATTTCACATCACATAATTTGTTATTATCCAAATCTTTTAGGTTTTGCAATAAATTCAGTAATTTTCAAAAACTTTTACTGCCAAACTGTT